>JACEFZ010018804.1:0-34414 GCA_014155875.1 Cepaea nemoralis | reverse complement strand
TGCCCGTCGTTTGGCTGGAAAAGGAGTAATTGGTCACATAAGCCATATTTACATGTAAGGGGCAGGGTTGATTTTTCCCATCCCCTTTGGGTACCCCGGACCAATTATTTTACGTAATTTTACTCTAAAAAATAACTCTAATCCCCCCTTCTATAAATTTTGTATTTAATGTGTTAACTATTTTATCTATTTTCCCAAACATTCATCCAAAGATGTATTTCCCTTAATCTAATATTAAATCAATTTTAAGGGGAATGTAATTTTAATTTTTTAACCACCCATTAATTGAGATGATTTTCCGTACCTTTTTTAAAATGTTAATTTAAAAATTTAAATTTTTTAAAGCTCCCACAAAAAAAATATATGACTGTTTCTTACTAAAGGGTTAAAATGATGTATTTTTAATTGTCCCAATTTTTTTAAATTTTGACTTTAGCCTACGAGGGAAGCGTTTTTGAGGGTTTGTTGTGAAAATTTTCCGGGTGTGTCCAGTTGTGCCCCGCGGGGGTTACAAAACCCGCGTCACACGGTGACCCGGGGGACGGGTTTCCGGATCCGGTCGGGGAATGCACTACTAAACAGCTCAAATGGGGGAGGGCGAAACTCGATATTGGCCTTCCCCATTTTGAGGGAAATGGTTTTAGGTTCACCAGAAGCGATGGGCTTTTGCCAGTGGGGGGTTGTGCTAAATATTTAATATTTTTACCCCTTTTTTGGGTTTGGTAACAAAACAAAATCCAACCTGACACTTTTGTTAAATGGAATGGTTTTTAAAGATGGAATAAAATCAACTGACATGAAAAAAAGTGGAATGTAAAAACTAAATGGTACTATTCCTTTTTAAACTACTACTATTCTATTTTTAAAAGGTCAGTAAGTGGGAAAATTTAATGATTTATGAAAAATTACTAAAAAAAAATGAACCCTTTTTTTAACCCAACCAAATTGAAAATTAAAGTTCCCTAACCTACCTATAATTTTCACTATATTAAAATTTTATAATACATATCAAAATAAGCATATAATACATGGTTTTTTAAATTTCCCCCCGGTTTAGTTTTTTCCCAATGTTCAGAAATTGTTTCTTGGGGCAATTAAAAATTACACTTGTCCTGGGTTTTAAATACATTTACAAAAGCCCCATACTTGTGTCCTATGGGTTTTGGCACCTGTAAAGTTCGCTTGTGTCGTAGACCAAAATTTTTCGTGTCTTTTTTTTTGGGAATGTTCTGACACTTTTTTTCTCCGTTTAACAAAAATGATTCCCCCCCCCCCCGGAAACACGTATGGACCCTTAGAAAATAAGTTTTCCATTTCACCGGTGTTTAAAATTTGTTTTTGGGAGCAAAAGTTCTTCTTTTGATTTTTTAGGGGACCATGGTGATCACTGTTCTTATACTATTTCCGCACGAAATTTTTTGTTTTATATAAACATTTCCCAAATAGAATTTCTAATGTAAATATTTAATTACTCTACACTTTTGGGGAAATTCTGGTATTTCTACCTCAGATGGTTTCGACTAAGGGTATAAAGCCAGAATGTTTTTCCTTTACCCTTAATATGCTCAACTAAAAGTATATTTTTGGAGTATAAGCGACCCCTGAAATATACGGTCATTCCGATGCACCCCACTTTGATGACCGTAAAGGGGGGATTTGTCAGCCCTGGGAAAATGAAGGAACACCCGCTAAAAATCGATGGAGTTTCTCACCGCATAGATGACGCTTAGGGCTTCCCAAATCGATATGGAATATCTGGACTCAGCAGGGTGATTTTTTCGGCTCACGTAGCAAAACGGGTTTGGGAAAACCCCCATAAAATTGGGCCCAGTACTGCAGCGATGGAGATTTTGCTGGCCCTCGTCCTAAGATAATTTAAAAGAGCCCAGGGGTTAGGGAAGCGGAGGGTTGGTACATTACTAAACGGATTTTCAATTTTGACAATGCAGAAATTAAAAAATGATCTTTTACATCTAAATTTTTCAAAATGCTTTTAAAAAATTGGGAAAATACACTTGTAATTTCCGCTAAATTTGGTATGAATTTGTATAGTAATTTACTAACCCCAAAAAGGGTTCTGACCTGCTTCTTTGTGGTAGGCATGGTCAGATTCATAATTTTTTTAATAATTCTATTATCATTTTTTAAGTTGACCTTGTGAAATGACATGACCAAAAAGTCAAATTTTTTTTAGGCCCAAAATTTAACTTTGCTCGGTTTTTTACAGTGAGAACCCAAGAGTCGCAACCTATCAAAGAAAGTCTTAGTTTCAGGTAGTGTGTTGTCCAGTCATCAGTATGGACACTATACCCTCTAATAAGTCACTGTATTCGTCACTCCATGCAGTAGATCTCTAGGTTTAAACGTACGAAAGTGGAAGGAGCATTTCGAAGTCCGAAAAAGGAAAAAACGCCACTCGTAAAGTCCTAAAGGAGTTGAAAAAAACAGTAAAATGAAGGATTGAGTCTGCATAGGGACCCCGCCAAAATCCCTTAGTAAGATCTAATTTAGAAAAGATTTTGGAGGTGACATGTCAAGGATAAGATCCTCGCAGGAAGGAATTGTTCTGCGTCAGATCTTTGTGACGTTGTTGAGCTTTCGATAGTCCACACACAGACGAATTGTGGAGTCTTTTTTCTTAACTAGGACGATTGGAAAGGAGTACTCAGATGTAGATTTCTGGATGATCCCACTAGCTTCTAAATTAAGAATTTCCTTATTTAGACTTTCTCTATAGCTGAGTGGGATAGAGTACGGCCTGCATTTGATAGGCTTAGAGTCCGAAAGAAGAATGCAGTGCTTGATTCTTTCCGTCCTACCTGGAATGTCAGAAAATATGTCTTTATACTCAGTCACTAATTGTACTAATTGTCGTCGTTGACTGTCTGTTAGTCCCTGTTTTATCCGTATGCTATCTAATGTCGCAGTCTTGTCTACAATAGGAACAGGTAGTTCCATTCCGTCATCGTCTACCTGATTCAGTACGGTGGTGGTGCTAAGTGCGTATTCTGTAAGCTCACTAGGTGTATGGATATCGTCGGATTTGCCAGTCTCGCTAACTAGTGTAGTTGCGTTGTGTACGTCTGTCGTCTGATCACTAGATGTGGGTGCACTGTGTTCGTCTGTCTCTACTTCTGGTCTCTTGTCGTGAAAAGTAAGGTTTCAGCATGTTGACATGGAATATCTTTAAGTGTCCGTTTATTGATATTTCATAGTCAACATCTGAAAGTTGTTGTATCACCTTGAAAGGCCCTTGCCATGAAGTTAACATTTTATTATGCTTGTCTGGTAGTAGCACCATTACGTATTGTTCAGTTTCAAGTGTTATGGGTCTAGCACCTTTGTTAGGACTGTGATGTCCGAGGATATATGCACTGTTCACTGGAGTGAAACCATTCTTCTCCTCCCAGACAGACATTTCTTCATCTGTACAGTGCCTTAGCTGGGGTAGACACCCAAGAATTAACTCAGCACAAGGGTTGTCTAGTATTGCACAAGTAAAGGTACCAGAAAGGAACGGGGTGTTTATATGGGCTCTTGCCAGAGGATAGGTTTTCTATATTACCAGAAAAAGTCCGGCATTTTACAGAGTCACCAGTATAATCCTTTGGATTAAAAAGTTCCTTTTTCACACCAATAATAGAGCTCCCACTGTCAAGCAAACATCGGCATGGCTTATCATTGACCATTGTAGAGTGAAACAATAGATTGCCTCTGGAGGCTATAACTGCATTTGCATTCTCTACGGAGGATGTTACAATATGCCCACATTCTAATTTTCCGTCTGCATGAAATTGGTGGCATTGGACACAATTGTCAAAACTTAATACATCGTTCACACAACAGACATCTTCAGATTGCTTGAAAGGTAATACATTTTCAATCTCACATTCAGTCTCACTACCACTATCAGAAGATGTAATCAATCAAAATAGCATTGTTGGCTTTCATACGTTGGCGGCCCAGGCACTTATTTGAATAATGGCCGTAGCTGGAACAAAAGAAGCATTTGATTGCACGCCTGTATGCAGATCTTTTGTTTTGTTGCTTCTTAATAACATTTTCAAGATGCGCCGGATAATTTGGCGATTTGTCACACATAGAATAAGTGTCATGCAAAAGTTGACAGTAAATACATTTTGACACGTTCCTATCTTTCTTGTCGATTTTCTGAAAGGGTTTTCTCTTACTCTGATAATTTTTAGGTTGGTCTTTCACAAAAGAAACTACTTCAGAGTCATTTGAGGTCTTAAAAATATCTCTGTTTGAAGAAAAATATGCCGACCCTCTCTTTTCGAACTGCTCTATGTTCTCAATGTCTGACTGCTGTATAAATTTAGCAAAAGGAGATGGTATAGTGGATATGACTTTATCCATGGCTATTAAATTTTTAAGTCTGTCAAAGTCTTTTCCTATGTTAGCTGCTTTAAGCCACCTATTTAGTACACTCTGAACATTTGAGACGTAATCAATGAAAGTCTCACTAGGTTTAGGTTTTAAATTTGAGAACTGAACCTGATACCCAGGGGCATCAAGTACAAAATGTTGCATTATCCTATCATGGATGTACTGATAGTTAGATCTAAGATCTGTTGGTATTGATTCTATCACTTTAAGGGGCTCACCACTCAGGTTCTTCATATAAATCATAGCCCACATTTCTATTGGAACTTGGTGATATTTAAACTGATACTCGACATTTTCTGTCCAGGCTGATATGGAATCTTCTTTACAATATGGTTTGATAATATTTTTGTATTTGTTGAACTTATTTTCTTCTTGTTGACTTTTTAGTTTAGTGGCAGAGATCTCTGCGTGTGAGTCTACATCCATACCTTTCATCTTCAATTGTGTCTCTGATTCAACTTGTATTTGTTTTTCCTTAACTCTAGCCATTTCATCTATCTCTTTTGCTTTAGTTCTCTTCTTGATCTAATGTCTTTTGTTTTAGTTCTTTCTCCTGATCTAGTTGCTTTTGCTTTAATTCTAGTTCTTTATGTTTAATCTCTATTTCTTTCTGTTTATTTTCCTTATCCTGTTCTAACTGTTGTTGCTTAATCTGCTTATCATGTTCTAACTGTTGTTGCTTAATCTGCTTGTCATCTTCTAGCTGTTTTTGTTTTGTTATCTCAGCTAGTTCTGCAATCTCTTTTTGATGCTGTCTTTCTTGAGCGCGTTCGTCTCTTTCTGCATTCTCTTTTCGTATACGTTCAGCTGTCTCAGCATCTTTTGCTTCTTTAAATTTCTGATCAGCATATTGTTCTAGCTCTTTACCTGTTTATTGCATTTCTTTGCCTGCTTTTACGAAATCAGCTAAAGTAGCCATGATGTTAGGTAATTAGCTAGCGTTGACCTATACTGAATTGTCTATTTACTTATTTTTCTTTGATATGTTATGTTACTTAATATCTGAGCACTGCAAATTGTACTCTTTGTATATAACCTGAAAAATTTAATCCTGAAAAAACAAAGTACACAATTATGCTAATGCATCACAAGCTGAAAAAGAGATGCACTATTAATCACATTGCCTGCCAAATATATTGAGTATACTCAACTTAATGTTCCCGAGAATGAGGAACACACTCCGGTAACACGGGTCACCTTCTTTGCCACTTCGGCTCAGACACGTGTTTTCTAACTAGGTCACCTGTTTGGCACTTCGGCACACGCACGAATCTTCTATTCAGATGTTGTTCACCCTGGTTTACAGAGCAGCAACAATTAACAAATAGTAAATGACATATTAATCGACAATTGGATACAATTACAATGACATGCCCACGAACAAAACAGAATACAGTTTACTTAATATTAAATTGTCAATGTCCTGTCTTCGTTCTAACTTTTTATGCCTTTCGTCACTAACCTAATTTAATCTATGTAAGTGTTATGCAGACCAAGTCTAATTTCCATGGCCAAAAAGTAGTACCATCGTGACGGTAAACACAAGAAAAAGTACGAAAAAAAATTCAATAACTGCTTTGAAATAAATAAAAATATATTAATATTGTTTAAATAAATAAATATATTCAATTACTAATTCAAATAAACAGATAATAAGTAATATAAAGCACTGATTCAGGCGGGCAGCAGCTTAGCGATTTGTAAACATTCAGATGCTGATTGCCAATGGCACAGAACAACTGCTTGTCAATCGTAACACGTCAGAGGCGCAGCGCTATTTTTAGCTTGCAAAAATCGATAATGTTGCTGGCTGTGTATCGCTCCGCCAAGAATCATTTTTGATAGTTATTCATAAATAAATAAATAATTTCATGAATAAATAACAGAAAATAATAATATCAATACTTACAACATTGAAGAACACATGATTTAAGTATATAATATTTTACTAAACACAAATAAGCATTATTTCGTCACGATAGGCACCGTTTAGTCAGCAACTTGTCCTAGTTCTGCACACGTCAACTGTCACTGACACAAATTAAATTCACTACTTCACTATTTGTAAACTTAGTCTAGAGCCGTGGATGAGTGTATTAGCTTGGCTCTTTCGTCCAAGCCACACTTCTGACACCACATTAATCTTCAGCCGAGAGCCGTGGGTGAGTGTATTAGCTTGAACTTTCGTCCAAGCCACACTTCTGACACCACATTAATCTTTTCCTGTCAACAACCTATGTGTAAGGCATCATCAGATTACTTCTCCCACACCACACAAGAAACTTGCAAGTCATGTGAGAGGAATTAAATGGTACATTTTATTGCCGTAGGCTCTTTACAAGTACATAACAGTCGCTATCAAACCACACACAAAGCCACATAATTGCCTATCACTAGTTTTCTAAACCCTAATGCTAATTCTATCTATTTGGTTACACAAAACTCCTATCAATACTAAACACGGTGCTCGCTACAAAGTCAGTCCCCAGTCAGACTTTCTTACTCCCGTGGCTACACAGCACGCGGAAGGACCTTGAAGTCTCCTTCGGCTTTTTGCGTGCCGTTGTGCCTGGCACGCTTACATTAGCTGTCTTCTGTTGAGTGGCATTCGTGGCTATTACATAGGCGTGATTCTATCGTGACCAGAGTGCTAACCATCTGGTCAACGTCTCCGTGTCTCATGAGAGAACTAGTTAATAGTCCCCCATTCTATCACCTACCCTGCCCGTATATCGGGGCACTGTATCACCTCTACTCTATTTGAGGTTGACCACTCTTCCCGGTGGTCTTCTATATTGAGAAGACCTCCGGCCTTTATGTACCAGTCTTTGACAGCGGTCTTCAGAAGATTGTCAGAATTCCTGTGTTAAAGTTTGAACGCGGTCTTCAGAAGATTGTCAGAATTCCTGTGTTAAAGTTTGAACGCGGTCTTCAGAAGATTGTCAGAATTCCTGTGTTAAAGTTTGAACGCGGTCTTCAGAAGATTGTCAGAATTCCTGTGTTAAAGTTTGAACGCGGTCTTCAGAAGATTGTCAGAATTCCTGTGTTAAAGTTTGAACGCGGTCTTCAGAAGATTGTCAGAATTCCTGTGTTAAAGTTTGAACGCGGTCTTCAGAAGATTGTCAGAATTCCTGTGTTAAAGTTTGAACGCGGTCTTCAGAAGATTGTCAGAATTCCTGTGTTAAAGTTTGAACGCGGTCTTCAGAAGATTGTCAGAATTCCTGTGTTAAAGTTTGAATAGTTTTATTTCGTCTCTCGCTGTTAATTCAAGCTTCGTCTATACAAGTGCTACTACTTTAGTGCACGGAACTGATTCTTGCGTGTGGATTAGCCTTCCCTATTACCAGTGTCCCTCGCCATCAAGCGTACCCAATCCGACTACAAGGGTACTTGTAATTTACGTCCCCAAGTCAAGGGTGATAAGTCAACATTTTAGTCCAACTGACCGATGTAGGGGTTGAACGCGCCATCTCGACATCAGCAAACCGGATGTTTAAGAACGCTCGCTCTTATCCATTCGGCCATGCTGACCTCCGTGTATTATAATTAATATAATAATAATGTAATAGTAATAATAATAATGTAATAGTAATAACAGGGATAACGAATATGACCGAACGAACGTCTCCACGGCAGGGGGAAGACGCCCGGAATCATGACCCGGGTGGGACCACCCCCAGAGAGTGTTAAGAAATTGAAGATTCGAAATGCTTGGGGAAGGGGGTTGTCATCTGCTGATCGGAAGCCTCCTGCCGTGCTTACTCTGCGTCGGAGTTCTTACGATTTGTAATAGTAATGATAATAATGTAATAGTAATAATAATAATAATCATCATAATAATCAAAATAATGTTTTCCCGTAGTCAATTTGAACAACGAAGACACAAACAATAGATCGCACCATTTATTGCCTGGCATATTTCGCTTCATCTCGCCAGGTAAATGATGCATACTGTTTTGATTTTCTGAAACGTCGCCTCCCATTACCAACTGTGAAGCAATTAGATGGATTACTCAAGCTGAAGTGTAATATAGCGGTGCAGGATTGTCGATTAAATTACTGTTCGAACATATGTATATTTCAGCTTGAAGGATTTATCTAGTTATTTTTCTTTATGTTCTGTTATTTTTGCAGTATGTTCATGACGAGATGCCAAGCAATAAATTTTGCAATCTATTGTTTGTGTCTTCGTTATTCAAAAAAATAATAATAACCATAAAAATATAATAGTAATAATAATAATGTAATAGTAATAATACTAATAACAATGATGTCATTACCTGGGTGTAAGATTACGATACACGTAAGGCGACGAGGTTGTCCTTTCTCTGGCAAACAGGGGCACAGTTGACGAGTAGGAAAGAAAAACCATTTAATGGGGCGGTATTTCGAAGACTTGCATCATACTGAGAAATGGACCGCACGGCCGAGGTGTGTCCAGTTTATTAACGGACATTTAACGGATTCGGTGCCAAACAAAAAGTATGTTAGGACCAAACAAAAAGTATGTTAGGACCAAACAAAAAGTATGTTAGGACCAAACAAAAAGTATGTTAGGACCAAACAAAAAGTATGTTAGGACCAAACAAAAAGTATGTTAGGACCAAACAAAAAGTATGTTAGGACCAAACAAAAAGTATGATAGGACCAAACAAAAAAGTATGATAGGACCAAGCAAAAAGTATGTTAGGACCAAACAAACAGTATGTTAGGACCAAACAAACAGTATGTTAGGACCACACAAAAAGTATGTTAGGACCACACAAAAAGTATGTTAGGACCACAACAAAAAGTATGTTAGGACCAAACAAAAAAGTATGTTAGGACCACACAAAAAGTATGTTAGGACCAAACAAACAAAAAGTATGTTAGGACCAAACAAACAAAAAGTATGTTAGGACCACACAAAAAAGTATGTTAGGACCAACACAAAAAGTATGTTAGGACCACACAAAAAGTATGTTAGGACCACACAACCAAAAAGTATGTTAGGACCAAACAAACAAAAAGTATGTTAGGACCAAACAAAAAGTATGTTAGGACCAAACAAAAAGTATGTTAGGACCAACACAAAAAGTATGTTAGGACCAACCAAACAAAAAGTATGTTAGGACCACACAAAAGTATGTTAGGACCACACAAAAAGTATGTTAGGACCACACAAAAAGTATGTTAGGACCACACAAAAAGTATGTTAGGACCACACAAAAAGTATGTTAGGACCACACAAAAAAGTATGTTAGGACCAAACAAAAAGTATGTTAGGACCAAACAAAAAGTATGTTAGGACCAAACAAAAAGTATGTTAGGACCAAACAAAAAGTATGTTAGGACCAAACAAAAAGTATGTTAGGACCAAACAAAAAGTATGTTAGGACCAAACAAAAAGTATGTTAGGACCAAACAAAAAGTATGTTAGGACCAAACAAAAAGTATGTTAGGACCAAACAAAAAGTATGTTAGGACCAAACAAAAAGTATGTTAGGACCAAACAAAAAGTATGTTAGGACCAAACAAAAAAGAAAGACGGAAAGTTGGAAGTGCAGGTGTGTCACAGTTATGGTTTAAGAGTTGTTAATATGGTAGCAGACATGTTGTATTATATCGCAATGTCAATATTTTGGCGATATATGAGCTCTTGGTAGACATGGGAAGCTACTTAAGGCTATTAATAATTACATAGCACTTAATGAGTTACAAAAGGAAAATCTTAGGAAGTATTCAATGTTCTACACATATTAGGTAAATTAAAACCATCTCTCAGCTGGTTACTATTTTCTTTCTCAAATGCAACTGCTAGAAGACATATAAAACATATATTGATAGACACTTAGCAAATCGAATAACCGAACACACACCAGCGTGGGTAAAAATCAGGAGAGTTAATCATGATAACCATAAAGAGAATAATGCATTCTCTAGGTATCCCTGAGCTGTCGGCATGTCTTAAAACTCCTAACTCGGCAATATAGAAACCTCTGCTTAATAGCTCCATAAAGTTAACAAAGAAAAGATATTTCATATATTTGTCACAGCGCCAAACCAAGGCACTTAGTTTGGTCTGTGAAAACCGTACGGTCCTGGCCACGCCGAAAACGCCACTTTATCACAAAGACCGGAGGCCATTTTTCCTTGTAGCAGCCAGCGGTGTGGGAAGGCAGGCGCTGGGGCCCTGTGTAGTTTGTGGCCAGCCCGCCTTGAGACGAGATATGTGGGGTTTCCCATCTGTTCATCATTGAACAACATATGTCAGAGGAAAAAGCTGAGCGGCTGACTAGTGTCAGCAAGCCTGGGTTCTTGGTGGGATAGTAAATTGTGTCACAACTCTTTGTTTATGTTGTGTCTTGGGGTTTATGTTGTGTAACCTATGTTTTTGTAGTGCCTTATTGTTTGTGCAGTGTTGCTTGTATCCAGGTTCTTTATTGTGTCAGTCTAACCAGCTATTGCTTGGAGCACCTGGGTTGTGGTACTTGGTGTACCCTGTTGTCTTAAGTGATGTTGATTGGTTGAGGGTTACCCACCGTTGTTGTTTGATATATACAGTTGTCTGTTGTATCTGTTATTGCAATGTGTTATCAAACATGTTCTGTTAGAAGAAATAAATAAAGAGCTTGTTTATTTGTCCTTGATTTGTTTGTTTAGTCTCTTTTAGTTTTTACTTTTTACAGTCACTATTTCTACCACAATCTAACACCTTAATCCAATGTCTGGGTCTCAAATATGACAGTCAGTCCAGAGTTGAGGCCCCTGCCTGAGATCTCGTATATCTTCTTATCTTCTTTGCGTTCATCCGGAGTGATTTTTTCAGATGTGATTGCGGTGTGTCTGGTTATGCACCCTCGGGTCGAAACCCTCAGGCCAACACATCCGACTTTTAGCGTGCATTTTTGGCCAGGTTAGCAATCCTGGGAGACTCTCACTTTTTGTGGTACCGTCCACATCTCAGCTGGTCTAGTTGGAACAGTCGAAGACTACACGGTCATCCCTCAAGTGAAGGCAGGGACAGTCCATAGCATTTTCCGCCATCCTGGGTGGCTTCCATAATTGCAGAGCCGGCACATAACGCTCTGGTGCTGGGTTTACCGAGGGAATCGTCACGTCCTGCTCATGGCTGTTTTAATTCCTCACTTCAATATATTGGGCATTTCGCTCGCCCTGGGCCGTTCCTGCACAAACCAGTCAGCTCTGCGGTTGGTTTCCACTAAGCGAGTTTTCGGACATGTGCTTGTCCCTGTACCCATCAGAGCTGTTCCAGGCACGGCGGACATTCGGAAAACTACCTAGTCAGAGCTGTTCCGAACAAGAGCGGCATTCGGAAACTAGGTAGTCAGAGCTGTTCCTAGCACGGGAGACATTCGGACGAGACATTTCACTCGGACGTAAATGCGTAGTGTCAATTTTTAGTTTGCCACCCGTAGGACGACACTTCCGACTTCCGGCGGGCATTTTTTAGTGAGGTTAACCTTCCTCTGGTTTCGAGACACGTTAGACTGTTGTAATGTCACCCACATCTCAGCTGGTCAAGATAGGACGATCAACGATGTCGTGGTCTGCCCTCAAGGGAAGGCAGGGGCAGACCATGGGCATTATCTCGCTATCCAAGGAGGCTTCCATAATTGCAGAGCCGGCACATATTGCTCTGAGACTGGGCTCACCCAAGGAGTTTCCACGTCCTGCTCATGGCTGCTTTAGTTCCTCACTTCTATGTGTTGGGCATCCCACTTGCCACTGATCGCTCAATCACACACCAGGGGCGGTCAGACTGTGAGTGACATCCACTCGGTGAGCTTTTGCTTGTGACTTCAGACCACGCCATAGGTTCGCTCGCCGTGCGTTCCATTTCGCGTTGATGAGACATTCTTCCACTTTTGTCTACACTCTCTATGAGTTAGATACAGACAGTTTCCGTAACCCTTCGACTGGGGCACTTTTCTGACTTTTTTGTACTCGCTCACGAGGTAGGCTACATGTGCTGCCGGCTCAGCACCTTACCTTCGTGCAGCAGTGAACGGGAAACGGCCAGGCCCCTTCATCCGGGAAACTCATATATCCCCCATCTGGGATCCTTCGAACATGTATAAGACCTGAGCATGTAGCTTGCTCAGTATCATGTTTCTATTTTCCGGTAGACGGGCTCTAAGATCCGAGGGTTTGTGGCTTAGAGGCGTTCAGCCACAGCCCTCGACAGGGGGCCTTAAGAGATTTGTCCGGACCAAGAAATTCTGCCTTTGTGCACCTCATTTAAATTTTGACTGCTATCCTCAGTCTATGCCTGCAGAGCAGCAGGTTGTGTCTCTCTTGGTCTGGTCCCTATCCCATAAGCTGTCCGATATGTAATTTTTCACCCATCGGCAAGCAAACGGGGTCTATGGGACACGCAAGCTCCCCCACCACGCCAAGGTGGAGACACATCGGGGGAGATCTTCTTATCTAATCACTATCATCTTTTTTTGTTGGTTGAGGCGGTGTGAGGTTCTCTCTCTTTTCACTATTTTTCTTCTTTGGCCGTAACGAAGTCAGAACTACTCTTTACCTCTTAGCACCGTAGTGAAGGAAGCATCAGTCTTTATGATTGTCTCCCTTTGTCTTTTACCATCGACTACATATTGTTTTCGACAAACAATAATCGCTTGCTTAAATATATCGAGACATCAACAATCAGGCGGTTCCAGCCAAAGTTGTGCAAACAGGAAGATTTTGTTATGAATTTTTTGTTTTTCCGAGGGGATAACTGTTCTCTACATTGGACCAATATCAGGACTGTGTGTTTGAAGTATTTCCGAGGGGATAACTGTTCTCTACATTGGACCAATATCAGGACTGTGTGTTTGAAGTATTTCCGAGGGGATAACTGTTCTCTACATTGGACCAATATCAGGACTGTGTGTTTGAAGTATTTCCGAGAGGGATAACTGTTCTCTACATTGGACCAATATCAGTACTGTGTGTTTTAAGTATTTCAAGGAGATAACTGTTCTCTACATTGGACCAATATCAGGACTGTGTGTTTTAAGTATTTCAGTCAACGTATAGTTTATGTATTCACTTCATATGATATACAACTAAGCAGGGAGGCCTGCGTGGCGGAGTGGTTAAACTACCTGCCTCACGCTCCGACAGTTGTGAGTTCGACTCCGGGCTACGACATCGGGGTGAAATTTTCTCGAAGACTCCTGGGGTTGGTCGCTGGAGCTACGGAGTTTGTGTTTTGCTGGGCCCATTCAGCAGGCCACCCTGCGGAAAGAGACCGAGCCATATGGGATAAACCCGGTACGATAAAGTCTATACCCTAGAGCAGAGAGATGACTGATAACGCTACAGTATGCATCTAGGAAGATACAGCTAAATATGTAGCTTTACAAGACGTCGCAGTCAACGCCAGCATGTTTTGCTGTTTGATCTCTTGCAAGTACACACCACAGCACGTTCAGTAGTTTGCCATTGCTTTCTGAACGACCGGTACCCATACAATTTTTTTTTTAGACGTAAGGCAAGTCTGCTGCCAAATCGCCCACAGCCCTGTTTCGAACGCAAGTATACGGATCACGAGCTGCGTCTGTAACACCGTCGCCGCGGAACCGGCAGTTAATGTGGCGGCCTCAAAATACAATATAAAAAATTAATTATAAAATCTCATTCGCGGAGCATGCACGACAGATGGCTTCTGATCATCAGATGTAGTCTCCATTACCAGAATGTGTCTGTCCTGTACCTTCCTGACACTCTCTGGGGGCGGGATAACCCGGGTCATGACTCCGGGTGTCTTTCTCCTGCCATGCATTCGAACCATATTTCGAGACTACGTTGCCTCTGTGCTTGTCCACCAACTGCGAACTGTGCCTGCTCCCAAAGCACCCTCCCCTTTCCTCCCTCGGGGAGGAGAGCAGCGTGCACCCGGTGCTACGCCCCCCTCCCTCCCCAAACACATATCCTAGGACCTGTGGCCTTGGGAAGCCAGCTTCTTCCCTGGGCGTTTGCCTCCGACGCCTCCACGCCCGCTGCGTACTATGAACCGTTGTATGCCTTTCCCGCCATGATATCTTTTGCGTACTCCGTTCATGGTCCATGGAGCCACACTCCGGGATACCGCTCATCCGCGCAACCTATCGTTTGTGTGTTATGTATTACAATTCACTGTTGAATATAGATCCGCATCACAACTACCAGGTGGCACTACTGTCACCGGTCATGTAGATTTATGTTAACTGATCATGTGTCATGGGATGATGATTCGTCTTTAGTGACTTCCCGTATCTGTTATATGGATATATACACTATTTTTCCTTATGCAATCCCCCTTTAATTTGATGCATAATATAACATCTCTGCTACATATTAATTTATAATTGTGACGGATCCCAACTTCCCACTTAACGTCATCAACTTTTGTTAGCTTCAAACCTACATTTTGTTTACGCACTGAATGTGTTGGTTTTTTAGTTTTGTTAATGTAAACATTTGATACAATATGTCAGTCATATTACTTCAGATTTCATTCATTTTACCATCTGAAACACTATGTCAATCCATCAGAGTCACTTTTCTTTAATTTTATCATTCCGTACAATTTATCAGTTTTTCAGTCTCACTAGGTACTTTCTACTGCCTCACTTTGCTCTAAACTTGTCAGTTGTTAGTGTGTGAAACACTGAGAGTTGTCGTTTGCTAACTTAGATTATGTTGCTCATATTTTTATCAAAGGTAGTTAATGAGATACGCAACCCCGCACTCCACGTTCATAATCATCTGCAGTCGATGTTGAAACAAACTGCCTTGTGATGCTTGCTTGCTTGTGTTCGCTGGCTGTGAACTCCAGCGCGAAGTTCTGTATGTCGGATGAAGACCTTCTGTTGTCCAACATCAGTGTGATTTCAAACTGGACTGAGGTTTGCGTGAGTATCCGTTGTCCTATGTTTGGCTTATTGGTGTGCAGAATGGTGGTTCCTCGCCATGCAGGCAGATACTCTCCGACTTCGGAAGAATCAGCGATCCTACTACGTTAGCCAGGATCCCGAAGGGACCTGTTGCCCAGGACGCACGACTAGGACATGTTAGTAGGTCTTGGCCAGTATAGAACCTGGTCCTGGTGCCTTGGAAACACCTCTGCGTCCTTGCCTTGTGATGATTTCCAATCATGGTATGAGTGTCGGTCGTTCAGAATGCAGTAACAAACACCTGAACGTAAACTTCATAATCCATTATCCATTATGATGTGTTACTTTCTGACCGTCCCTTGTAGCAGTGTCTCGTTTACCAATTCTGTGAATGTCTGCTTCTTGTCTGACTGTATTCTTCTCAAATCGATCATCGTGTTATGGCTGGTTGTATACACTGTTGATGCTCCAAAACCGTGCTCTGTCATTTTAATTACATTTATTTGTCATTTTCAGTCTCTAGTATTATTTTATGAGTGCTTTTGTATATGTAGTATCCATCCATCATGTGCCGGTCTCTCTGGCCGAGGGGTTACACGACTTTCTCCGTAATCTCGATTATCCACGCAGGGTCTCACAGTGCACGAGAATTGGAAGCGGTTCTACCCGCGCTGGTGACTTGCGGGATAATGAACCGGCCGCTCAGAAAGCAATGGCAAACTACTGAGCGTAATCTTGCCAAGAGATCAACAATCAGCTGAAAAATGCCGATGTTGACAGCGATGTCCTGTAAAAAGGATATGCGAAATTAAAAAAATCCATCATGTACTATGCCGATAAGCGTGGACGGTCATGATTCGCCATTTCACTCGATCACCAGAGTCGTGGATCAGCTTAGTGTTCATGTCTCGACCATGCTACGTGGTCAAGCCATTCAGGTATTTATTTCTCTGAATTCGCCTGGTTCTCGTCCAATGGATCTTGCCAGATATCATCAAGTTATCCAATTTATTTCTTCTCGTAACATGTCGAAAATATTTTGACTATCTACGTCTAATATTTTCTAATCAGTTTACGATCTTCCTTTGTTCCTTGTAGGACTTGGTCATTGGTTTTTCTGTCTGCCCATGGTATTCTTTGCATTTTTCTCAGAAACCACATTTCCGCAGCCATCAGTTGCTTTTCAGCTGACTGTTCATTGCCCACGCTTCACATCCATACAAAAGTACAGTTCTATGTAGAAATTCAACACTCATTTTCTCGTAGCAATTGACATATTTTTATTGTTTAGTATGGTTTTCATCTTGCAAAAGGCTACCTTCGCCACATCGATGTTTGTTCTGATCTCTTCAAGGCATCTCCCATCAGATGTTATGACTGTTCCGAGATAATTGTACCGATTCACTTGTTTAAGAATATTCCCATTTACTTGTACATTGCATTGTGGCATTTCGTACTTTCTAGTGACAACCATAATCTGTGTCTTCTTACAGTTTAATTACTAACCCAGCTGTTCACTGTGTGCAACAACCGCATCTACTAACTGTTGCAGATTATGCTCATTGTCTGCAATCAATACTGTATCATCTGCATATATAATGTTATTGATGTTTCTTCCTCCAATGATGATTCCTTTCTTATCTTCTACATTTCTGAAAATATTTTCACTATACAGCGAAGACAGATATGGAGACATTACACATCCCTGTCGCACTACTTCTCTTAATAGGTTGATATTGACCTACTTCATCATCAAACCCTATGGCAGTTTGTTGCGTCCAATATACGTTTTTTTTCCTTCATAAGTCTAATGTCTTCCCCATCAATTTGTAGATCTTCAAGCATATCTATCATGTTGACATGTCTTACTTTATCGAAATTCGTTGTGCTGTCAATAAAGCAAAGATGTATATCTTTGTTTACTTCTATAGAACGTTCAATTACTGTTTGCAGCATATACACAGCATTTACTGTACCCTTGCCTTCTACAAACCCACATTGTTCTTCTCCAATTTCGGGTTGTATTTTCTTCCTCACTCTTTGCATGATAATTCTTAGCAAAATCTTCGTGATGTGACTCATTATACTAATTGTTCGATGTTGATCACATTCCAAGACTCCCGATTTCTTTGGGATTGCAATAAATACATAATTTCATAATTCAGGAGGGATATCTCGGTATTATATATTGTGGTCAGCAGTCTGAGTGACTTGATCTATTCCATATTCTAAGGCATTAATCATTTCGGTTGTGATGTTATCTGAACTGGGGGTCTTGCCAGTTTTCATATGGTTAAGAACATTCCGAACCTCCATCTTCAAAATTGGCGTTCCTTCATTAATAATTCGAACATCATACTGTTCATCTCTGTTATCATCATAAGAAGTCATAGCGATGTTTAAACCAAACAGATCGAGTCTAAATGAGCAAGTAAAGTAAATGAAATTTTGTGGCAAGTGCAAAAGTTCAAATATCTAGACACGTGGATAACATCATGATGAAAGATGCATTTCAGAGTTATAGTCGAATATGACAAGCAAAAGCTTCGTTTTATCAAACGAAAACTATGTTATGTAATAAGTCCTTGACATTGGAAATTTGAAAAAGAACACTTGCAAGTTACATAGAACCATTTCTAACATATGGCTGCAAATCCTGGAGAATTATTCAAGCAAACAAAAATCCCCGGAGGCTTTCGAGATATTTTTGGGCCACATTTGGAGAAGACATATACTGGATCATGTGACAGCTAGGAATATTTGTGGAAAGAGAGATATAGGAAGACAGCGAGATAAAATTCTTGACAATATTGTGTCATGTCACGGCGGGGAGGGGGGGGGGAAGACATCACACAGTTGATCCATGTGATCCATGTGATCCATGCCGTTGGAGATCGCAAGATGTGAAGACGCATGATCGACCACGCCAGTCAGCAGGGCACTTGATGATGATCCCTTTCTTTAATTCCCAATATTTCTTGTCTTCCGCCTGCCACATTACACTGACTTGTGTCTTATTATTCAAGGTGATGTCATTTTTCTTAGCTGTTCTGATATTTCTTTTCTTTATTTTCCCTTGACTGGCTACCAAGATGCTGCGTAGACATAACGTTTGTTGTTTATGTTATAACCATCAACTATACAAACATTAGCATACTTCTTATAGACATATTTATATTTATAGTCTCTCTCAATAACAAAAACATCACAAGACTACACGCTCATCTTGATGCACTCAAATGTCCCTACATGGTTGCTATTTCTCATTGCTGCTGCTTGTTGCTTTTATAGGGTGTATTTTTAATGAATGTGCAGTTGTTGAACATATTGTCGTTCCAAAAGCTGATCAACGTCATGGGGAATATCAAAGGAAGGCGAACAATTAATCTCGTGTGGGCAAATACTAGGCGACAGGTGTATATGGATAGCTCTAAAAGCTGAGCAACGACTAATCTTGTAAAGTCGACCCTTTCCAGCTTTAAGTTTTTGTTGATTTACTTATTCAAAGGTGTATGCTAGAATGGCTAACTATGCACTTGGATTAAGTATGGCTATGTGTGTGTAGTCAAGTAATTAACACATACCGAAATGGATCAACAGGATTAATAACAAACATTGGTAGCATAGCAAAATCTACACACCAAACATTGCCTGCATCATTAATAGCACACCATATTTGATAGTTTGTTTAACACACAAAATAATTTAATGTTAAAGACGGTTGAGGCCATTGCTATTTATATTCAAAAGACAACTTTGTACAAACAGAAAGGCTTGATGGTTCCTCTGGAGTAAACTAGACAGGACTAAGAGGGAACATGCTGCATGGGCAACACACGGTCTCTAAATTCAGCCCAGGCTTTGTGCTAAGGAGAGTTATAACTCCATTTTACAAACTATCGTCTGTCAAGACGACCAGGTGTCAATCTGCATTGGGATGTGATCGTCAAGTCTAGCCATGTCAAGTGAAGATTTGTCATCTCTACATTTATTCTCTATCTTATTTTCTCTCTCTCTCTCTCTCTCTCTCTCTCTCTCTTCTCTCTCTCTCTCTCTCTCTCTCTCTCTCTCTCTCTCTGTCTCTCTCTCTCTCCCCATCAATCTCGATCTATGTATATATGTCTCATCTCTGTCTATCTCTCTCTCCACACTCTCTCTTCATCTGTCATCTGTCTCACCCTCTATCTATCTGTCTCTCCCTGCTATCATCCTATGTCTACCTCTGACGTGGCAGCCAACAGTTGATGTTTCCGGACAAGCCTTCCATCACACGGCGGCGTGAGTATCACTTCAAACTTGTCTTCCTGGCCTCTCGTTGGCCCCGCTCATTATCATTTATCAGCAGAGAGATGTAAGAACCCAGTGACAATCCTCGTCCTTGACCTACTCCTGTACACAATTGCCCACTTTAATTCCCTACCAGTTTAGAAACTGTCAAGAGTCCGTCCCTGGCACGGGAAGGCCATGTCAAGTAGTCAATTCAAGTATCTCACACAGTGAGCCCAGCCATTGGTTAGTTCTACACCGGGCAAGTGTGTCTACACAGGCGGATGTCCGCCTGTAGCTACACTTGTATGTAAGATCCGCGTACACCATGAAGTGCCATCTGCTATTGGTCAGTCCAACATCCTCAAGTATGTATACAAATACCAGTGTCCGCCAGCAGCGGCACTATTGTGTCAGATCTACAGACTGCATGTTGTGTCGTCTGTTTACTGACAAACAAGGACATGTCACTCCAGACCTGCAGTTTGATTATGTGTGTGTTCCTGGCACAGATGGCAGCTGGTACAGGTTGGTCATACTTGATTGGTCATGTGACTGGAATATTTGATATTTATAGTTGATTATTTCTGGTCCGCGAGCCAGGGTGGTCCAGTGGCTAGCACGCTGGCATCTTGGCCCGACGGTCATGTGTTCGAATTCCCTCCAGTGTGGGATTGTTCTTTTTTGATCTCGGAATGT
Organism: Cepaea nemoralis; assembly: GCA_014155875.1. NCBI lineage: Eukaryota > Metazoa > Mollusca > Gastropoda > Stylommatophora > Helicidae > Cepaea > Cepaea nemoralis. Next base: position 14,168 of record JACEFZ010018804.1, on the reverse strand, counting down.
TGATCGACAGGGTACTACGATATTTCCTGGGAAGTAAAGGCAGTGGATGTGTTTTCTTCTTCTTCTTCTTCTTCTTCTTCTTCTTCTTCTTCTTCTTCTTCTTCTTCTTCTTCTTCTTCTTCTTCTTCTCTTCTTCTTCTTCTTCTTCTTCTTCTTCTTCTTCTTCTTCTTCTTTCGTTCGCTTGAAATATGTCTATAACTGCAGTGCTGTCTCTTGTATGAATTGAACTGTCTTTTTCAGTTCACACAGCGGTCTATAGAGTTTATCTTCCACTGTCGTCTCTCTAGGCCAGAAGGTTTGCCAAGATATGTTATATTTTGGGCAGTCTTGGAGTATGTGCTCTGCTGTCTGCGACGCCAATCCACATGTACACATGGCTGTTTCACCAATCTTGAATTTTGTATACATGTGGTTGCGTAATCTATTGTGTCCTGTTCTGAAGCGATGAATAATGACTTGTTCTGGTCTGTCCATAACGTGGTAGTCATCTTGAGCAGGTTTTGGTGGCTTTCTGACTGATTTGATCATTCTTTTCTTTTGGTGGTATGTTACAGGCACATCAGGCTGTCCTTCTTTGGCTCCTTCCTTAGCCAATTGATCAGCTCTGTCGTTCCCGGGTACTCCACAGTGGGATGGTATCCACTGTATGGTGACCTTATGCTGACTGCTAAGTTCAGAAAGTAGTGTCCTTAGTACTGGCAATTTCCCAGACAGGAGCGCCTCGAGTACTGATTTTGCATCTGTCAATAGCACCACAGGTTGTGTACCATTGCTGGTATTTAGTAATTTCTCTGTTGCTATCTTGATTGCCTCAATTTCAGCATCGTAGTTATGGCAGTACTTTCCTGTCGGTACTCTAGCAGTGTCCCTGGTATTATTTGGGTATTCTATGTACACTCCCGCTCCTCCATTTCGAACAGCATTTTGTGCTGACCCATCTGTGTAGACTCGGATCCAGAGGTCCTGTGGGTATTCTTCATCAAGGAAGCTGAGAGTGGCTGTTCTGCGCTGCACACTGTTCTGATCTTCCTTGTCAAATATTCCTCTCACTTTTGTCTGGATTTGTAATGATAGTCTATGCTCATCTTTCCATGGAGTTCGCTCTGGAATAGTTGTTAGGGGGATACCAACTGTGGGCAGATCGGTGGTTTCTCTGCAGAGTCGTTTGGCCTGGTGGATAAAACTACTTCTTTTTAACCGCCCCATAGCTAGGTTTTCAAATCTGTTCTTCATACGGCGGCCTGGCAAGCTGAGGAACTTTTCTGCTTGTATTAGCGTTTTCGAATCTCTGCGCTCACTCAGTGCTTGTGTCCTCCCCATCTTCTCCATTTCCACTATAGGGGTTGATCTCATCCCTCCTGTGGTGACTCTAAGTGCTTGATTTTGCACTTTGTCCAGCTCTTTCTTCTTCTTCTTCTTCTTCTTCTTCTTCTTCTTCTTCTTCTTCTTCTTCTTCTTCTTCTTCTTCTTCTTCTTCTTCTTCTTCTTCTTCTTCTTCTTCTTCTTCTTCTTCTTCTTCTTCTTCTTCTTCTTCTTCTTCTTCTTCTTCTTCTTCTCTTCTTCTTCTTCTTCTTCTTCTCCTTCTTCCTTTTCTTCCTCTTCCTCTTCTTCTCCTCCTCATCCACCTCCTTCTCCTCCTCTTCTTCTTCCTCTCCTCCTCCTCTTCTTCATCTTCTTCTTCTTCTTCTTCTTCTTCTTCTTCTTCTTCTTCTTCTTCTTCTTCTTCTTCCTCTTCTTCTTCTTCTTCTTCTTCTTCTTCTTCTTCTTCTTCTTCTTCTTCTTCTTCTTCTTCTTCTTCTTCTTCTTCTTCTTCTTCTTCTTCTTCTTCTTCTTCGTTCCTCTATCTCGGAGAGTGCGTCACACCAGGTCATGCATCTCAAAAATCAGTGTGTCCGACCTCGACATTCATCGGTGCCAGGTGTTCTTGTGATCTTGATCTCATAATCATAAGCCAATGAGTGCTGATTGGTTGAACATAGCACCATATACCGACAAAGAATGGAAGAGTTACCAGGGATGGTTTACTTTACCCAGATGCAGTGTACAGTTGTTGTGTAAGAGGAAGACACGTGCAGGTTATAACCCCGCGCTATGGGTTGAGGTGACTAATGATGAAGATGATCAGTGCCAGACAGTCAAACACGACCAACACTAGATGCTGATGGGGGACTCAGTGGCGTAGTGGCTAGACGCTCGGTCCTGTTGTCCTGTGCTTGAATTCACACCGGAGCCAACATGTAAAAGCGACCCGTGCTCCCAGGTCGACCCAGGCTACAATGGCTACCAGGACAGGTGTTGGGAAGTAAAGGCGGCCGCCGTCATACTGAGCACATCACCGTGTGTAGGGAAGTAAAGGCGGCCGCCGTCATACTGACCACATCACCATGTGTAGGGAAGTAAAGGCGGCCGCCGTCATACTGACCACATCACCATGTGTAGGGAAGTAAAGGCGGCCGCCGTCATACTGACCACATCACCATGTGTAGGGAAGTAAAGGCGGCCGCCGTCATACTGACCACATCACCATGTGTAGGGAAGTAAAGGCGGCCGCCGTCATACTGACCACATCACCATGTGTAGGGAAGTAAAGGCGGCCGCCGTCATACTGACCACATCACCATGTGTAGGGAAGTAAAGGCGGCCGCCGTCATACTGACCACATCACCATGTGTAGGGAAGTAAAGGCGGCCGCCGTCATACTGACCACATCACCGTGTGTAGGGAAGTAAAGGCGGCCGCCGTCATACTGACCACATCACCAGTGTGTAGGGAAGTAAAGGCGGCCGCCGTCATACTGACCACATCACCAGTGTGTAGGGAAGTAAAGGCGGCCGCCGTCATACTGACCACATCACCGTGTGTAGGGAAGTAAAGGCGGCCGCCGTCATACTGACCACATCACCGTGTGTAGGGAAGTAAAGGCGGCCGCCGTCATACTGACCACATCACCGTGTGTAGGGAAGTAAAGGCGGCCGCCGTCATACTGACCACATCACCATGTGTAGGGAAGTAAAGGCGGCCGCCGTCATACTGACCACATCACCATGTGTAGGGAAGTAAAGGCGGCCGCCGTCATACTCACCACATCACCATGTGTAGGGAAGTAAAGGCGGCCGCCGTCATACTCACCACATCACCATGTGTAGGGAAGTAAAGGCGGCCGCCGTCATACTGACCACATCACCATGTGTAGGGAAGTAAAGGCGGCAGCCGTCATACTGACCACATCACCATGTGTAGGGAAGTAAAGGCGGCCGCCGCCATACTGACCACATCACCATGTGTAGGGAAGTAAAGGCGGCCGCCCGCCATACTGACCACATCACCATGTGTAGGGAAGTAAAGGCGGCCGCCGTCATACTGACCACATCACCATGTGTAGGGAAGTAAAGGCGGCCGCCGTCATACTGACCACATCACCATGTGTAGGGAAGTAAAGGCGGCCGCCGTCATACTGACCACATCACCATGTGTAGGGAAGTAAAGGCGGCCGCCGTCATACTGACCACATCACCATGTGTAGGGAAGTAAAGGCGGCCGCCGTCATACTGACCACATCACCATGTGTAGGGAAGTAAAGGCGGCCGCCGTCATACTGACCACATCACCATGTGTTTGTGTTGGTTGCCTTTGTACTCTAGCCTACTCCACACACGTGCTACTACTACTGAGTCCACTCGACTTATTTTGCTTTTGTGTTTGCTGTCCCTATGACCAGTGTCCCTCGCCGTCAGGCGAACCCGTCTCCCACTTTAGATGTACTAGTGATTTACCTCCCCAAGTCAAGGACGAGAAGTCAACATTTTAGTCAAGCTGGCCCGGCGTGGTAAAAGCTTAATCGCTTTAGACCACTCACCTGCGCCGATTTCCAGTATTCCCCCACTGTATGCACGCTTGACATTGAGATCTTTTTTGTTTTGTTTTTGTCGATGGATCAACATCACGGCACACGGGTGCAACCCATAAGTGCTCCGTTCTCCTCCTAACTCAAACCTGAGTATGGAGAAACTCACCTCAGTGCACGAACTCCGAAGCACCGGCGAGGATCCTGAAATACTTTGAGTAGACTATTTAACTCGAAATTTTTGTCCGGGCAGCGCCGTTAGACCACTATTTTCGATTTCCAACTGCCAAGGGATTTTTTGCGTGCACAATAATACACACGGGCGTCCGATCTCACTACCCAGAGACCAGGGGACATTTTATTACTAGAAGTCCACGAGAAAGAATCCCGGCATCACCGGGGCTTGAACCCGGGACCTCCAGCACTCGAGGCTGACACCATACCTCGAGACCACGCAGCGCCCTGACATTGAGATCTTCTCGCATACACTGTGTGGCTTCAAATCTATGTTTCTTCTTCTTCTTTGCGTTCATCCGGAGTGATTTTTTCAGATGTGATTGCGGTGTGTCTGGTTAGGCACCCTCGGGTGGAAACCCTCAGGCCAACACATCCGACTTTTAGCGTGCATTTTTGACCAGGTTAGCAATCCTGGGAGACTCTCACTTTCGTGGTACCGTCCACATCTCAGCTGGTCAAGTTGGAACAGTCGAAGACTACACGGTCATCCCTCAAGTGAAGGCAGGGACAGTCCATAGCATTTACCGCCATCCTGGGTGGCTTCCATAATTGCAGAGCCGGCACATAACGCTCTGGTGCTGGGTTTACCGAGGGAATCGTCACGTCCTGCTCATGGCTGTTTTAATTCCTCACTTCAATATATTGGGCGTTTCGCTCGCCCTGGGCCGTTCCTGCACAAACCAGTCAGCTCTGCGGTTGGTTTCCACTAAGCGAGTTTTCGGAGATGTGCTTGTCCCTGTACCCATCAGAGCTGTTCCAGGCACGGCGGACATTCGGAAAACTACCTAGTCAGAGCTGTTCCGAACAAGAGCGGCATTCGGAAACTAGGTAGTCAGAGCTGTTCCTAGCACGAGAGACATTCGGACGAGACATTTCACTCGGACGTAATTGCGTAGTATCAATTTTTAGTTTGCCACCCGTAGCACGACACTTCCGACTTCTGGCGGGCATTTTTTAATGAGGTTAACCTTCCTCTGATTTCGAGGCACGTTAGACTGTTGTGATGTCGCCCACATCTCAGCTGGTCAAGATAGAACGACCAACGACATCGCGGTCGGCCCTCAAGGGAAGGCAGGGGCAGACAATGGGCAGTCCCTCGCTATCCAAGGAGGCTTCCATAATTGCAGAGCCGGCACATATTGCTCCGAGACTGGGCTCACCCGAGGAGTTGCCACGTCTTGCTCATGGCTGCTTTAGTTCCTCACTTCCATGTATTGGGTATCTCGCTTGCCACTGGTCGCTCAAGTGAGCTCCAGGGGCGGTCAGACTGCGGGCGACATCCACTCGGTAAGCTTTTGCTTTTGACTTTGGACCACGCAATAGGTTCGCTCGCCGTGCGTTCCATTTCGCGTTATTGAGACGTTTCTCCACTTTTATCTACACTCTCTATGAGTTAGATACAGACAGTTTTCGTAACCATTTCCTTCGACTGGGGCATTTTACTGACTTTTTATACTCGCTCACGAGGTAGGCTACATGTGCTGCCGGCTCAGCACCTTACCTTCGTGCAGCAGTCAGTGAGAAACGGCCAGGCCATCTCTTCCGGGAATCCAACATATCCCTCAGCTGAGAGCCTTCGAACAAGTGTCAGAACTGGGCATGTAGCTTGCTCAGTATCTCGATTCCAATTTTTCGGTAGGTGGATATCGGCCCGACTCTCAGATCCGAGGGTCTGTGGCTTAGAGGCGTTCAGCCTAAACCCTCGACAGAGAGCCTTAGAGTATTGTCCGAAACAAGAACTGCCTTCATGCGCCTGATTTAAACTTTTTACTGCTATCCTCAGTCTCCTGCAGAGCAGCAGGTTGTGTCTCTCTTAGTCTGGTCCCTATCCCATACGCTGTCCGATATGTAGTTTTCACCCATCGGCAAGCACATGGGGTCAACGGGACACTCAAGCTCCCCCACCACGGCAAGGTGGAGACACATCGGGGGAGAAATCTATGTTTTATTCAGGGTCTGTGCATATTGATTTGGTATCTCTTTATAACCACGGATGTCTGATTGGGAGACGAGACCCTGTGACAATCTCTTTGACAACTATCAACCGCACTGACTCATTAGAAAAACGAACGCATAAACATTCTATTCTCGCTCTCTCTCTCTCTCTCTCTCTCTCTCTCTCTCTCTCTCTCTCTCTCTCTCTCTCTCTCTCTCTCTCTCTCTCTCTCTCTCTCTCTCTCTCTCTCCTAACTATTTATTCTTCTTAATTTTAAACTATCGGTTTCAAAATGTTAAATATATGACTCCACCAATCACTGACCTATGTACATGTCTAACAAAGTGATTCCACCAATCACTGACCGATCTAAAAGTCTAACAATATGATTCCACCAATCACTGACGGACCTAAGAGTCTAACAATTTTATTGCCCCAATCACTAACCGATCTACAATTCTAACAATACAATTCCACCAATCATCATAATGCATACCTACATGCACACATTAATACATACATACATACGATGGTAAGTTAATAAGTAAGTCACAAATGGCTGTAGAAAAATAACTAAACATGATAACAACTTGAAACCAGTTTATTTTTATACATAAATTGTCACTTTATTTCTCAACATAATTTCCACCAACATTGATGCACTTATCCCATCGTTTTGTCAGTCCTCCTAAACCGGTTGCATAGAACTGCGTGCTCTGTTTTCTAAACCACGTTTTCACTTCACCTTCGACTTCGGCGTCATTCGCGAAATGTCTCCCGCCAAGGTGGGTTGTCAGTGTTTATGCTGACAAATCTTTGTCCCGTAAAGCGGTGCATAGCTGGGTGGAAAATGTTACAAGGACTAGTCAATAAGTAAGTCACACAGTTCTGTGGGATGGCAGGTAAATGAAAACAAAGCAGGCAGTTCTATGCAGCCTGTTTAGGGAGGACTTATACAACGATGGGATAAGCGCATCAATGTTTGTGGAAATTATGTTGAGAAATAAAGGACAATGTATGTATAAAAATAAACTGATATCAAGTTGTTATCATGTGTAGTTATTTTTCTACAGCCATGTGCGACTTACGTATTGATATACGCTTGTAATTTGCACAATCTCTCACAGTCATACATCCACTCTAAAACACACGCGCACATTGCCTCACACACACATACCCACTTACAGTCACAAACACACTATCAACATTCACTCTTACATGAATATATATTCTCTCTCTCTCTCTCTCTCTCTCTCTCTCTCTCTCTCTCTCTCTCTCTCTCTCTCTCTCTCTCTTCTCTCTCTCTCTCTCTTCTCTCTCCTCTCTCTCTCTCTGCCTCTCTCTCTCTCTCTCTCTCTCTCTCTCTCTCTCTCTCTCTCTCTCTATGTCAATGTCTCTTTGTCTCTGTCTCTCATGAAGATAACACATCAATACAGTGACATGCTCTAGAGCCATGCAGATTTCACAACACTGACCACTCGTTCCAGGTGTCCAGTTTGTGATGGAAAGACATCCGGACAACTACTTCTGCGGACATCTTCAGTGTCTTGCTGACTTCACCCACACTGACCATGACGTGTCCTCGTTTGTAGAAATGACCATCTATGACATCACGCGGGTCAACTCGGAGCTAAGACTAGCCTCTGTGTCCACATTTGATCCAGACCTGTACGTGGACACGACAAAAAGCAGCTCTATGGGTTGTACCGGCACCATCTCTAGACTGAAGGCAAACCTGACTCTACAGTTACGTCATGACATCGACTGTCTGTATGGAGTTTACAAGTGTCAGCTGGCCTTTGTCACTGTGTCGGGACATTCAGAGGTGCTCACAGAAATCGTCACACCGGAATACAACCACAGCTACTCCAGAATCGGTAAGTGCACACATAAATCGTCACACCGGAATACAACTACAGCTACTCCAGAATCGGTAAGTGCACACAGAAATCGCCACACAATAATACAACCACGGCTACTCCAGAATCGGTAAGTGCTCACAGAAATAGTCACACCGGAATACAACCACAACAACTCCAGAATCGGTAAGTGTACACATAAATCGTCACACCGGAATAGAACTACAGCTACTCCAGAATCGGTAGGTGCACACAGAAATCGTCACACAATAATACAACCACGGCTACTCCAGAATCGGTAAGTGCTCACAGAAATAGTCACACCGGAATACAACCACAACAACTCCAGAATCGGTAAGTGTTCACAGAAATCTTCACATCGGAATACAACCACAACAACTCCAGAATCGGTAAGTGTACACATAAATCGTCACACCGGAATAGAACTACAGCTACTCCAGAATCGGTAAGTGTACACATAAATCGTCACACCGGAATACAACTACAGCTACTCCGGAATCGGTAAGTGTACACATACATCGTCACACCGGAATACAACCACAACAACTCCAGAATCGGTAAGTGTACACATAAATTGTCACACCCTCAGTCCAAGTTGCCTGCAATTACACTTCCCCGTGTATTTTATTTTGAATTCTTTCGTTGTATGACCTTGAGGAATATCTTAGTTATATTGATCATTAAGCTAATAGTTCTGTAATCTCTACAATCAACAGCTATTGGCTATTGGTAATATATTATATTACATAATTATGAGATTGTATCAATGCCAAAGCTGGATAATTATCTTCTCATCTCCGTTGTTATCTTGTCAGAAACTGCAGCCTTTCCTTGATTCATCTGTTTAATAGCCTTCTCTACTTCAGCCTTTAATATATTTGGTCCATCTTGAGTATTATACATTGTTGCTTTATTGACACTGCTGTCCCAGAATACATCTTCAATGTATTCTGTCCACATTTTTATTGTATCGATATTATCAACTATAGCTTCTCAATTTCTCCCTCTTCTGCACCCATTCCCTGTTATACTATCCTTATTCCTTGTAAATCAGTATTATAGTTTCTGACTATACTTTCCATTTTTGTGGGTTTTTTTTCAGTCTCTAGATCCTCTATTTCTTTGCATTGTTTCTGCAACCACTCTTCTTTGTCAACTCTGCACATGTGACGCGACGTATTTCTGTCTATTAATGTATATTATGGCGTGTTCTTTGCTTTCTTTCTTTGAGTCATTTTCCTAAAGATTTAATCGGTTATCCACAATTGCTTTTTCCTATTTTCCTTCACTGGTAAGTTGGTATTTGCAATCTGTATGCTAGTTTTTACACATTCCCATTTTGTATTCATTTTCTCCACAGGGTGTTCATGTCGATATTGTTCCATGCTTTCAGCTATTATCCTGTCATATTTATTTTTTACTTCCACAAGGTATAGTTGACTTATGTATGTTTGTTTTAATGCTGATATATCTATTTGAGGCATCCTCGGTGCCCATATTCCTGTATTGTTAAGTTGTATTTGTAATTTTACAACTACAGGATTGTGGTCGAGTTGCTATCACCACCAGGGTATGGTTTGGCATTTTTGACATTGCATTTAAATCTATTTCGAATCATAATATAGTCAATGTGGTTTCTTTTTTACTAAAACTCCTACTAATCTCTCAAGATGATCTCCAACCTAGTTATTAAATATATAATCTTCTCTCTATTATATAACTATTATTAGGCTATTACATTCTATCTTCTTCTTCTTCTTCTTCTTCTTCTTCTTCTTCTTCTTCTTCTTCTTCTTCTTCTTCTTCTTCTTCTTCTTCTTCTTCTTCTTCTTCTTCTTCTTCTGCGTTTATCCATAGTGTTTAGTTCAGACATTTTTGCGTTGTGCCAAGTTTTGCGACCTTAGGCCGACACATCCGATTTCTGCGGGAGTTTTTTTACCTGGTTAACCTTCCCATGCATTCTAGTATTATATTCTAGTATTATCTGCTTTATCATGTGCTTGCATCTCTAGATTTTGACAATCTTGTTTCTGTGGACACTAAATCTAACATAACAACTAAATATGATGAGAGTAAACTTAGAGAATATAACGTATCTTGTTTTTTTACAGCTGAGGTACTGAGTCATTTCGACAGATTGACAGAACTGCTAAATAACATAACAATTATAATGAACAGCCAGACAGCCCAGATAAATAGATCAGCAAGCCAGTCAGACGATCAGTCAGCCCAACTTGTGAACCAAACAGCCCAGTTAAACAGAATAACAAGCCAGTTAGACTATCAGGCAGCTCAGATAAGCAGATTCAAAAACCAGTCAGACTTATCAGACAGCCCATATACACAGATTAGCAAACCTGTCAGACGATCAGTACAGCCCAACTGGTGGAACAGACAGCCCAACTGGTGGAACAGAGAGCCCACTTACACAATATTTCTCAACGATGTGGTGTGGACCAGGTCGGTCAAAAACAACGCCGTGAAATGACCGAAAATAGACTGAAGCTCCTTCAAGATAAACTGGACAACGTTGAGAAACGGTTAAATCTGAGCATCAGAACCAGTTCCGGACCTGGTGAGTGAGCTGTAGTGACCTGGATTACTGTGTGTGAAAGTGATGACACATCTTTGTGTACGTTTGATTTACCATGTTCGGCGAGGATGTGTGAGTCATCAGAACGCAATGTTGTGTCAGACATACACACTCTATCTGGATACATGAAAGTGACTGGGGCACATCTAACTTAACACACCAATTTATTTTGAACACCTGAGTGTGATGTTTTTTTACTCCAAGAAATACAAACAAACCACATAAAAATAGCAAATTGAAGATCCAACAGGAACACAAAAGGACAACACAGTTAATGATCAGGAGAACCACTCCGACTTCTGAGGTACTTGTAATTTACGTCCCATGTCAAGGACGAAACGTCAAAATTTTAGTCCAGCTGAACGGTGTAGGAGTTGAACCAGCTACCTTGCCATAAACACATAGGAAGTTGATGAGTGAGCACTCTTATTCAATCCTTAGGGAACGCGGAATGAAGATCCAACAGAAACAAATGTTCTAGTTCTAATGGGGTGCTGTTATTGGACTCTAGTAGCCTCCAAGAGATCAAAGAAGGAGTTCCCAGTACTAGTACAGTTCCCCAATGATGTCACACCTGTAGATTATCTCTATGTACATCTCATAGCCACTAATGCATCACGTGTGTGAGTGGCTGGTCTAATAAGTACGAGAGTACAGTAGCAGACACATGTACACGCCTGGAGCAGTGTTGTACGAGAGTAGAGTAGTGGACACTTGTACACGCCTGGAGCAGTGTTGTACGAGAGTACAGTAGCGGACACTTGTACACGCCTGGAGCAGTGTTGTAGGAGAGTAGAAGAGTGGACACTTGTACACGCCTGGAGCAGTGTTGTACGAGAGTAGAAGAGTGGACACTTGTACACGCCTGGAGCAGTGTTGTACGAGAGTAGAAGAGTGGACACTTGTACACGCCTGGATAAGTGCTGTACGAGAGTTGAAAAGTGGACACTTGTACACGCCAGGAGCAGTGCTGTAGGAAAGTAGAGAAGTGGACAGATGTACACGTTGGAGCAGTGTTGTACGAGAGTAGAAGAGTGGACATTTGTACACGCCTGGAGCAGTGCTGTACGAAAGTACAGTAGCAGAGACATGTACACGTCTGGAGCAGTGTTGTACGAGAGTAGAGTACCGGACGCTTGTACACACCTGGAGCTGTGTTGTACGAAAGTAAAGTAGCACACACATGTACACGTTGGAGCAGTGTTGTACGAAAGTACAGTAGCGAACGAGCAGTGTTGTACGTCAGTACAGTAGCGGACATTTGTACACGTCTGGAGCAATGTTGTACGAAAGTACAATAGCGGACACTTGTACACGTCTGGAGCAGCGTTTGGCATATGGTGCTAGCCTCATCTCATCATAATCTCATCTCATCATGTTCCTCTTGTACCTTGCGGTGTCGAGGTGAAGTATAAACTTCGTGAGAGTGCCCGGTTATGGGCTTCGTATATCGACATTCCCATGGATTCTGTTATTCCCTCCGTCCAGCGTTTACGTGGTCGGCCTCTTCCTCTGTTTCCATCTGGTCTGTACGTCGTTGCTTGTTGTGGCATGCTGTTGACTGGTAGCCTACTTGCATGGCCAAACCATTTGACTTGCTGCTTTCTAATAAAATCTAGAGCAGCTTTAACCCCCACTTTACTCCTGATTTCTTCATTTCTGATCTTATCTCTTCTTGATACGTTGAGTATTCTTCTCAGGAACCTCATTTCTGTTGTTGTGATTTTTCTTTTCTCTTTTTCTGTCATTGTCCAGGTTTGGCATTGGTAGCACAGAGTTGGTAGGAAGATTGTGTTGTAAAGTGCTTTCTTAGTAGTTATTGATACATGTTTGTTCTTTAGTATTGGTGCCATTTGTCCAATGAGTTGATTTGCCTTATTGCACCTATTTTCGATCTCGTCTTCTGATCTGCCATTTGATGATATTATACTTCCTAGGTACTTGAAGCTCTTTACTTGTTTCAAGGGATGTTCGTTTAGGTGAATTGTTGCTGTTTGTTCTTCTTTAGTTATAGTCATTACCTCTGTTTTGCTTGTGCTAATTTTCATGTTATGTTCCCTACACATTTCGTTTAGACTATTCATGTGGTCTTGTAATTCAGCTTCTGATTTTGCTATTAGTGCTTGGTCGTCCGCAAACAGGAGTTCTCTAATGGTTAGATTTGCAGATGGTTCTTCTTCTGTGTTCTCGTCATGCGGTATTCTTGCTGTCTCTGCTTGGCTGGTTTCTTTACATATGTTGTCTATATATGTTATGAACAAGAGAGGGGACAGGACACAACCTTGTCGTACTCCAGATCTTATGGTGAAGGGTTCTGAGTGTCCTCCAGTTGCTCTCACTATGCATTCACTGTTGTTCGTATAAACTTCTACATAGGTTTGTTAGATGTGTACTCACTCCATATTGTTTAAGGATTTCCCACAGCTTGTTTCTATCTACCCTATCAAATGCCTTTTCTTGGTCAACAAAGGCTAAGTAGAGTGTTTCATTGAATTCAATTGATTTTTCTATAAGTTGTCTAAGAGCAAAAATGGCGTCTGTGCATCCTTTGTTTTTCCTAAATCCAAGCTGCGTTTCGCTTAGCTGGGGTTCTAAAGTAGTTCGTAATCTTTTTTCAAGAATTTTGCAAAATATTTTCCCAGTATAACTCAACAGTGAAATGCTAGCCTCATGTTTGTATAATATTTCTAGTATTTATCAGATTCATTTAGATTTATCAGTTTACTGTGTTTTTTTTACATATTCAAGAGAGGGGTAGGAGAAGGAGGTTTCTGACATTCTCGAATTGTATACAGACAGAGGAGAGGATGAGGAGGTGGAGAAGACCAATGATAGGAATACTGGATGCCAATTTCTTCAAAAGCTACATCAATTTTATGTAATCACATTTTTATATTAAAGATGGCATGCAGAAGAGGACAACTTCGGGAAAATAGAAGAGAGAAGATTGTTCTGTGGGGGAACATCACAGCCTTGTGTGACACAACAACTGATGGTGGAAGCTGGGTAATTATACAGGTATTGTTTCGATTTCACACCTCTATGTTCCAAAAATAGTCTTTACATGTCAGTCAGTGTTATATCACCCAATCTCACAATAGACCAAGTGTGCGCATATAAACAATACGGTAACAAGGTATTCGCATAGCACATACCACTATTGGGGAGTGACGTGTTACATATTTTAATACACGACGCATTAGTTGCTGTGACCAGCTCACCTCATCTTCTGTTGACGTTCCCAGGAAATTCCTAGAACTTTCTGACCATTTTCTAGTTCCCATGTTACGGAGACTGGGTCGACCCCACAGCTGTGATTGTGGTCAAACAATTATTTTACCTCTACTAGAGATAAAACCTGCACCATTGTCGTGGTAGACACATGACCCTTTTCACCTTGTCACATCTTGCCACTCCTTGGGTATATTATGCCAGCCCCATACTTATACAGACAGGCTCTCGTAGGATGATCAGTATTATGTCTGCAGCGTTGTTTGCTTAAATATTTTCTGGGAACTCTTTACGTCTGCGTCCTTCTTGGAGGCCGGGTATTTGTTTATGTTTCGGGGAGGGGGGGATTCGAATACACGACCCCCAGGGCTAGCTACTCGACCACCGCGGCTCCGGAAAGTGTTACTAGATACAGAATAAGTCATTGCATATTTTGTGTCAGCTAA
>JACEFZ010018803.1:0-35189 GCA_014155875.1 Cepaea nemoralis | reverse complement strand
GAACAGACAATGACAGACAGACACGGACTAGCATACATGTATACAGACATGCAGCTAGGTCGTAAGATAATCGACAAGCAGACAAATAGACAGACAGGCGGACGGACAGATAAACAGACATATCTTGGTAGTCGGAAAAAAATGTCGGTTCTATGTGTCTGCGATCTCTCTCTCTCTCTCTCTCTCTCTCTCTCTCTCTCTCTCTCTTCTCTCTCTCTCTCTCTCTCTCTCTCTCTCTCTCTCTCTCTCTCTCTCTGTAGTATTTGACATCAACAAATGAAGCATAAATACATTGAGAAGAGATTTAATCACTACAAGATAGAAGAAGTAAATGATCGAAGAATTGAATGAATGAATGAATGAATGAATAAATGAATGAATGAATGAATGAATGAATGAATGAATGAACATGTCATAAATAGATGACATATGACATACACCAGGGGACGTTAGATCAGAGACAAAACAAGCCACAGCGCCACTGGTGCAGCGCCACACACTGGTGCCAAACACGAGGTTGACGCGTGCGGCGGGAAGATAACATGTTATGAATCCAGCTCGACCAGACGCCGGCTTGTGTTTATGGAGATAGGTCTTATCAAATAAACATTTGGTGTAGACTGAGCTACATGTTTCAGGCAGAACTTGCTGCCTCGTAAGGAAAAGTACAAGAGGATGAAGAGAAGAAGGAGGAGGAGGAGGAGGAAGAGAGAGAGAGAGAGAGAGAGAGAGAGAGAGAGAGAGAGAGAGAGAGAGAGAGAGAGAGAGAGACGCAGAGTGACATACACATCAGTAAATAGGGAGAAGCATATCGAGCAATACATAGATAGGACTCTTTGCCGACTGTTGCATATGAGGACGGAGCAAGTACAGAAATCTCCCGAGTGCTGTTACGTCGGTAATTTACCCAACTCAACTCTAATTAGAGTGATGCGTGCAGAAAGAAACACACACACACACAGAGAGAGAGAGAGAGAGAGAGAGAGAGAGAAGAGAGAGAGAGAGAGAGAGAGAGAGAGAGAGAGAGAGAGAGAGAGAGAGAGAGAGAGAATGAACAAACTTCATTTTCTAAAGGTCACTAATTGGGCACACAGGCCTGTCTTGCACTAAGCCGTTCCTCCCATCTTTCGTACATCAATTATGTGTTTCGCATGTTATATTGTCACATGAATGCTGCCAACATAATGCAGATTACCATCTAATGACACGGGCAAGCATGCACGCACGCACACAAGCGCGCGCGCGCACACACACACACACACACACATAAACACATACATACATACCTACATAACTACGTACATACATCATGTACACACATTCGCACAATTATACACTCACTCAATAACTCAGAGAGAGAAAGAGAGAGAGGAGAGAGAGAGAGAGAGAGAGAGAGAGATCATACACACAGAGATAGCGATACACACACACACACACACACACACACACACACACACACACACACACACACACATATATATATATATATATCTATATCTATAAAACAAAGTGTATGTATATATGTATGTAAATATGTATGTCCTTTATTTGTTCGCGAACGGCCCATCCGATTGAGATGAAATTTTCTACACGCCTTCCTTTCATTCCAGAGCTGTCAACTGTCATAGTTTTTTTTTCTTCTTCCTCCTCCTCCCTCCTCCCCCTCCCAAAATACGTACGTAAATATATGATGATGATGATGAAAGAATCCCCGAACCAAAACGCTAGGGAAAGGGAAGAAAATGACGTGACTACACAGAATCGTCACACGGCAATCATCATCATCAAGTGCCGTGCCGGCTGGCGTAGGCGTTCATGGCTCTCCGTAGATCTCAGTCTTTGGTTTTTTGGATCAACTCTGCTGCTGATATTCCTCCATGCCACGGCAATATCAATAACAATTCATCTTTTTATGTGTAAGGAAGTTATCTACAGTCGTGTAGAAGGGAAGAACTAGACGAGTATGAATTCGGAATGGCGAACTCTCTCCTCCTCTCTTCTCCTCCTCCTCCTCCCTCTACCTCCTCCCTCCACCCTCCTCCTCTTCCTCCTCCCTCTCATCCCTCTCCTCCTCCCTCCTCCTTCTCCCTCTTCCTTCTCCCTCTTCCTCTCCCCACCTCCTCCATCCTACTCCTCCTACTCCCTCCGCCTCCTCCCTCATCTTCCCTCCTTCTCCCTCTCCCTCCTCATCCCTCCTCCTCCTCCTGCCTCCCTCCTCCTCCTCCTGCCTCCTTCTCCCTCATCATCCTCCCTCCTCCTTCTCCCTTTTCCCTCTTCCTCCTCCTCCTACCTCCTCCCTCCTCCTCCCTCTACCTCCTCCTCCTCCCTCCACCCTCCTCCTCCCTTCTCCTCCTCTTCCTCCTCCCTTTCCTTCCTCCTCCTCCTCCCTCTACCTCCTCCTCCCCCTACCTCTTTCCTCCTCCCTCCTCCTCCTCTTCCACCTCCCTTTCCTTCCTCCCCTCCTCATTCTCCCTCCTTCCTCTCCCTCCTTCCTCCTCCTCCTTCCTTCTTCTCCCTCTGCCTCCTCCCTCTTTCTCTCCCCTCCTCCCTCCTCCTCCTCCTTCTCCTCCTCTCTCCTTCTCCCTTCTTCTCCTCCTCTCCCTCCTCCTCCTACCCTCTTCCTCTTCCCCTCCTCCCTCTCCTCCTCCATCCTCCTCCTCCCTCTTCCTCCTCCTCCCTCTTCCTCCTCCTCCTCTTCCTCCCTCTCCCTCCTCCATCCTCCTCCTCCCTCTTCCTCCTCCTTCTTCCTCCTCCTTCCTTCTCCTCCCTCCTCCTCCCTCTTCCTCCTCCTCCTACCTCCTCCTCCTCCTCCCTCCTCTCTTTTCCTCCCTCCTCCTCCTCCCTCTAGCTCCTCCCTCCTCCTCTCCACTCTTCCTCCTACCCTCTTCCTCTTCCCCTCCCCCTCCTCCCTATCCCTCCTCCTCCCTTCACATTCCTCCTCCTCCCTCTTCCTCCTCCTCCCTCCTCCTCCTCATCCCTCCTTCTCCCTCCTCCTCCTTCCTCCTCCCTCCTCCTCCTCCTCCTCCTCCCCTCCTCCTTCCTCCTCCTCCCTCTCCTCCTCCTCCTCCTCCTCCTCCCTCTACCTCCTCCCTCCTCCTCCCTTCACATTCTTCCTCCTCCCTCTTCCTCCTCCTCCCTCCTCCTGCCTTCTCCTCCTCCCTCCTCCTCCTCCCTTCACATTCCTCCTCCTCCCTCTTCCTCCTCCTCCTCCTCCTCCTCATCCCTCCTTCCTCCCTCCTCCTCTTCTTCCTCCCTCCTCCTCCTCCCTCCTCCCCCTCCTCCTTCCTCCTCCTCCCTCTCCGCCTCCTCCCTCCTCCTCCCTCTACCTCCTCCTCCTCCCTCTACCTCCTCCTCTCCCTCCTCCTCATCACTCCTCCCCCTCCTCCTTCTTCCTCCCTCCTCCTCCTCCCTCCTCCCCTCCTCCTTCCTCCTCCTCCCTCTCCGCCTCCTCCCTCCTCCTCCCTCTACCTCCTCCTCCTCCTCCCTCAACCTCCTCCCTTCACATTCCTCCTCCTCCCTCTTCCTCCTCCTCCTCCTCCTCCTCTCTCCGCCTCCCTCCTCCTCCTCCTCCTCTACCTCCTCCCTTCACATTCCTCCTCCTCCATCCTCCTCCTCCTCCTCCTCCTCCCTCCTCCTCCTCCCTCCTCCCTCCCCCTCCTTCTCCTCCTTCTCCCTCCTCCTTCTCCCTCTTCCTCCTCCCTCCTCCTCGCCTCCTCCTCCACCCTACTCCTCCCTCCTCCTCCTAATCCCTCCTCCTCCCTCCTATTCCTCCCTACTCCTCCTGTCTCCTCCCTCCTCCTCCCTCCTCTTTCCTCCTCCACCTCCCTCTTCCTCCTCCCTCCTCCATTTACCCAAGACAGACAGACAGTCAGACAGATAGTCGGGAATGGGATCTTATATGACTACTTATATAATTTAAATGAGATGCTCTCCACCATGGGCTGGGCCGGGTCAGACAGACAGACAGATAGATAGATAGATAGATAGACAGACAGACAGACAGACAGACAGACAGACAGACAGACAGACAGACAGACAGTCGGGAACGGGAACTTATATGACTACTTATATGAATTAAATGAGATGCTCCCCACCAGGAGTTGGGCGATGCCGGGCCGGGTCAGACAGACAGACAGATAGATAGTCGGAACGGGAACTTATATGACTACTTATATGAATTAAATGAGATGCTCCCCATCAGGGTCTGGGCGAAGACGGGCCGGGTCAGACAGACAGACAGACAGACAGACAGATAGACAGACAGACAGACAGACAGACAGACAGACAGATAGTCGGTAACGGGAACGAGAACTTATATGACTACTTATATGAATTAAATGAGATGCTCCCCACCAGGGTCTGGGCGAAGCCGGGCCGGGTCAGCTAGTATATATATATATATATATATATATATATATATATATATATATATATATATATATATATATATATATATATATATAAATCTTTGTGTGTATGTATGTATGTATGTATGTATGTATGTATGTATGTATGTATGTATGTATGTATGTATGTATGTATGTATGTATGTATGTATGTATGTATGTCCGTCCTTTATGCGTTCGCGAACGGTCCAACCGATTGAGATGAAATTTTCTACACGTTTTCCTTTCATTCCTGTGCAACCAACTGTGATAGTTTTATCTATCAGCTATCAGCTATTACCTTCCTAAATTTTAATTTTGTAATTACATGACTGAACATAAGAAAATATAAAAATATATGACAAAAAGGGATATAACTTTTAGTACCATTGTTATATCTTAAGTTACGTCCCCTGGCTATAGATTAAATGAGTTTATTGACGATGAATTAAATGAGATGCTCCACATAGATAGATAGATAGATAGATACATACATAGATACATACATAGATACATAGATACATAGATAGATCCCCGCCAGAGCCTGGGCGAAGCCGGGCCGGGCAGCTAATATTTATCAAGGGGACTTAACATAAGAAAAGTTATTTCAAGGGTCATAACGTTTAATAACATCACTATTATTTTATGTATGGATTGTTGCATTGTTTTCACAGATTTATAAACTCTTTTCTATAGTTATTTACAGGCATATGAGTTATAATATATAGTGATATAATCTTTAAGGCATTTTCATAATAATTATCATAAAAGTAATGCATCTATTTAAATAGTGAAAATTTTCTAACACATCTTTTTATGTTTTTAAAACCAGTGTTCATTAAAAATAATGGATTTATTTTAGACACGTCAGAATTTTACTTTTTTTTCGGAGTGGAACTTTTGAAGTAATCGAAGCATTTGTTTTTTTTTTTCGTTCGCTTGGCAGAGAGAAGGTCAGTTGTTTAAAAAATAAAGTTGGCCGCCGCGTGTGTGTCAACATCACATTTTTCATTCAATGTTGTGGGTGTGCATACCTTATGCATACCTTATACGCAGCACGCCTGTTAAAATGCAGGTTTTTTTTTTTTTTTGTATAAAAAAAGAAGAAGCCTATCCTTGAAGTACCCAGCATTTACGTTTAGTAGTTTCAGGTTGCCCTTTTTCTTTTGGCCATGTACCATATTTCAATATCCTCTACTATATATGTAGACAATATTTGTTTGTGTGTGTGTGCCCTTTATCAGATTCAGATGAAATGCAATAGTTAGTTAAAAATCTAATTTTCTATTTTAGTGAAAGAGAGCACATGGTGTCTGGAAGGACATTCTTAAGTTAATTTTGTGTGTGTTGTTCATACTTTATGCATACCTTACACGCAGCACGCCTGTTAAAATACTGTTAAAATGCGGGGGTTTTTTCCCCCAAAGATTTATAAACTCTTTGTCTATAGTTATTTACAGGCATATGAGTTATAATAAATAATGATACAATCTTTAAGGCATTTTCATAATTATCATAAAAGTAATGCATCTATTTAAATAGTGAAAATTTTCTAACACATCTTTTTATGTTTTTAAAACCAGTGTTCATTACAAATAATGGATTTATCTTAGACCGCCAGGAGTGGGCGAAGCCGGGCCGGGTCAGACAGACAGACAGACAAGCAGACAGACAGACAGATAGATAGATCCCCGCCAGGGGCTGAGCGAAGCCGGGCCGGGTCAGACAGACAGACAGATAGATAGATAGATCCCCGCCAGGGGCTGGGCGAAGCCGGGCCGGGTCAGACAGACAGACAGACAAGCAGACAGACAGACAGACAGACAGACAGACAGACAGACACACACACACACACACACATCCCTCCCTCCCCGCCAGAGCCTGGGCGAAGCCGGGCCGGGCAGCTAATATATATATATATATATATATATATATATATATATATATATATATATATATTATATATATATATATATATATATGTGTGTGTGTGTGTGTGTGTGTGTGCGAGTGCGTGCGTGTGTGTGTGCGTGTGTGTGTGTGTGTAGAGAGAGAGAGAGAGAGAGAGAGAGAGAGAGAGAGAGAGAACTTGTTTGTGTGAGTGCGGCATACGTGCGTGCGTATATACATGTATCTATTGTAAAACAATGTGCTTAACGAACTCAACTCAACAACAGCGCTCACAGGGGAGATAATTGATGTCACTTTTGTCACCAGGGGCGATAACTAGCGTCAAATGGTGCCATGTTATAGATTGATACTAATCGTAATAAACTGTGGTTCGTGAACTAATGATGATAAGAACACGGCAGCTGTCGCCACCTGCCTATTGCAAAGTACACATGCCTAATCAGACATACGACACCCAGAGGTGGCAATAAATGCCTTTCCCCAAGGGAAATAATTTGCATAGGTAATATTTGAGTTTTGCAACAAAGGGACATAATTTACATGCATGGTACTATGGAGATTCCAAGCAAAGGGAAGTAATTTCCATGGATGAAATTTCAAGTCAGTAAATGATGGAAATATATGCAATTCTATTAAATTAACCTTTCCAGTGGTGAAAAACTGCTTGCTCCTGGAGAAATATCAAACTGCTGAGATTAGTTTTTATCGTCCTTATGCTGTCAGAATCAATATTCTAGGGCCGTTTCATAACTGGGAGCTAGTTATGTATATGCTTGGTGTTTGTTGTTTTACTTTTGTATTCTGTAGTAATCGATATAGCTATTGAAAACAAAAAAGAGTTGAAAATGCAAGAGGATAGAATTCATTGCACCAGATCGCTTCTCGGCCTTTTGGCTAAGATCACAGTATAGATTTGTCTGCACGAGATCTAGCTAGGATGTAGAGATGGTAAAAAAAAAAAAAACAACAACCTCCAATCACCAAATCGCTGTCCACTAACAATGAACCTTGGTGGACCACTATGAACCGAATTATTCAGGGTGAGGAAGGCACAGCGGTTGCATCCATGGGATTCAGGTATTGCAAAAGGGATTTAGGAAATGAGATTGCCTGGAGAGCAAGGACAAAGCACGATGAACAAAACGAACGAACGAACACACAAACTTTATTTTCAAAGGGTAACAAATTGGGAACGCAGGCCCGTCTTACATTCGGCCCTTCCAATCACTCGTCTTTCGTTCATCAAATGTGTCAAAATGGATTTTGTAAGCATAACCAATGCATATTACGCATGATACATTCACATCGGGAGAAAAACATTGTCAAATGAAAGTTGTAAACATACACAATGCATATTGTAATATTATGAGACACACGCCACCCCCACCACCACTACCACACCTCCCCCACCACCACACCCCTCACCCACCCATACATACCTCCAAGCACTCACACAGACACAGGCAAGCATACATGCCGCCACCCACCCACCGATCCCCCACCTATACACATCTCCCCACCAAAACACACATTCCCCACCCATCCCAAAACCGACACGCACTCACCCACCCACATATTCTCCATCACCCACATACACACCCCCAACCACCCAGCAAAACACACATCGCCGAACCACACACACACATACCCCCGCCAAACCACAGATCCCGCACCTACTCACACACACATCCCGCACCCACACAATTTTCCCCACTCAACCACACATCCCACACACACACACACACACACACACACACACACACACACATATCAGCCAATGTACAGATGTAAATTACAAGTACCTCAGAAGTCGGATTGGGTTTGCCTGATGGTGAAGGATACTGATAATATGGAAAGCTAATCCACACGCAAAAACTAATCCTGTGGACTAGAAGCAGACTCACGAGTATGGACTACGCCTGAGTTCAAAGCGAGCGATCGCTAACAAACATAAAGGTACATATTGAGAGGGCAGCGGCTGGCCGTGTGGCTAGAACGCCGGATTTTCCTTCGGGAGACCCGGGTTAGAATCCCCGGTAGAGTGGATTTTTTTTTCTGTCGGGGGCAAAAAGAAAACCCTAACCTGCACAGTTCACTAGCCAGGCGGCCTTAATTCCCCAGCCTCAAGACCCCCTGCCCTTCACTGCAAAGTACTATAGGCAATAGAAGACAGTAGATGACCTTCTGAGACTAAGTTGGCCACTCTAACTTCTCCACCACGGCCTCCCCCAGATACATATCAAAGAACACGATTCACACCGGGAACCTTACCTTCACGGGTGTTCTCTTGATAAATCTATCTCATCTACGTCACTCTCACATCCTGCGCTCTCTTCTCTTAATTATCCCCCTTATCTTATCGATAGTTATCGCCCCTTCCCATAAATTTACCCTTCCACTATAGAGGTAGTCCTCTTGTGTTGCACTTCTTAAGTTTGTGCCCTCTCTGGCACCAGGTGTTTTCAGCTGGTAACTTTTCGATGGAAGGGACTCGGCGTTTGTGGACGTGTCCCGAGAGAACATAATAAGCGTCGTGGGGATCGACGGTTGTTGAATCGTTGAGGAAACCAGAAATATGCGATAAAGGTGTCTATGAACTGTATCAGCCATACAGTGTGATATATCATCCTGCTGACAGTCACAAACAAAATGTGTCGGGGGCCGGGTGATCCAAAAAGAAGAGAAAAAAACCTCACATAAGCATCACTTTAAATGTGGGCCCGGTGGACCACTGTGGGCAACAGCTCACAGTGGGACTAAGGGTCCACGCCAAAAAAAAAGGGGAGGCGGGGAACCAGCTAGTCTGGGATGACCGCCAAACCCAAATTTAAAAAAAAAAAGTGTCAAATATCATCCTTACTGAGAACCATACACAACATGTAAGATATCATCCTTGATGAAAGCTATCACATACCATGTAATATATCATCCTTACTGAAAGTCACACACAGTGAAATATATCATCCTTGGTGACAGTAACAAACACACTGCAATATATAATCCTTGTTGACAGTGATAAATGCTTATGTAATATTCTAGCTAAACACCACCCAGAAAACTATCATCCTTGCTCACAACCACACATACAATGTAATATATCCATTCCTGCCGACAACCACAAACACTATGCAATAGATTGTATGCAGCTACAAATACTCACACAATGTAACATATCGTCCTTGTTGACAGCCACAAACAGAATGTTACATATCATCTTTGCTGAAAACCATTCACAAAATATAATGTGTCAATATTGCTGACAGCCACACTCACAATATAATATGTCTTCTTTAATTACCACCACCCACACAATGTAATATGTCATCTTTACTGAAAACCACACACGAAGTGTGATTTATCATCTTTACCGTAAACTAGAGATCCTCAGACATCAACAACTTGGCCTTTTACCGGCGTTATGTGGACGATATACTAATTATCACCACAGACGAGCTACAAGCAACATCGTTTCAGGCCACAATGAACAAGACGCATAAAAACATCTCTCTATCTATGGAACACGAACACAACGAAGCGTTACCGTTCCTAGATATTCTAATGAGACGTAGAGCAGACGGCACAATTCAAAGATCGGTGTATCGCAAAGAAACATGGACTGGCCAATACCTAAATTTTCAGAGCTTCACACCTGTTCAGTACAAACGGGGCTTAGTACGGACCTTGTTTG
Source organism: Cepaea nemoralis (assembly GCA_014155875.1). Taxonomy (NCBI): domain Eukaryota; kingdom Metazoa; phylum Mollusca; class Gastropoda; order Stylommatophora; family Helicidae; genus Cepaea; species Cepaea nemoralis. Next base: position 25,205 of record JACEFZ010018803.1, on the reverse strand, counting down.
ACCGTGCTAGAAAGATATGCACCCAGGACACACTGACAGAGGAATTTGAAACTCTGAAGAATGTCTTAAACCTGAATGGGTACTCCACAGGATTTATAAAGCGCCATTGCCAACAGCCCAAACCCAAAGCAGACGTAACTACAGTCCCTAAACTCAAGGTATTCATCCAGCTAACCTTTCGAGGGGATGACGTAATGCAACGTCTACAAAACCGGCTTACTACAGCAGTAGGTCGAACATTCTGTCCGGCAACTCCAGTCATTAGATGTAAAACCGTACCCATTCCTACACCAACAGTCAAAGAGCCTGTTCCTCTGTACGCCACAAACAATTGTATTTACCAATTCACATGTAGATGCCAGGCCGTTTACATTGGCCGAACGGAGAGACAGCTTAACAAACGGGTGTCAGAACACATACCTCAATGGGTCAACAAGATACAACACACAGGAGATGATAGCCACGAGGAGCCGACACACCGGAAGCTCCCGGCGTCTTCAATCGGCAGGCACATTGTCGCCAGTCGCCATGTTGTGTCCAGAGACACTGCATTTCGCGTGTTGTTTAGAACACAAAATACTCGCTTGTTAAAATTTGCAGAAGCAATTATGATCAATCAACGCAAGCCAGAATTGTGTAAACAGAAAGACATGTTAGTCAGCTTAAAATTACAGTGGTAGATAATTGACATTACTGTGCGAATATGTGTATATTTCAACTTGAAGGATTTATCTAGTTAATTTCACGTAAGTTGTGTGATTCCTGCAGTATGTACCTGACGAGATGCAGCGAAATATGCCAGGCAATAAATCGTGCAATCTATTGTTTGTGTCTTCGTTATTCAAATTTACCGTAAACCACACTTACTATGTAATATATCATCTTTACCAATACAAATCACACACAATGTAACATATCATCTTTTCTGAAAACTAGACTCAATGTAATATATCACCTTTACTGAAAACCACCCACACAAAGTAATATATAATCTTTACTGAAAACCTCACACACGATGTAATATGTAATCTTTTGCTAAAACCTCAGACCAATGTATTCTATCATCTTTGTTGAAAACCACACTCACATTGTGATATATCATCTTCACCTAATTCCCCCCCCCCCCCCCCAAACACACACACACACACGCACAATGTAATATATAATCTTTACCTAAAACCCCCCACACAATGTTTTATACCATCTTTACCAAACCCTCAGACACAATGCATTATATCATCTTTGTTTAAAACCAAACTCACGGAGTGATATATCATCTTTACTTAAAACCTATCACACAATGTGACATATCATATGTACTGAAAACGTACTCACGGCGTAATATATCATCTTTACTTAAAACCTATCACACAATGTAGCATATCATCTGTACTGAAAACCTCCCAGACAACATATTATATCATCTTTATTGCACACCAGCCACACAAACTATTATATGAACTTTACCGAAAACCACCCAAGCAATGTAATATGTCATACTCCATAACAACCGCCCACTCATTGTAATGCTATCCGCGATGTAATCTGTCGGCTTTGTTGACAGACACCCACTCAATGTAATATTTCACCCGAACCGACACTGACACCCTAACCTCGTATTGCTAGGGCAACCCCGTGAATTTGTTAGGAACGACAGCTCCTTATCACCGTGCGAAAACACAAGATCGGGTTGCACGGGTTGTCACCACGTGAAATGATTATGGAAACCAGCGTGGGTTGTCATTCTTTGATGTATCTGGATTTGTAGAGATGTGTTCTCTGTTGACCAACTTTGTAGGGAAGGGGTTACGAATGCAATTCGTAATCCCGCATACCGCATCCCAAACACAGCTGCGGGCGATTTGGCAGCATACGGCGTTGTATTTGGTATTTCTGTAAGACGGTATGGGTGCCCGTCGTTCAGAAAGCAATGGCAAACTACTGAGCGTAAAACTTGCCCAGGAATTACAAACAGCAAAAAAAAAAAAAAAATGCTGATGTTGACTGCTACGTCCTGTAAAGGATATGCAACTAACTTTTTTTTAAAAATGAAAGCATGATTTGGGTTGAATTGCTGTGAAGCTGTTGGCTGATTTGTTGGGTTGGGTCGGTAGGGTCGTCATTGAGAGATGAAAAAGATGTTTAGAGTAAGCAGCGAACAAATGGGAGGCTACAAAATCTGGCAGATCCTCCGAGGGACCGAACCTCATCAGGACCAATTCAACGCAATAACAAAAATGCCCGTCATAGTGACCACCATAAGAAAAACCGACCCCGAAGAGCGGAGAGGAAAAAAATATAATGTCCTGTTTAGGAATAACTCGAATAGAACACAGAAAGTAAAGAATATCAAAACTCTCAACAACAACAAACGGACCTCGATTATAACCGACACTGCAGAAGCTAGTTGAAAGAGCTCAAATATTGTTTGCCCCGTAAATATTGGATTGGATTATATTGGCTTACTAAATTAAAACTAAACTCCAAGTTGTATGGAAGTAAAGATGAACCGACCGAGCTCACCATATGGACATACTTCACGATGCTGTTTGTTTTGTAGCTCGCTATGAACTCAAGCTTATTCCATACACATGATTACAGCGGCTATTGCACTGGACTGATTTTAGCCTGTGGACTAGCTTTTTCAATTACCAGTGTCCCTCGCCATCGGGCTAACCCATTCCGACTTCTGACTGGGTTGCCATTTGCCCAGGACTGACTGGGTTGCCAGTTGTCCAGGACTGACTGGGTTGCCATTTGCCCAGGACTGACTGGGTTGCCATTTGCCCAGAGCTGACTAGGTTATCATTTGCCCAGGACTGAATGGGTTGCCATTTGCCCAGGACTGACTGGGTTGCCATTTGCCCATGGCGGACTGGGTTGTCATGCGCCTAGGCTGACTGGGTTACCATTTGCTCATGGCGGAATGGATTGTCATTGCGGTTCATGTTCCAAGAATCGTCATGTCTGCAGATGTTGAGCCCAAGTACTAGTGGACCCCGATAGTTTGTGCGCCTGGAGGGGATAGGAGAGAGAGAGAGAGAGAGAGAGAGAGAGAGAGAGAGAGAGAGAGAGAGAGAGAGAGAGAGAGAGAGAGAGAGAACAATGTAATACAGTCCCGTGGAAGTGATTCTTCTGTACTGGGCCAGGTGTAAAGGATGTTGTTCTGTACCGGGCCAGGAGAGAAGGATGTTGTCCAGCCTCGTCCCAACAAATTCTAACGACCTGAACGTCCACGCAGAAGACCTCACAGCAACAACGCAAGTTCTTCAGGAGTCTTCCAAGCAACCGACCAACCAAACAACCATCGAACTAACGACAACCAATCGAACAACCAGCCACACTAACCAACCAACCAAACGATCAGCCAATCAATCAGCCAACGAATTAACAAACCAACCAAACAACAAATGAACTAACTACAATCAATCAACCAACCAAACTAACAAACACAAGCCAACCAAGCCACCAACGATGTAACCACAATCAATCAACCAACCAACTAAACTAACCAAACAACCAACGAACTAACCACAATTTTTAAAAAAAAGTCACTTAAAAGTCGACAGGGTCGACTTCATTGCACCGGGTTTTTATCCCATAAGGCTTAGTCTCTTTCAGCAGCGCAGAAAGTGTCACACAAAGCACGAACTCCGTAGCTCCAGCGACGAACCTCAGGAGTTTGCGAAAAAATGCACACGTGAACCGAAGGACGTGGCCCGGAATCGAACCTACAACCTTCAGAGCCCGAGTCAGATTACCACTTCGCCACGAAGACTCCCAAACCACAATCAATCAACCAACCGAACTAACCAACCAACCAACCAACCATAGAACTAACCACAACCAACCAACCAACCTGCCAACGTGCCTACTAATCAAGCTACCTACTAATTAATCAACCAAACTAAACCCAACCAAATCAACTGAACAATCAATCTACCAACCAACCTACAAACCATCCAAACTAACCAACTAGCCATCCTACCTACCTGCCTATCAACCAACTAACCAGCCAACTAACAAACCTACAAGCCAACCAACCAACCCCAACAACCCTTCTAACCTACCCACCGACCATCCAAGCAACCAAACAAACTGCTTATATACCAACCAACTAATCAGCTAATAACCAACCTAAATGGTAATCAACCAACCAGCCAACCAACCAAACACCCTCCTAACCAACCAACAAACACAGCAACCCACCTACCAACCAACACAAAGTATGACGCTCTCCTTACGTCACCTCTCACACCACCATTTGATTCTAGCTTGATTTCATTGTTCTCTTTCAACAATTTAAACCATAGCCCTATCTTACTTCTTTGTCACCCCTATCCCCGGACCAATGTCAGGCTCACCTTGACCCACAACCCATTTTTCCACCCAGCAAAGTCACTCGGTTGCTCCCGATGTGTCATTAAACAACCATAGCCCACCAACATCCCCAAGCATCATTCCCTGCACACTCTCCTTGTTGCTGAAAGGAAAAGTCCCATTGTCAAATCTGCGTTTGTCCACGAGCTGGCATTTTACCGCCAGTCCTTAGAATGTTTATGATGTCAACGTGTGAGAACGCCTGATTTGACTCAGGTTCAAGATTAATATTTAATATCTGCGCACAGTCATCTTCCAGTTGGGGAGTTAGATGTTTTTTTAAGTTTGTTTTGCTTTCTCTTTTAAAATACACGGGAGCCACTACCAGCATTATAACGGGGAAATTGGCAACGGATTGCGTGATTCTCATAAATCATGCTTCGTTAGTAATCGGTCATTCATAATCATTATCATGTGCCATGTTGATAAGCGTGAGCTGTCATGTTTCGTCATCGCACGCGATCACCAGAGTCGTGGATTAGCTTTGTATTTTTGTTTTGATTATACCGTGTGTCCCAGCCATGCGGATATTTACTTTTCTGCTTTTCCTTTGTTCTTTTCCCTTCAGTCTTGCCAGTTGTCACCAAGTTCTCCAGTTTATTTCTTCTCATAACGTGGCCAAATAATAGTGACTGTCTACGATCAAATTCTCTAAGCATTTTACGGTTTTCATTTGTTTCTTGTAGGACCTGCTCATTTGTCTTTTTGTCTGTCCAAATCATTAATGACGACGGTATTTGTGTCAACGGCTTCGGGCGGGGGTGAACAATTGGGAGGATACAAGCCTTACCCTAGTGCAAGGATATGCAACCTAAAGACTAAATGTCATGGCAGGGTAGACCAGGCCCTAAACCTTGGTCGGCAACTGGACTAGGATCGAAGCTCCGACAGGCGGACAGTTTGAGCATTGCTTTGCTGATAAGGCAGTTTCTACACCTTATCTTGTTCCATATGTATTGGTGTTCCCTGTCCTCTGGAGTAAGCCATGCAGGCCGAGAGAGGAATCAAGCTGCATGGCAACACATGGTCTCTACATTTAGCTCAATCTTTGTGCTATCAATCAATCAATCATGTGCCATGCCGGAAAGCGTGGGCGGTCATGACATGCCATGTCACTCGATCACCAGTGTCGTGGATCAGCTCAGTGTTCCTATCTCTTCCATGCCATGTGGCCAAGCCATCCAGGTATTTTCCTCTCGGTCTTCCTCTTGGTCTGTTCCCCTCGATCTTGCCAGTTGTCACTAAGTTCTCCAATCCATTTCTTCTCATAACATGTCCAAAACATTTGACTGTCTACGTCTAATTTCTCTAATCAGTTTACGATGTTCATTTGTCTCCTGTAGTACTTGGTCATTGGTTTTTCTGTCTGTCCATGGTATTCTTTGCATTTTCCTCAGAAACCACATTTCTGCAGCCATCAGATGCTTTTCAGCTTGACTGCTCATTGTCCAAGTTTTACATCCATTTGTGCTATGGAGAGGTATAACTCCATTTAACAAACTACTCGTAACGTCTATCAATACGGCAAAGGGAAACAGTCAGTCAATGATGAGTACGATGCTGTTATTACTTCCTTAACTGTCAGAGGGAAGAGACTTGACAGTTCATCCCATCTCTAACAAGAGCCCGTATCTATTCCGGCAATGTGATGTGGGAAACACTGTTGATAGCCCTGTGTGGTTGGGAGGAGTTCGTGTCTCTGGTCAGCTCAACGTGGAGACTTCGGAAGTAGGTTGTCGTGCTGGTAGCGTAGTCTAGAGCTTGGTTCACGCAGCGGTGATCGGAGGATCGTTAGAAGCAGTCTGGGCTTAGGAATGATGGGTGAGGAGGAGGGCGGGCAGAAGAAAAAAAGCAGAGGAAGAAGAACAAAAGGAAAACTAGAATTAGAACGAATAAAGTCCGTCCTGCTTTTCTGCTATGTCTGTCTGTTTCCGCCCCCCTCCTCCTCCTTCTCTCACCACCTCTCTCTTTCTCTCTCTCTCTCTCTCTCTCTCTCTTCTTCCGTTGATATTTAGCCACTTCCCTCTCGGTACCTTGCACAGATTAATTCCGTCCTTCCTTCCAATGCTATAACCCCACCTCCCTTTACCCCTTCCCTATTTCCTCCTTCTTCAATTCTCAGTTGCGTTTCATCACCTCTGTGTTATTCTCTTTCTATTCCATTCACCGCTTCTTTCTTTTTCAGTTTCTCTGTATCCATTTTTTCCCCATATTGTACCCTTACCCGCGCGCGCGCACACACACACAGTCACTCACTCACACACGCACAATCACACCCTCATACACACACCCACTCGTACACACACCCACTCTCGTACACACGCACATACTCCAATCTTTCTGGAAGAAATCACGCGCGATAAAACGAGACTGACTCACCCAGTCGCCGGCACGCGCCAACAGGTACAAAAACAACCAGCTACCTGTGTCTTAACGCCATCCCTCTGCCCCCCAGTCATTGTTCACTTCCGGCGACGTGTCGTTATGTCAACGCCGAACGGATTTATCCCCCGGGGGGGGGGGGGGGACAATGACGACAGGTGAGGGAGAAGGTGAGCCGCTAATCACTTTGTGACATAATGTCTGTCGGAGATGACGTGGCGCGGCCTGCCGGCGCACTAGACAATACTTCACATGACGCCTTTAATTGAAGAATATGATTTAGGTCAAAGCGAAGAGCTCGGGCGGGTTCTGGGTCAGAGTAAACTTTAAAAAAAGAATATGTTAAGAGTCTGTGCGTCGACGGTGAGTTGTGAGGTCCGGTCTGAAGTTCTTTGTTCCCGCCGTGAGGTCTTTAAGACGTCATAGATGTTGTCTGCCGGAAATGAGTATTTGCATAAATGTTGCAGTCTGGTTGTGGGCGTGAGTGTGTGTGTGTGTGTGTGTGTGTGTGTGTGTGTGTGTGTTTGTGTATGTGTGTCTGCATGTGTGTGTGTATGTGTGTCTGCATGTGTGTGTGTGTGTGTGTGTGCGTGTGAGTGTATGTGTGCGTGCGAGTGTATGGGGGTGTTATACCGGGGTTGATGTCTCGCTTTCTCCTCCTCCTCCTCCAACTCCTTCTCCTCCGGTCCCTTCTTCTTCTTCTTCTTCTTCTTCTTCTTCTTCTTCTTCTTCTTCTTCTTCTTCTTCTTCTTCTTCTTCTTCTTCTTCTTCTCCTCCTCCTCCTCCTCCTACATCTTCTCTACTCTCCTTTCATATTTCAATGAACTAAAGTCATTTAACCGTTCTCCATGGCGAAGGCATTACGAACGCGGTTCGTAATCCCGTGTACCTGCTTTTGAAAAACAACTGCGCGTGATTTGGCAGCAGACCGCGTTGCGTTTGTGTTGCGATGGTACCGGTCGTTCAGAAAGCAATGGCAAACTACTGAATGTCCTACAAAGGATATGCACACACACACACGCACGCACGCTCACACACACACACACACACACACACACACACACACATACACACACAAGAAACGTCCTTTAACTAACTCACGCCAAGCCCTTTGTAGACTCATACATGATTGGTTGGAATGTGCAGCGTGTGCTGCCGAATGAGATACCCATACGCACACCAGTCCACCTCAGTCGCTCCTTACGACATGCATGTGTGTTTAAAGGTAGCCTCAGCTCATGAGATTACAGCCGGCGCTGTGGCTCATGGGGACCGAAGACATTTATCATTAACCCATCATACCGAGTCCAGGATTTGTAGGGGAAGATATACCAGCAGACTACTTTGTGTTGACGTAAATTGTCCGAGTTCAACCCCCTTCACTGGTCAGTTGCACTAAAATGTTGACTTCTCGTTCGTGACTCGGCGATGTAAATTACAAATGCCTCAGAAGTCGGAGTGGTTTCGCCTGATGGTGAGCGACACAGTTGGGAAAGCTAGCCCACACGGAAAAATCAGTCCAAATTTATATTTTATTTTGTCTCTTTCAGTTTTACGTCTAACACAATCGTCTTTCTTGTTGTGCTCCCACTGTTAGCACTTCCATTGGATGCGTGCTGTTGCATTTGTGTAAATTTGAATATTCAGTTCTAATGTTAAATAATTTCTTCTGTATATATTGGAAACACCAACAACGAATAACACAATTAGTTGCATATCCTTTAGAGGACGTCGCAGTCAACCCCCGTATTGTTTAGCTGTGTGTGATTCCTTGTCAAATTTATGTTCAGTAGTTTGCCACTGCTTTCTAAACGACCGGCACACATACCATTTCATAAAACACAACGTAAAGCCGTCTGCTGCCAAATCGCCTACAGCTGTGGTTCGAACGCGGTTTGAGCAATTACGAACTGCGTCCGAAACTCCTTTATTGGTGTCTGTGCAAAATAGCGGCACTAAAATGATATGATAGAATCACCAATGTGGAATTCATGAAGAAAACTAAAGAAATGTAGGTAATTCAGAGGTGAAGACACGACGCTGGCGATATATAGGTCATATGTTCAAAGTAGTATAACTAGAAAGGGTTTTCTTTTGTGATTTTTTGTTCTGGAATCAACAAGGAATAAGACATCAAGGAATGGAATCAACAAGGAATAAGACATCAAGGAATGGAATCAACAAGGAATAAGACATCAAGGAAGACCTACAGATGATTTTTTGTTCTGGAATCAACAAGGAATAAGACATCAAGGAAGACCTACAGATGATTTTTTGTTCTGGAATCAACAAGGAATAAGACATCAAGGAATGGAATCAACAAGGAATAAGACATCAAGGAAGACCTACAGATGATTTTTTGTTCTGGAATCAACAAGGAATAAGACATCAAGGAAGACCTACAGATGATTTTTTGTTCTGGAATCAACAAGGAATAAGACATCAAGGAATGGAATCAACAAGGAATAAGACATCAAGGAAGACCTACAGATGATTTTTTGTTCTGGAATCAACAAGGAATAAGACATCAAGGAAGACCTACAGATGATTTTTTGTTCTGGAATCAACAAGGAATAAGACATCAAGGAATGGAATCAACAAGGAATAAAGGACATCAAGGAAGACCTACAGATGATTTTTTGTTCTGGAATCAACAAGGAATAAGACATCAAGGAATGGAATCAACAAGGAATAAGACATCAAGGAATGGAATCAACAAGGAATAAGACATCAAGGAATGGAATCAACAAGGAATAAGACATCAAGGAATGGAATCAACAAGGAATAAGACATCAAGGAAGACCTACAGATGATTTTTTGTTCTGGAATCAACAAGGAATAAGACATCAAGGAATGGAATCAACAAGGAATAAGACATCAAGGAAGACCTACAGATGATTTTTTGTTCTGGAATCAACAAGGAATAAGACATCAAGGAATGGAATCAACAAGGAATAAGACATCAAGGAAGACCTACAGATGATGTTTTGTTCTGGAATCAACAAGGAAAAAGACATCAAGGAAGACCTACAGATGCAACACTATCAGCTACCAGCGCTGGATATGAAGATATGAGTTGATAGTAAGAGGAAGCCCGAGAATAAAACGTATTGACGACATCAAAGACATTGTAATGTCACACGGAATGACACTATTCAGTGCCACCCATCGGGCGCCAGAACGCCAACTATTTCTCCCAGCTAAACTTGACGACTAAAGTGGAAGATGAGCATGGGCATATGGTACTGTTTTTATAAGCGGGAAACCTCTTTCAGACATCTCGGTTGAATATTAAACGTATTAATCATCCCCAATACCCTGGCTGTTTGGATGAAAACTTGCGAGTAAAGTCAGCCAAACAGCAGAGAACCATCTCATTGCAAGGACTTCACGAAAGTTATTCTGAGGGCATATCCCAGTGGTTCTCAACCGGTGGGGAATTTAGGGTTTCGGGGGGGGGGGGGGGAAATTAAGATTATTTCAAGATCGCGTTAATACAAGAAGCAATTACTTGATTTTGTTTTTACCTCCATACTTTACGGTTCTGCTCTTCCCGTCCTTCTGAAATGCATTTTATAATGTAAGCAGATCTGCAAATTACTTTTTTAAGTACGTCTAGACTTGTTCTTGTATGTGTTATTATATTTAGCTTCCATTTTTACGTACACTGTGTGTGTGTGTCGGGGGGAGGGGATTTATAGGGAGGAAATACGAAAGATTCATATCATATGGTGAAGGGGTGCATGGACCAAACAAATGTTGAGAACCACTGGAATATCTGGTCTCTTTTAGGCACGGGGAACCTTTCACGGTGCAGTTTGGGTTGTAAGTTGTCGACCACTGAGTTGGCATTTTCTTGATTTGTCAAATTTTGCTTCATGGTGTTATAGGAGGTGTATGATTTTCTTTTTCTTTTGTGCTTTTGTGTGTGTGTGATCTCTGCTATGAATGTATGACGTCTGCCTGTAGTTTTCTTCTTTCCCCCCCACCCCGCCTTAGTTGATTTCCTGCTCCGTGGCTAAGGTGTTTCGGCCGCAGTTCGTAATCCCGCATACCACGTTCGACACACAGCTGCGTTGATTTGGCAGCAGTACCGCATTGCGTTGGTTTTTAACGAAATAGCATGCGTGCCGGTCGTTCAGAAAGCAATGGCAAACTACTAAACGTAAACTTGCCAAGAGATCACCAACAGCATAAAAATGCTATGGGTTGAGTGTGACGTCCATGTAAAAGGATATGCTACTAACTTTGTTAACTTATTTTATGAGAGAGGTCTCGAGGTGAGGAGGATGGGGAATGGTAGGGGGTGTGGCTAAGAGGTTGCAGTATCCACCTCAGGCTCCAAAGGTACCGGGTTCGAGTCCCTGCAAAGGGCTGGTAATTTTTCTAAGAGCCACTGATATCTATTACTAAACGTCTCTTCAGATCTCTTGGGTCGTGCGTTCGGACACCTAATCTTCTCGGATATGGACGAAACATAGAAGGGTTATTTACATATGTCACTGCAGATGGGAATCATAAAGAGTAGACCGAAAGGTCCTTGTCCAGACACAATTGTTAGAAAAAGTAGAAACCTACCCACGGGTAGATTTAGCTCTTCACCCCTTCACCTTGGATAGAATCTGAATAGAGGAGGCACACCTGACACACACGCAGGCTGAAATCAGACCACTGATCTTTGAGGTGCGTAACTGGGTGTGAAGCACCCTCGTCGAAAGAAGGAGAAAATGAAGCACTCACTTCCAAAGAGGAACCAGGAAAAAGATTACAAGGGTCTCAAAGGTGGAGACGTGGAGACTAGATGGATAGTGTGCTTTGCGGATGTATGGCATGAAGGCTGCGTTGCCATCCTCTGTAGAATTAACGTACTTTCTGTGTCAGTTTCGGTAGATGTACATAAATTATCAAAATAAATTATTAGATGGAAATAAATTATCATATGGAAATAAATTATTAGATATTGATATGCACTCATAGAGGCAGGAGGAAAGAAGCTGCCTAGAAGATACACTAGACAATATTAAAATGTAAAGGTATAGTGGCCACACGAAGATTCGAACGTGCCGTCTCTTAATGACACTAGTCCGTCGATGATGGAACAAGTACACCTCGTTGCAAGACAAGCTAAAGGTTAGTTGCGTTTCCCTTACAGGACATCGCAATATATCCCAGCATTTATTATCTGTTTGTGATTTTCTAGACGATGTTTCATTCAGTAGTTTGCAATTGTTTTCTACTCTGTCGGCGCTCATGCTATTGTGAAAATCAACCCAAACCGATCTTCTATCAAATAGCCTGTGGCTTACTTCGAAACCTGTATGTCTGGATTGTGAAACTTCATTCATTTCCCTCAGCCACATTATGTTTACTAAAACATTAGCGTGGAGGTTGAGTGCGAACGAAGAAGAAGAAGAGGGAGGAGACGGAGAAAGAAGAAGAAGAAGAAGAAGAAGAAGAAGAAGAAGAAGAAGAAGAAGAAGAAGGAGGAGGGGGAGGACGAAGACGAGGAGGACGAGAAGAAGAAGAAGAAGAAGAAGAAGAAGAAGAAGAAGAAGAAGAAGAAGAAGAAGAAGAGGCCAAGAATGAATAAGACAAGGATGAGACCTATACTGCACGCCACACCCAAACTCTCTGAACATTTATGCTGTATGGGCTGAAACCGTTGATTGCGACAACGAAACGTTAGACAACCTCGTCCTAGCATTGTAATCGATTATGCACAGTGTTGTTAAATGAGTCCTACCGATCAATACTGATCTCATAGAGGAAGCAATTCCAGCAGTGGAACAGTTACTCCACCAGGCTACATCGAGCCCAAGTAGCTTCTGGAGAATGACACCACGAGGCAACTGGGGGAAGAAAAACGTCCAAGCACTTGTTTACTGTTTCCGTCAGACTTGACAGGCGAAACTGTTTTATTCTAATCTAGGTTAAGAACAGGTTTCAGTGTGTGTACGGATTCAGGCATGAAAAAAAAAACAGAATTGTGAATATTCACAAGGTGGGTTTGGATGGTTGAGCAGGGTGAAATGTTATATTTGAAAGACACGCATGGAATGGATGAGAGGAAGGAAACGCAATACATGTCTTATGGATGGTACAAACTAGGATACAAATATATAGAACATACAATCATGTAAACAATACACATGATACAATCATATAGACTATACACAGAATACAATCATATAGAACATATAATTATGCAGACAATGCATGATATACACTCATATACAGTGGAACCTCGGTTTTCGTCGATAATTCGTCCGAAAACAATCGGCGAAAATCGAAACTGACGAAAACAGAGGCAATTATTTCCATATGAATCAGTGTACATGCAAATAATTAGTTCTAGACACTCCGAAATACATTTAAAAAAGCACACACATTTTATAGAGAATAAATATAGTTTATAATACAAAAAAGAACCAATAATAAATTAATATAAAATGAATATAAAGACTAATGGATAGAATAAATGCACATTTAACATGACATTTACCTTTCTGAAGACTCTTATTGGCGTATGGAAGACGGCAAGGACGAGGGATAGAGAGAGGTGCAGATATTATTGTTTGGAAGGGGAATCCTCCTTCATTAGGACCTTAGGTATCAAGGCAATATCTGTGGTCAATTCCTATCTTGGTCTTCTTGCCTTTTGTATGCCAGTGCATCTCTTGAATATTTCAAACCATCCTCTGCTGGCCTTAAAATCACTAAGTACACTAGCACTCGTCCCAGGCATTTGCTTACTGAGATCGGCATACAACAGTTTGGTATTGTCACATATGATTGATTGCCTCCGAAACAGAATCGCCATCTAACTGATTTTGATTTATCCAAATTAATCATAACTGTTTAACAGCTTCAATTGTTTACCTGTTTCGTTAGTACATTCACGCTTTTCGCTACATCAGCTTCCTTTATTACTTCCTTTTTCACCACAATGGAACTTACCGTCGATGGCGACTTCCCGAAAATGCAGCCAATTTCTCCAATCTTAATGTCGCTCTTGTAATTTTCAATGATTTCCTTCTTCAACTCAATCGTGTTCCTAGCCTTCCTCTTCGAAGGGCTGCTGGCTCTGGAAATTTTCTTTGGTTCCATGATGGAGCTCAAAGGAAAGTGTTAACTTATTAGCAAGTGATGCTCACACAATGATAACCAACACCAAACTGAGCAGTAGTGTCTTTGTTTTCGCAAAAGTATTTGCCAGGCCACGGTTGCATGCCGACGAAATCCGAGGCAACCGACATAAACCGAGATAAATTGTTCGCAAAAAAATCGACGAAAACCGAAATCAACGAAAAACTGAGGTTCCATTGTAGAAATTACAGTCATATAGACTATACACAGAGTACAATCGTACAGAGCATACAATCATATAGACAATACATGCTATTCAGTCATATAGAAAATACATTAGTATAAACTATACACAGGATACAATCATATAGACCAGTGATTCTCAACCTTTTTTGGTTGCAGCCCTACACCATATTTTCAGGACGTCATCCCCCCTTTCGTATTTCCTGCATATAAATTCCCTCCACTCCCCCCCCCCCCCCACCCCGTCGCCCCTAAACAGTATATGTAAAAATGGAAGCTAAATTGAACACATACTAGAAACACGTCTAGACGTTTACCTAAAACGTGATTTGTGGGTCTACTTACGTTATAAAATGAATTTCGAAGTACAGAAACGTAAAGTATGGAGGGGAAAACAATATCAAATAATCGGTTCCTGTATTAACGCTATCTTGAAGTAATCTTAATCACCCCCCTTCTCCCCCTGGAAATCCTAAAATATCTACCCCACCCCACCCCCGGGCCCACCGGCTGGGGGGGGGGGGTTGATGTTTCCCCACCGGTTGAGAACCATTGATATAGAAAATACAAGCATTTAGATAGTACACAAGATCCGTTAATATATATCATATAGACGTATAGAATATATATAGAATACATATTATTTGGCATACATTCATGTTGATAAAACATAGGATGTAATTTTATATATGATACAATCATGTACATAGTACTTAGGATATATTTTTTATATATCTTTCAGTCATGTAAATAATAGATAGCATACAATCGTATACAAAATTTAATTATTTGCACAGCCTTTGCAGGGCGTCGAAGTCAAAGCCATCATGATGTGTTATGTGATTTCTTGGCAAGCTTGCAATCGTATATATCACACAATCATAGAGACAGAGTATAACATACTATCGTAAATATCACACATTCATGTAGATAGTACTAGTATCCATCTTATGTATCAGACAATCATGAAGATAATAAAACCATACAGATCAGACACTCATGAAGATAATAAAACTATATAGATCAGACAATCATGAAGAATCATGAAGATAATAAAACTATACAGATCAGACAATCATGAAGATAATAAAACTATACAGATCAGACAATCATGAAGATAATAAAACTATACAGATCAGACAATCATGAAGATAATAAAACTATACAGATCAGACAATCATGAAGATAATAAAACTATACAGATCAGACAATCATGAAGATAATAAAACTATACAGATCAGACAATCAACCCCTATAGTAGCAATGGAGAAAATGGGGAGGACACAAGCTTTAAGAGAACGCAGAGAAACAAAAACACTAATACAAGCAGAAAAGTTTCTCAGCTTGCCAGGCCACCCTATGAAGAACAGATTTGAAAACTTAGCTATGGGGCGGTTGAAAAGAAGTAGTTTCATCCACCAGGCCAAAGATGGAGAAAATGGGGAGGACACAAGCTTTAAGAGAACGCAGAGAAACAAAAACACTAATACAAGCAGAAAAGTTTCTCAGCTTGCCAGGCCACCCTATGAAGAACAGATTTGAAAACTTAGCTATGGGGCGGTTGAAAAGAAGTAGTTTCATCCACCAGGCCAAAGAACTCTGCAGAGAAACCATCGATCTTCCCACAGTTGATATCCCCCTGACAACTATTCCAGAGCGAACCCCGTGGAAAGATGAACATAGAATATCGCTACAAATCCAGTCAAAAGTGAGAGGAATATTTGACAAGGAAGAACAGAACAGTGTACAGCGCAGAACAGCCACTCTCAGCTTCCTTGATGACGAATACCCACAGGACCTCTAGATCCGAGTCTACACAGATGGGTCAGCACAAAATGCTGTTCGAAATGGAGGAGCGGGAGTGTATATAGAATACCCAAATAATACTAGAGACACGGCCAGAATTCCAACAGGAAAGTACTGCCATAATTATGATGCTGAAATTGAGGCAATCAAGATAGCCACAGAGAAATTACAAAATACCAGCAATGGTACACAACCTGCAGTGATATTGACAGATGCAAAATCCGTAATAGAGGCGCTCCTGTCTGGGAAATTGCCTGTTCTGAGGACACTACTTTCTGAACTTAGCAGTCATCGTAAGATCACCATACAGTGGATACCATCCCACTGTGGAATCCCCGGAAACGACAGAGCTGATCGATTGGCTAAGGAAGGAGCACAAGAAGAACAACCAGATGTGCCTATTACATACCACCAAAAGAAAAGAATGATCAAATCAGTCAGAAGGCCACCAAACCTTACTCAAGACGACTACCACGTTATGGACAGACCAGAACAGGTCATTCTTCTGCGCCTCAGAACAGGACACAATAGATTACGCAAACACATGTATACAAAATTCAAGATTGGTGACTCAGCCATGTGCACATGTGGTTTGGCGTCGCAGACAGCAGAGCACATACTCCAGGATTGCCCAAACTACAACATATCCAGGCGAACCTTCTGGCCTAGAGAGACAACAGTGGAAGATAAACTCTATGGACCGCTGAATGAACTAAAAAAGACTGTTAGATTCATACAAGAGACAACATTGCAGTTATAAACATATTTTAGGCGAACGAAAGAAGAAGAAGACAATCTTGAAGATAATAAAACTATACAGGTCAGACAATCATGAAGATAATAAAACTATACAGATCAGACAATCATGAAGATAATAAAACTATACAGATCAGACAATCATGAAGATAATAAAACTATACAGATCAGACAATCATGAAGATAATACGAGTTTTCACGCCACACACTGACTTCTCTCATACAGACTAACCAGTCATACATTGCATGCAAACACAGAGAGTATAATGTACGATATAGTTACAGTTTTAGAGACAACACATACCCACACACAGAGGGATAAATAGAGAAAGAGTGGCAGAGAAAGAGAGACAATGACAGCGAAAGAGAGATAGAGGGACATAAAGATATTAGAGAGACAGAGAGAGAGAGAGCGAGAGATAGTTAAGGGGAGAGAAAGAGAGACAGCGACATAGAGAGAAAGACAGATTGAGACATACATTCTTGTAGAGAATACACACAAACATACACAGATTATACGAGAGAGAGAGAGAGAGAGAGAGAGAGAGAGAGAGAGAGAGAGAGAGGAGAGAGAGAGAGAGAGAGAGGGGGGAGAGAGGGGGGCTGGAGGGAGAGATAACCACTCGAGCACAGAAATCATACAAGCACAGAAATCACACAATACCAGAAATCGTACTATCACAGAGCGGCCACACTTCCACAGCCCAGACAATCCTTAAAGCCGTTCGGTCTTTTACCACTCGACGACTTGAACCCTGGCCACATGCCATCCGGCTGTCATGGAACTTAATGACAGATTCATCGTGAAAGATTCTCCCTCGCGTGAATCGTTGCTGTTTGATTGTATCGACAGCTGTCACATACCGCGGCTGTGCTCTGGGATGATTGATTGACCGCAGAAACGAGGTCCAGCTGTGAGCCAGTGCCGACCTTTCGCAGCTGGTTGCCTGCCTGTTTGGAACTTTGATTGCCGAAGCTGGAAATGTACACAAAATGGAGATGATGATAACACGCGAAGGACGGAGTTGAGAGAGAGAGACAAAGGGAACTTCATTTCGTGGCAGTAATGGGCTCTGAGGAGGGAACGAAGGAACCACCATCTCTACACGAAATGTAGATAATTATAGATAATTACTATCATCATTTACCTTGTGTGATGGAGAAGAACATGTTGTGCAACAAGTCATTGCCATCGAGAGTTAGAAAAAGAGTTCTTGCATGTTACATAGAACCAGTGTTAACATGCGGCTGCGAATCCTGGACATTTAGTAAACAGGCGAAAAAATTCAAAGAAGACTTGATGATGTGGTTTTATAGCAGAATGCTGAAAGTTAATTGGATAATCAGAATGGACAATCATGACGTTTTAAGAGAAGCTGAGTCGCAAAGAAAACTTATCACAAACATGAGAAAGAGTCAGTCATCTTTTTTTTTTTTTTTTTCGCCCACGTTATGAGAAGACAAAGTCGCTTAAGTAACCGGAAAGATTTGCGGAAAGAGTGATAGAGGAAGACAGCGTGAGAAGATTATTGACAGTCTTATGTTATGGCACGAAAGGGCGTGAACACACGAACTGATTTATTTAACAATTTAAGCATTCGTTTTGGTTAAGTATATTTGATTAAAAGTCAGGTCTTAGTCAGATATGAGTGAGCTACAGCTTGACAGTAGAATGTTCTACTAGCTTTCTGTTACACGTATTACACAGGGAATCAATTGGGGAACCCCTTGAGGCCACTCAGACAGTTATATCAATAAACACACATAGTACTGTTTGGCGCTCACAGAAGGAGAAGAAGGAAGTAGACACTAGAGGACGCACTAGACAACATAACATTTGAAAGCTATAGTTACCGACCGGAATTCGAACCTGAAACCTCTAAATGACGACAGCGCCTCGCTACAGGAACAAGTGTCATTTGGAGGTGACAGGTTCGAATTCCGGTCGGTAACTATAGCTTTCAAATTTTATGTTGTCTAGTGCGTCCTCTAGTGTCTACTTCCTTCTTCTCCTTCTGTGAACGCCAAACAATACTATGTGTGTTTATTTATGTAACTGTTTTCTGTTAGCACCGACGGTTGGGTGGCGCTCACCAAACCCGACACGCCACATTGTGCCAGCTGCTTCGGACGTTGACAGATATGTAGCGGTTGGGATTACGAATGCATTGTGTAATCCGGCGTACAGCGTTCGAAACCCACAGCTCGGGGGTTTTGGCAGCAGACCGCCTTGTGTTGGTTTTCATACAATGGTATGTGTGCCGGTCGTTCAGAAAGCAGTGGCAAACTACTGAAAGTAAATGTGCCAAGAAATCACAAACATAAAAAGAACACTGGGGTTGACTGCGACGTCCTTTAAAGGATATGCAAGTGACAAATATATGTGTGCTGTCTAGTGTTTTTTGTTGTATATTTCTTTCTGTTTGTAAATGTTTTTATCGTTATCTATTTCTTTATGTCGACCCGCGTGTTCCCATTTATCTACTATTTTATGTTCTCTATCTTCTGTTGTCTAATTCTATCCCAAGTTTTCAATGCTGCGCTGTAAGAGCAAATCAGTACTTGAAGCAGTATTTGCACGTTTCCCTGAAGATCGCCTATGTTTCCAAATTACCCAACATTCCTTGCGTTAACAACAGGACGTGGGCATTTGTGTTAATAAAACGCCGTTACGAATATAACGGCATCGATCACGCCCTAGTGGGGCTGAACTCGTGCCTCTATAAAGAACTACATGGGTCATTATGTGCTTGATGTATGGAATCAGAATCGAACGACTTCAAGTTACAGTCTGCCATTGTGTATTATCTGCTGGCGATATCTCAGATTGCCAAGTTGTCAAACAGCTGTTGGATGAGCATTTTCAGCTTGTATTTTATTTATGTCTGCGAAGAGTGGTTCTCAACTTTTTAACAGACCAACGGCGGCTATCTTTCTCTTGACCGGTAGGGATAGGCCATCGTATTGAGGCTTCGAGCAGGGCATAACAAATTGAATAAGCTTATGAACAGACTTGGTGTAAGTGAGTCGCCATTAGTCTCATGTGGGCAGGTTGATAAAACGGAAGAGCTTGTTCTGCACGATATGACCCATTAAAACCAGCTAAGGAGGAGGGGGGGGGGGATACTGGCATACCTAGACGGCCGGGCATTCAAAATGCATAACACCACCCCCACCCCAAAATAAAATGAGTTCAAGTAAGCTGTTAACTATATAACGATAACGTGTCTGTATGTGTGAGCACGGAAGAAGGAACATGAGAATTAAGGAGCAGCAGCAGCAGCAACATTAGTAGAAGAAAAGGAGGAAGTAGAAGAAGAAAAGCCACCTTTCTTATCTAAAGGACTTTGGACAGTCTGGTTTCCTTTAGTGAGCTATCTATGAATTAGATACAATTCATACTCCAAGAAATCAACATCAGGAAGGAAAAACAACTTACATTCAATGATATAGACATATAATTAAGAAATAGATTTTAATGGTCACCGTGTCTCTTAACTGACAGAACAGAATCACACATGTGGACGTCCAGAGTGCTGTGATGTTGGTTATTGACCCAACGCAACAAAACTCAACTCAACACAACTCAACCCAATCGGCAGAATCAACTCTTTTAATCTGTTAGCACTGTTTGAGAAGAGGACCGTTAAATCTACATATCGAAGCGGTAGAAATGAATTCCTAGTAATTATGAAAGTGTCAAAATTATGTCTGGACTCATTATTTGTGACTTGTTGCATTACAGTTTATACATATACGGCGAATGGGTATGGGGGGCTGGGGGAGGGGGGGGATTAGAGAGAATGCAGATCTGTCTTACTTCTCTTGTACTGTAGCCGTGTTTTATGTTTCACCGACGTGTTGACAGCTGCTTGTTGTCCATATGATTCAGTCAAGTGGTTCAAATGTGTTGGATACCTCAACTCTCTCTCTCTCTCTCTCTCTCTCTCTCTCTCTCTCTCTCTCTCTCTCTCTCTCTCTCTCTCTGCACGCGTGTGTGTGTTTCTCTTTCTCTCTTTCTTTCTTTCTCTTTCTCACTATGTTCCATAATTTCTGCTGCTGAACACACACACGCATACACACACACACACACACACATACACATACACACACACATACACACACATACACACACACACTTTTTTTTTGCAAATGACATTAAGCACCAACCCACTATAGCGAGGATGATTAGATTAGAACAGAGATGGGTACATTTGAACAGAGATGGCTACTCTAGAACAGAGATTGGCTACATTAGAACAGAGATGGCTACTCAAGAAAAGAGACGGCTACACTATAACAGAAGAAAAAGCAAAGATGGCTACAGTAGAACATAGATGGCTACATTAGAACAAAGATGGCTACTCTAGAACAGAGATGGCTATTCTA
The DNA here is from genome assembly GCA_014155875.1 of Cepaea nemoralis. NCBI lineage: Eukaryota > Metazoa > Mollusca > Gastropoda > Stylommatophora > Helicidae > Cepaea > Cepaea nemoralis. The sequence continues at coordinate 4,163 of JACEFZ010018803.1, read as the reverse complement.
GAACAGAGATGGCTACATTAGAACAGAGATGGCTACTCTAGAACAGAGATGGCTATTCTAGAACAGAGATGGCTACATTAGAACAGAGATGGCTACTCTAGAAAAGAGATGGCTACATAAGAACAGAGATGGATACATTAAAACAGAGATGGATACATTAGAACAGAGATGGCTATACTAGAAGAGAGATGGCTATACTAGAACAAAGATGGCTTCATTAGAACAGAGATGGCTATATTAGAACTGAGATGTTATCCTGAACAATGATAGCTCAACTAAAACACATCTAGTTAAATCACAACAAAGATGGCTACAATAGTGCAGAGATGTTAATGTTGAACATAGATGATAATCTAGAACAACTTGAACATAGATGATTAAATTAGAGCAAAGATGGTTAAACTAGAACTGAAATTGTTGTATAAGAACAATGAATGAATCATCAAAACAAACGAGAAGTAGATTGTGAGCTTTACTAGAACACCATTACAAGAAACAGAAATCAATTTTAGAAAGGGAAAACAAATTACATTTAATTATATATGTATACGTTTAATTCTTTTTTTTTGTTTGTTTTGGTAACCGTGTTATAGTATGGCTCTGAATCTACTTCTTGTTGTTTGGTGATTTATTCATTGTCTTGTTAAGCCTTACTGCAGTTCCCCTTATTCTAATGTTAAATAAAAACAGGATGGCTAAACTAGAAAAGAGATGGTTAAATTAAAACAGGGATTTTAAACTAGAACATAGATGATTAAATTAGAACAGAGATAGTTAAAAAAGAGCATCGAAGGTTAAAATTGTAAAATCGATGGTTGAATTATAACATCGATGGTTAAACTAGAGTAGATAAGGTTAAACTTTAACAGAGATGGGTAAGCGTGCACAGAGATGGCCTAACTTGCATATATAAATGTTGCACGCCATCTACAGAACGATTTGATCAACCCCAAGTTGACATTCTGGGCAATTTTCAGTACAGTAGTTTGCCATTTCTTTCTGAACCAGAAGTCAACCTTTGAAGTGTAACTGCTGTGTGAAACGAACTCACAATCCCGTCGACAGTGAACAGGAATTTTAATCGCAGGCAGGATAACCCTCTCGGCCACGCCGACCACTAGACTTACACGTAGATAGCTACATTAATACTGGGTAAGGTGTGGATTTTTCTGTCGAAGCAAAAAGAAAATCCTAACCTGCACAATTCGCAGCGACTGCACTAGCCAGGTGGCCTTAATTCCTCAGGCTCAAGACCGTCCTGTCCTACACTGCGAGGTACTATATTGGCAGTGGATGACAGTTACACAAGGCTATGTGTATGTATTTCCTCTCGTGCCTAAGGCGGCCCATAGGGCAGAAGTCGTGGCTCTCCATGTTTGTGCGAAGCGTCAAACATTTGGAGCCAGAAATCTGATTCTGTAACAGTTGGGAGTTTTATGATGGCGGATTGTCAAGCCGCCGATCAACCGTCTTTAGTCAAGCTAGAAGAAAACACGTCCCGCCATCTTGACCCAAGCCGGAAACTCTTTAAATTCCTCCGATGGTAGCATCGCTTTTGCAAGATAAAAAACATACTGACCAATAAAAAGATATCAGTGTTTGGCGTTCATTGTTTATCGTTCTTTGTTCAGTTCTTAGTTTGTATAACTGTCCGCGGCAGAAAGTTTTAACGTTTCCATTTTCCTTTTTCAGGTGGTCTATGTCGGGCGAGAAATGATATGTACCGTGGACGGTCTTCACTTTAACAGCATCTACAACGCCCGAGTAAAGGCTCACAACCACGCCGGAGAGAGCACCTACAGCGATATCATCTCCCTGCAGACGGCCGAAGGTAGAGATGTCCGGGATCTCTCTAGCTTTGATTGGTACGAGCTGGGAGGAATTCTTGAACGCTTGTCCAAAGTCTGAATTCTGCCAGATCCCCGCGATTCTAAATTCTCCAATAAAATCAGAACTAATTTATAACTCGTTTTGAATATACTGAACAGACCGCACTAAACGAAGCTTCTGTATATGTATGCGTAAGGAGCATAGGGTGACATATATTTCAGATAATAATGTGCTTAGTGTTCCAGTTCTCTTACACTAATGGCCCCTAGCATATAATTCGAGTTGTTTATTTTTAAAAAAAATTACTTATTTTATTATATATTTGAATTACTTTTCATTACTGATACATACAATTTATTATGTTGTAATTTTATAAGGCAGCCATATACATCAAGAATATCAATACGTTTTTCATTGAATAATATATAATAAGACCACTTATGGACCAGGCGGACAACATTTAGTCTACCTCTGAATGCAGCTTCTTTTTTTTTTCCTCGTAATTTCCAGAGGTGAAATAGGGACCAGGTAAATATGTGTTCGGTTCTCTTTTGATTGGTCGGTTTAACCACATGCCCGAGCAAGAGGTGTAGATAGGGTAGAGAAAGTGGGAGATAATTTGTTATTGCTGTACAGGAAGCCACTAATGGTTTATGTCTTCTTAGGGAATTGTTGAAACCATTGTTCTAGTTTATAGATCACAAACCATAAGCGTACAAAGAAGCTATGTATAGGAAATATGTATTATCTCGCTACTGTGTTATAGTCATCAAGTTTCATGCCGATAAGAGTGGGCGGTCATGTATCGCCATCTCACACAATCACTAGTCTAATATCAGGTATTTGTTCTTGTCTGGGATATGCCGTGTCGCCAAGCCATCCAGATATTTATCACGTTGCCTTTCCTTTGTTCTTTTCCTAAAAAGATTGCCAGGTGTCACTAAAATGTCTAGTTTATATCTCTTCATTACCTGCCACCAAAAAAATATGTTCTGTCTACTTCTAATTTCTGGAATTAATTTACGGTTTATATGTGATGTTTTAGGACTTGCTCATTGGTATTTCTGTCCTTTCATGGTAATTTTATTCTCCGACTTTCGTTCGCTTGAAGTGTGTCTACATCTGCAATGCTGTCTCTTGTATAAATTTCGCTGAATTGTTTAGTTCATTCAGTGGTCCATAGGGTTTATGCCCATGATATTCTTTGCATTTCCTTCAGAAACTAAATTTCCACTGCTTTAAGGAGTTTCTCAGCTTGGTTGCTTATTGTCAATGTTTCACGTCCATATAAAAGTATAGTTGTCATTAATAGGCTGATTTTCCTCACAGCTGCTGAGTCTGGTAGCTTCATTGTTACAGTCGTACAGTTTACATCGGGTTGATTTTCACAGCTGTGTTATTTTAATATGTTTTATTGTCACGGATATGAAGTAAATCAGGGGTACTGTCTCATCTATGTAGTTGTTATCACATTTATTATCACAGCTGTAGAGCATCTCACGTTTATTATTGCAGTTGTAAAGTCTCTATCGGCTGTACAGCTTTACAGTTCTAGAGTTTGTCAGGTTTACTATCACAGCTGTGAAGCTTCTCAGGTTTAGTCTTACAGTTGTAGAGTCAATATTAGGGTGTACTTTCACAGCTGTAGTTTGTCATTGTTTTTGGTCACAGCTGTGGAGTTTCCATGACGTTCATTGTCAGAGATATAAAGTTAGATCAGGTTTATTGTCACAGCTGTGGAGTCTCCGTGAAGTTCATTGTCAGAGATATAACGGATTAGTTCAGGTTTATTGTCACAGCTGTGGAGTCTCCGTGAAGTTCATTGTCAGAGATATAACGGTTAGTTCAGGTTTATTGTCATAGCTGTGGAGTTTCCATGACGTTCATTGTCAGAGATATAACGGTTAATAGATTCAAGGTTTATTGTCATAGTTGGAGATTTTGCGTAGATTTCTTTGTCAGGACTATGCAGTAAATCACGTTTTCTATTTCATCTGAAGAGCTTTACCAAATTTATTGCCACGACTGTAGGTGTTATCAAATTTATAGTCATAGCTTTTTGTTCAGTTTATATCCGATTTATAATTACAGCTGTTAAGATTATATCTGATTTACAGTTCTAATAGTTAATATCAGATTTATCATTACACCTATAGAGTTTATATATGTTTTATTATGACGGCTGTAGAACAGACAGTTTTATTACGACAGCGATAAAGCGTCCCAAATTTATGTTCACGGCTGTGCTAGAATATTTTCCCGGCTGTCGAACTTGCCAATTTGAATATCGCAGCTGCAGTCTTAAATATCTTTATGATAACGCATATAAGCGC
>JACEFZ010018802.1:0-42133 GCA_014155875.1 Cepaea nemoralis | reverse complement strand
TTTTTTTTTTTTCAACCAAATTCTATTATCTCTATTCATCTCACCTTCAGCCTCACTTACTGATATTTCTACTCATCACCTACTCTCGCCTCACACCGCACACATACCTGTATACTGACGACAGTAATACACTCACACACGCACGTCTCAATATACACATCTAGTCAGACACGCGCACATAAACACACAGACACAGCCAGGAACATGCATACATATAGGTACAACGCACATTCACATACGCACATTTTCATAATCAGACATACATGCAGGTACATGGAACATACAAACATCTTACAGTCCTGAACAATTGCCTGAGGTCGTCATGTTTCTCCACAGCCGCCTGCCTTAGGTATTGCTGATAAAGTCTGCTGCAGAGGTTCCTCCGTGGCACAATGTCTTCTGTCTCAGCATTTTCACTCTAGGTCTTTCCCTGTCTGTCTTCCCCTGTCTGTCTTCCCCTGTCTGTCTTTCCCTGTCTGTCTTCCCCTGCCTCTCGCCATCTGCCTCTTTTCGTGTGTTATTTCTAACTGTCTGTCTTCTCTTGTCTATCTTCCTCTGTATACTTTCCCTGTATATCATCATCATCTCTGTCTGCCTGTCTGTCTGTCTGTCTGTCTGTCTGTCTGTCTGTCTGTCTGTCTGTCTGTCTGTCTGTCTGTCTCTCTCTCTCCCCCCATTTTTCTCTTTCCGTGTCTCTCTTCTCATGTCTCTCTTCCCCTGTCTGTTTCCCAAGTTTCTCTTCCCTTGTCCTGTTTCTTTCTCTGTATTCTTTATACCCTCTTTCTGTTTCCTCTGTCTCTCTTTTCGTGATCGATTTCCCGGTCTTTCTCTCCTGTCTACACAAAGACTTTGAACACAGTAAGACATGCCGGCATGTCAAAACGCTTGCAGATCTCCGAAGTGATCTGAAAGGTCGTAGACTTGTAAAGAAAAGAAGACAAACTGCACACAACATACCTCCATTATATCGTAATAACGAAGTAGGTCAGAAACAGGCAATGAAGAGTGATGTGTAACAGGGATATATGTGATGTCTCCAGGCTGTGTCTGTTTCGGGAAGACCACGCAGCCATGATGCCTGGGAGCCTCGTGGAGTGGGCATATTGGCAGTTGCCTCACTGGTCAGCTGACCACTCAGAAATGATTGCATGTCCGTCCTCATTATGGCTTCCAAGTCGCCTCATTGGTCAGCTGACTACTCAGAAGTGATTGCGTGTCCGATATCATTGTGGCTTCCAAGTCGCCTCATTGGTCAGCTGACTACTCAGAAGTGATTGCGTGTCCGATATCATTGTGGCTTCCAAGTCGCCTCATTGGTCAGCTGACTACTCAGAAGTGATTGCGTGTCCGATATCATTGTGGCTTCCAAGTCGCCTCATTGGTCAGCTGACTACTCAGAAGTGATTGCGTGTCCGATATCATTGTGGCTTCCAAGTCGCCTCATTGGTCAGCTGACCACTCAGAAGTGATTGCGTGTCCGATATCATTGTGGCTTCCATGACCGCAGGATGGTGTCCTGTGTGGTGTCAATGTTGTGAGATATGTTAAACACGTGAGAGCAATCGCCATCGGAGAGCACAACATCAACAATGTCAGACAGAGAGAGGATAGGGTGTTGACTGCAGACCTGCAGCATGTAGTGACTGCAGCTGGTGTACACAGGGAACAACCTGGGTGAGGATGAAGCTGTAGGCAGACAGAAAATATGGCCATCCTCAAGAAGACAGAAATATCACAATGTTACATCCAAGTAACTGGGAAAATTCCTTTAAAAAAAAAAAAAACACACACACACACACACAAACACATACACACACAAACACACACACACACATACACACACACACAGAATCACACCCACACACCGATAGGCACACATACACACAGACAGACAGACACACACACATAGACACACACAGAGAGACAGAGGCAGAAAGAGAGACAGAGAGAGAGAGAGTGAGAGAGAGAGAGAGAGAGAGAGAGAGAGAGAGAGAGAGAGAGAGAGAGAGAGAGAGAGAGAGAGAGAGAGAGAAAACAACATACCTCAATATTTAAAGACCCTGTACTGAAGTGAGACGTTAGTAAACAGTTGGATCATTATCATCATCATGTGCCATGCCGGTAAGCGTGGCCGGTCATGCTTTGCCATCTCACTCGATTACCAGAGTCGTGGATCAGCTCTGTGTTCCTGTCACGATCATGCCACGTGGCCAAGCCATCCAGGTATTTACTTCTCTACCCCCTCTACCCATCTGATATTTTTCAGCTTGTCTGCTCATTGTCCACGCTTCACGTCCATTCAAAAGTACAGGTTCTATGTAGCACTTCAACACTCTTTTTCTTGTCGCAAATGACATCTTTATTGATCAGTATATTTTTCATCTTGCAAATGGCTGCCTTCGCCATGCCGATTCTTGTTTTAATCTCTTCAAGGCATCACCCGTCAGATGTTATTACTGTTCCGAGATAATTGTACAGATTCACTTGTTTAAGAATATCCCCATTAACTTGTATATTACATTGTGTTATTTCCTTCTTCTTAGTGACAACCATAATCTGTGTCTTCTTACAATTTAATTATAACCCCAGTTGTTCACCGTGAGCAACAACCGCATCTACTAATTGTTGCAGATCCTGCGCATTGTCTGCAGTCTATATTATATACATGACTATCCCTACCGGGCGAGGCTGATCCTATGGCGCACCCATTTACGCTGTTTCTCTGATTTTCGATGATACCGCAAAACATAATTTTATTGGCACCTGTAAAGAAGGTAGTTTGCCATTGATTTCCTTCTTAGCAGTGACCATACTGGTCAATGACTGTAGCTATTGTCTCCCCAAAAAAGAGATCCTCTGCCTACCGTCGTGAAGCTGGAGACCATAACCTACAACAATCTGTCGTCTGCTCTTCAACCTCATCCACCACCTGCACCCATGGCTTCACGTAACCCTGATCGGGGGGCTAAACGGGTACTCCACCTTGCCCAAGGGTGTCCCGTAGGCTAGCGGAGGGAAGGAGGCACCTTACTTCTCCTTTGATACAGTCAGGTAGGATTGAAGGAATAAGAATAGCTAGATTGGTAGGCAGACAGATAAGTAGGCAGATAGGTATGACCTATATGGTTAAGTAGGTTGATATGTGGGTACTAGCAGAAAGCGAGCAAACGTTACAAAACTTGGTGGAACAAGTAAACAGGCATAGTGCAGAATGTGGATTAGATAAAAACATCAAAAAATTTAAAACTATGATAATTAGCAGTGGAAAGGAGAGGCCATCAATGAACATCACAGTAAACTGGGAGATGCTAGAACAAGTAACAAGTTTCTCCTAGCTTGGACATGTAATAACAGATGATGGTAGAAGTGAAAGAGAAATCAAAAAGAGAATAGGAATGGCCAAAAATATTTTCAGCGGCATGAAACCAGTATTAACCTCTAGAGAGATTAACAACGCATTAAAACTGAGAATTGTCAAATGTTATGTATATTCAACGCTGTTGTATGGCGAGGAAGTCTGGACATTGAACACACAACTAGAAAGTCGAATACATGCCCTGGAGATGTGGCTATACAGAAAATATATCTATTTATGGAAACAAAATCAATTAAATGCAGAGGTTCTAGAAAAACTGGGAATGAAAAGAGAGTTGATGAAAGAAATAAATAAGAGGCAAATGAAATATTTCAGCCACGTTACAAGACATAACACTCTTATAAAATCCGTACTGGAAGGTAAGGTTGAAGGCAAGCGAGCAAGAGGTAGACAACGATTGTAACAAGCTACGTGGAGGGTCCCAAATAGCCCGGTCACAATGTTTAATTAATCTTCTATAGCCCTGGCTGGGATAGGTCTTTACCTGCCAACCCTCCTCCGTTTTCCCTGGACTCACTGTCACGCTTCCTTTCGACCTAGGGACCTATTTTCTGCAGTGTTCTTCTGGCTGACACATAAATAACATGGCAGACGTCAGAACAACTTGGAAGTAATTTTATTAACCTAATCAAGAACAGCACAGGAACACATAAAGGCAGATAAACAGATAGATCTACACAGACACTACACTGGTAAAGTTTTGACAGAGAGCCTCCAGTCACCACAGTCACAGATCCAGCTTCAGATACTGTCTGATCTGTCCAGACATATCTCACCAAAGATGTCAGAATCTCCTTCTTTCTCCAGCAACTGGTTGTAGATTCAACAGGCTTTTGAAGAATCCAAGCGACTGGTGTGTTGAGGACTTCTGTTCATTGCCACATGAATTAATTTGGCACCAGGTCTTCACTGACCTATGAAAAGCTTTACGGTTGCAGATACGGTGAGGTGTTCGTGGAGGGATAATGGATGGGTGCCTTTTAATGTCTGGTATAAAATGGGTATGCCAGAAAATCTCTCTTAGGCTCCCTCCATCCAACAACTGCTCTCAGGCGTATGTTGTTGAAAAGACCGGCAACGCACCAGTTATGCAAAATGTCCTTGCCTCAAGACCTGCACCTTGCCTCTGTCTCAGATTTAAGCACACCAAACCCTGAGATGGCCTCGTCGGACATATTGGCGTTAGCCTAAAAGCACTGGTGATAATGTCCCTTAGAAGACATAGTCACTTCCCATAGAAGAGGACCCTGGAGATGACAAACAAAACCTGAGCGACTGGGCTGACTCATGTATCACACAAATACACTATATTTAATACCTGAATGACTGGGCCTGACCTGTCAGGTGGCCCCTGGATTGGCCACGTCCGGGCTTGAGGAGACTTCCAGCTGGACGAAGTCCTGTTGTCTTTTTGCCCACACGACACACTCTCCACATTCATACCAAGCCTTTATTATGATTTGGCACAATCATTTCCATGCTTCCCTCTCACTTGCAAACGCTGCCTTTCTCACAACTACGATCCTGTGGTGTGGTGTGCCCATTAAAGTGTGTGTTTCTCCTCGTTACTAAAAGTATAGTATTGGGGTTGTATGGCACGCAGTGTAGTTCCCCACTCCCAGCAAGAATAGGAAAGAGGATACCACCCCTCCCGGCCGCTGCTCTTGTCTGAGCTGTCGCCGCAAGGTACTGGTAGTGCCTCACAGAACACATAGATTTAGAGGAATGCAGGTTCTCTCAATGAGACAGAGAAGTCCATTATCTTCCCGACATCATCCTATCAAGTAACAGACGAAAGAGATAGTCTTGTGTATAGCCTCTTCTGGCTCAAGAAGATAGATCATAGATTGGTATAGCTATCCAATGATGATATTCCACAGAAAGATGACCAGATGCCCAATTCAAGCCGTAGACAGAAAGATAGCAACACCCCATCTGACGCCAAGAACAAATGAAATCCTCTGGGGAGATATATTGTTCCGTTTCACTTCCCCGGCTATGCCAAGAACAAGACGCCCATTTAGATTGCCAACGGTCAACCAACTCTTCATTGGTTATGATTGGCTTTTCGCCAATTCATCTTCCCCTTTGAGACAAAATACATTTATAAGTCCAGGTCTGTCTGGACCACCCACAACCCAAGTTTACCTTTCAAAATGTCTTAGTAGTAGTTGCACTTCTGTCGTTATCTTTAATTAACTTTGACAAGTTGCAACTTGCAAACGGTACTTGTTTGCCCGGCCATCAATTAACCAGCCGCTTCACCAGTGCACATTTGACGCAAGGCGCGCCTTCGGGACTACCCGAAAGGAAAGACAAATATATACTCGCTCCATGTAAAGATTGTGGTATGAAGATAACCCAAAGAACCCTCTTTCATGGAGAATTGAGCGAATAAAGAACTGAGAGCTTCCGAAAGCCGGTTCCCCCTGTTTACCAAGAATAACAGAATACATAAGGACATGGACCACTGGCGTTTCGCTACATAGACCCCCTCTTAAGAAAGTCGAACCCTACGAACTTTCTACTGTCAGTGGTTCTGTTCGAATGACCCCACCCTCACATTCAACCATAGGATGCCATGATAGGAAATCTGCTCCCACATTCTCCCTTCCGGGGATGTATTCGACCGTGAACTGATACGGTTGTAGGAGCAATGACCATCTCATTAACCTCGCGTTCAATTTCTTAGAAGTTGCCAAGAACGTCAGAGGTTGATGGTCGGATGCACTTTGAACTGGACTCCATACAGATAAGGTTGAAATTTCTGTACCGCCCACACTAGAGCTAGACATTCCCGTTCGACGGTGGAGTAATTCCGTTCGGCGGGTAACAGTTTTCGACTGGCATATGCCACCGGACACAGCACCGAAGGATTATCTCGCCCTTCCTGCAACAGAGTTGCCCCAATCATTATGTTACTCGCGTCGGTTCTCAGAACAAACGTTTTCTCCAAATTTGGGAGTTGCAGGACTGGCCTATCCACCAAAGCCTGTTTCAGCTTCTCATAAGCTTCTTCACAGCTCGGGGTCCAGATTATAAGATCTGGTGATCCTTTCTTCAGGGTCTCGGTTAACGGCGCCGCAATTTCATTGAACTTCGGAATGAATTTCTGGTAAAACCCACACAGAGACAAGAAAGACCTAACATCTTTTTGGATTTAGGACGGGGTGCGAGACGGACCTTCTCAATGTTCTTTTCTTCCGGTACCAGTCCCCCTGAAATAATAGTGTGTCCCAGAAATTCCAAGGATTGATAGCCAATCATGCATTTGGCTGGGCGGGCGGTTAACCCCTCCTCTTTCAATCTTATGAAGATCTGTTCCAAGGATCTCAGGTGATCTTTCAGATTGTCAGACGCGATGAGAATATCATCCATGAACGAGACGACAGAAGGATCCCTTAAAGGGTCTAATAACTTTCTCATCATGCGTGTGAACACACTGGGCGCATTGCTCAGCCCAAAAGGCATCACCTTAAATTCGTAATGGCCGCTCGGAGTACTGAAAGCGAGCATAGGCCGAACCTCAGGCTTCACAGGGATCTGATAATATCCCGGCTTAAATCAATTTTTGAGAAGTACTTTGCCCTATTTAATCTGGCAAACAGTTGATTTGTGTTTGGTAACGGCTCAACTTGGAATGTCGTACAACTGTTTAAATGCCTGTAATCAATACATAAGCGGTGCTCCCCGCTTGGCTTCCTCAACAAGACAACCCGGCATTATAAGGAGAAGTCGAAGGAGTGATGATGTCATCGTCCAGAAGCTTCTGGATTTCAGTTCCAGGGCCTTCTCTTTCGAAAAGGGCACTGGATATATTTTTTGGCGAACGGGGTCTTGGGTAGTCAGAGTCATATCAAACTCGACCAACCCTGTCCGCCCTGGCCGATCGGTAAGAATTTGCTGATGGGACTCTAACAACCGGATGACACGGTCTGTTTCTTCAGCCGACAGATCAGGATTTATATGGACATCCCTATAGGTTTCCCCAGGGTGTAATGGATAACCCCGATCCGCGTCTTCGCCCGATTCAGTTTCCATCGCGACCGCCATAGTCATGAGTGGGAGAGAAGTACCATCAGATCGTTCTTCAAACTTTTTGAGAAGGTTAATGTGGAAGATTTTGGATTTCCCCTGATCCGGATGGCATAGTTGGTGCGGGGACACAACCCTTTCCACCGGGAAAGGCCCCTGCCAACCAATCTCGAGTTATTGGAACCTACTGGAAGTAACAACAGAACCCGATCCCCCACCTTAAGAGACCTATCTTTCGTCCTTCTATTGTAGTAGGCCGCGTGTCTCTTTCTGGCCGCCCTCAGATTCTGAGCTGCCAAAGCCCAACCCGTCTGGAGTTTTTTCTTTAACTCTTCGACGTATTTATAAGAGGATACAGCTTCTTCAGAAGTTTCCTCCTCTGTCCAACATCTCAATAAGGCTTCTAAGGGACCCTTGATTGGCCTCCCGAATAGTAGAGTGGCTGGTGGCAACCCGGTCGACCCATGGGGAACCTCCCGATAGGCGAACAAGGCGGCTGAGATATACTCATCCCATCTGTCTGGTTTCTCTTGAGCCAGCTTCCGAAGCATGGTCATCAAGGTACCATTAAACCTCTCTACTTGCCCATTAGACTGAGGGTGGTATGGGCTTGTGTGAATGTGGTTAGTCTGGAAGATACGAAAGACTTCTTCCATCAGCTTACCACAGAACTGAGACCCATTGTCCGTTAGGATCTGGTTGGGAAATCCCAACCTAGTAAAGGTCTCCATCAGTGCATCAGCCACTCGCTTAGAGTCGATTGTGGCCAAAGGTATCGCCTCGCCCCACATGGAACAGCAATCCACCATCGTGAGAATGTACTTATTCCTCTTCCTAGTCCTAGGAAGGACCAACAAGATCGATGGCAACTCTCTCGAAAGGAGAGTTCATAATGGGCATGTCTCCCAGGACTACCGGAGCTGTCCAGTGTTTTGGTGCCACACGCTGGCACTCTGGGCACGACTTGACGTACCTACGCACGTCTCCAGTCATCCCTGGCCAGTAGTAATGGCAGGAAATGCGCTGGAGAGTTGCCCCGACACCCATATGTCCACTGAAAGAAATGGTGTGTCCCATATGAAGAAGCTGTTCCCGATAAGCCTTAGGAACTACCAGCTGTCCATGCTGGCGATCCTCCACTCCGGCTCTCCGGTACAGTAACCGATTCTTCATATAATACTGACCCCGTCCTTGGTGGGTCAGAAACTTTTTGGCAACTGGTTGAAGCAAGGTTGCAAAGTAGCATCCTGGCTTTGAGCAGCTCGTACTCCCATGCAAAGGATTCACGATCAGGCCGGCGTCTGCTCATCCTCCGATTGAGATCTGGTTTGCATTGCCCCTACGTACAATGGGTTCGGTTGGAATCCCTAGAAAGACGTAGCGACAACCCAAGATCATTGGGAAGATAGGATCTAGCAGAACGGCTGCCTGTATAGTGCCGGTAACATATTTTGATTTGATGTCTACCTTCGCAATTGGAAGAGACATCGCTACCGCACTCTTGTCGCCGTTTGAATCTCAATAGATTCTCCGGTTAGCTGCTCTGGGCTCACTAAGTGTGATGAAATTACAGCCTCAAACTGCAGACCGGTGTCGTAGAGACACTCAACTGGTTGACCGTTCACAAGTACCGTTTCTACTACTGGTGGTTTTTCTAAATTTTTTTGTTCCCAGGATCCCCCCTTCTACCTCCTTGTGAGACCCTTCCCCGGTTTTTTACAAGACAAGCAGCATAGTGAGAGTCTTTCTGTTTACGCCGGCAATCAACCGTATTGTGTGTGGGAGATTTGCAATAGGCGCACCACTTTTCACTCCACTTTCTTTTAGGAGATCCAGGTGGACTCTTACCAGAGGGTTTCTTACTAGGAACTTTATCGAAAGGATCCTCCTTCTTGGTGTGAGCTGTTTTAGGGTTCTTCTTCTTTCCAGACCATGTGTCTGGTGGTCGGGGATTGGGTTGTGACAATTCCCCATTATCTCCATGAGCTAGCACATACCTTTCCGCTAATGTTTTACCAAGTCTAACTTTTTTTGCCCCCTTTTCAAGCAAGAAGGTTTGCAATGGCTTAGGCATCATCCTCTTCATTTGGTCCACGACCACTAATTCTTCCAAACTTTCATAGTCGTTAGCAAATCCAGCTAATGACATCCACTTCAAAAGGTAAGACTTCAGTCTGACACTGTAGGCTGCGAACATCTCTCCTGGCTCTCTCCTTTGACTTTCTGAACTGTTGTCGATAAGTATGAGCTGTCATCTGGAACCTTTTCAATAGTGCTTTCTCCAAAGCTTCATAGTCATTCTCCATACCAGGTGGCAACCTAGAATAGACCTCGTACGCGGTCCCCCTCAGGCCCTGTGAGAGTTTCAAATTCCATTTCCCCGTTTCCCAAACCCATAGCCAAAGCCATCGACTGAAATCTGTGAAGGTTTCTGGTCGATCTTATCTTTGTGTTTATCGAACGGGAGAATGGAAACTTCATTGCCTGGTATGGACCGCCACCAGAAGCTGTTGAGTCAGGGGGAACGCGCCTCCCACTGCACCTCTCTTTCCTTGGCAGTTTGAGCTTTCAGCTCCAACTCCCTCATACGGAACTCATGGTCTCTGACTGCCTGTTTGGCCTCCATCTTCCTACCTCAGCCTCCATCTTCTTAACCTCAGCCTCCGCCTCAATCCCTTGGCTTCGCGCACAGCCTGTCTGTAGTCTCTTTCCACCTCCTGCACATATTTCTGTAACTCCGCTCCATCATAACCCATTTCACGCCCTGTAGCCTGTACGTCAGCGCATTAAACCCAGCTGATGCCATCTTAAACTCCGAGGGCAAGGGACGAGGTAATTGTCCAATAAAAATTTTTCACAATTACACAACAAGTTACATTACACGACCACAACACGTCGTATGTCGGTCAGTCTGTGTCAGGAAGAGTATAGCAATAGCCAGGCACGGTAGGCAGAACCTATTGATAGAAAAAAAGGATATCTGTCCCCTATCACTAAATCAGCCAGAACTCCACCAGGATTTCCCAAAATCCCCGGGGCGAGCCCCCAGAAATTGTAACAAGCTACGTGGAGGGTCCCAAATAGCCCGGTCACAATGTTTAATTAATCTTCTATAGCCCTGGCTGGGATAGGTCTTTACCTGCCCAAACCCCCCTCCGTTTTCCCTGGACTCACTGTCACGCTTCCTTTCGACCTAGGGACCTATTTCCTGCAGTGTTCTTCTGGCTGACACATAAATAACATGGCAGCGTCAGAACAACTTGGAAGTAATTTTATTAACCTAATCAAGAACAGCACAGGAACACATAAAGGCAGATAAACAGATAGATCTACACAGACACTACACTGGTAAAATTTTGACAGAGAGCCTCCAGTCACCACAGTCACAGATCCAGCTTCAGATACTGTCTGATCTGTCCAGACATATCTCACCAAAGATGTCAGAATTCTCCTCTTTCTCCAGCAAACTGGTTGTAGATTCAACAGGCTTTTGAAGAATCAAGCGACTGGTGTGTTGAGGACTCTGTTCATTGCACTATGAATTAATTTGGCACCAGGTCTTCACTGACCTATGGAAAGCTTTACGGTTGCAGATACGGTGAGGTGTTCGTGGAGGGATAATGGATGGTGCCTTTTAATGTCTGGTATAAAATGGGTATGCAGAAAATCTCTTCTTAGGCTCCCTCCATCAAACAACTGCTCTCAGGCGTTATGTTGTTGAAAAGACCGGCAACGCACCAGTTATGCAAAATGTCCTTGCCTCAAGACCTGCACCTTGCCTCTGTCCTCAGATTTAAGCACACCAAACCCTGAGTGGCCTCGTCGGACATATTGGCGTTAGCCTAGAAGCACCTGGGTGATACTGTCCGTTAGAAAGACATAGTCACTTCCCATGAAGAGGACCCTGGAGATGACAAACAAAACCTGAGCGACTGGGCTGACTCATGTATCACACAAATACACTATATTTTAAAACCTGAATGACTGGGCCTGACCTGTCAGGTGGCCCCCGGATTGGCCACGTCCGGGCTTGAGGAGACTTCCAGCTGGACGAAGTCCTGTTGTCTTTTTGCCCACACGACACACTCTCCACATTCATACCCAAACCTTTATTATGATTTGGCACAATCATTTCCATGCTTCCCTCTCACTTGCAAACGCTGCCTTTCTCACAACTACGATCCTGTGGTGTGGTGTGCCCATTTAAAATGTGTGTTTCTCCTCGTTACTAAAAGTATAGTATTGGGGGTTTTATGGCACGCAGTGTAGTTCCCCACTCCCAGCAAGAATAGGAAAGAGGATACCCCCTCCCGGCCGCTGCTCTTGTCTGAGCTGTCGCCGCAAGGTACTGGTAGTGCCTCACAGAACACATAGATTTAGAGGAATGCAGGTTCTCTCAAAGAGAAGAGAAGTCCATTATCTTCCCGACATCATCCTATCAAGTAACAGACGAAAGAGATAGTCTTGTGTATAGCCTCTTCTGGCTCAAGAAGATAGATCATAGATTGGTATAGCTATCCAATGATGATATTCCACAGAAAGATGACCAGATGCCCAATTCAAGCCGTAGACAGAAAGATAGCAACACCCCCCTCTGACGCCAAGAACAAATGAAATCCTCTGGGGAGATATATTGTTCCGTTTCACTTCCCCGGCTATGCCAAGAACAAGACGCCCATTTAGATTGCCAACGGTCAACCAACTCTTCATTGGTTATGATTGGCTTTTCGCCAAATTTATCTTCCCCTTTGAGACAAAATACATTTATAAGTCCCGGTCTGTCTGGCCCCCACAACCCAAGTTTACCTTTCAAAATGTCTTTGTAGTAGTTGCACTTCTGTCGTTATCTTTAATTAACTTTGACAAGTTGCAACTTGCAAACGGTACTTGTTTGCCCCGGGCCCTCAATTAAACCCGCCGCTTCACCAGTGCACATTTGACGCAAGGCGCGCCTTCGGGACTACCCGAAAGGAAAGACAAATATATACTCGCTCCATGTAAAGATTGTGGTATGAAGATAACCCAAAGAACCCTCTTTCATGGAGAATTGAGCGAATAAAGAACTGAGAGCTTCCGAAAGCCGGTCCCCCCTGTTTACCAAGAATAACAGAATACATAAGGACATGGACCACTGGCGTTTCGCTACAACGAACAAGTGAGAATATAAAATCAAAAGATGGACGAAAAATCAGTCTGACAGAATGTACAGTTAAAGGGGAGAGACAGTCAGTGTTGGGGATTCATTGGGAGCCAACCTTCATTGTGGGAGGACCTGATTTAAATTTTGATGTAGATAAGTAAGTAGGGTTTCGGGTAAATAGGTTGGTAGGCAGAACGAAAGAACGAACTTTATTTTCAAAAAGTCACTAACAACAGATACGCAGGTAGCTAAGTGTAGGAGGTGGTAGGTAGGTAGGTAGGTAGGTAGGTGGGTGGGTGGGTCGGTGGGTCGGTCGGTAGGGAGGAAAGTAGTAGGTAAGGTGCATGGATGGGACCTTATTACCCACAATTACCTGTCCCAGTCTTGCATGTGTTTCAAATTACAAGGGGGTTTCATAAATCTTTAGCCTACCCCTGAAGGAGTAGGCAGAGAAAATTGAAATTTGGCACATTATATCTCAGTTAATTTTTAATGGATATAAAAGAAAAGAATGTCCCTCCTCAACTGGGTTTTCCCCATAAAGGTGCAAGGCACAACACACCCCACGATCAGCTGCACATCCAGCTGTTTTTTCAGAAAAAATGGAGAAATCAGACGCCGGGACTGTGATAAAATTCTTGATGTTACAGGGGAAAAAAGCCTACAGAAAAACACAGGGAGATGGAGCTAGTGTTTGAGGAAGTCTGTCTTTTGTATGCTTCTGTAAAAAAATTGGTGCTTGCAGTTTTAAATGTGGTCGTTCCCAAGTTACTGAACTGCCAAGATCAGGATGACCGTCCTCAGAGGCTGATGCAAATGCTGCAAAAGTGAAGAGAATCATAGGCCAGGATAGGAAAAAGACAATTTCCCGAGATATCGGGTTCAGCAAAACTGAGTAAAAGTAATTTTTAGAATTTTACACAACAGTCTGAACATGAGAAAAGTGTGTGCCCGCTGGGGCCCGCACCTGCTGACATGTGAACAAAAAAAACACGGGTTGATTGCGGGGCCAGTTGCTCAACATGTGGCGATCGAAAAAAATGTTTACGACCATGATGATGGTAATGAGACTTGGATTCACCATTATGACCCAGAATCCAAAATTGCCAGCATGCATTGGAATACCCCGGGCTCGCCAACACATTCAAGCCACGAGCACAAACATCTGCAAGAAAAGTGATGCTGGCTGTTTATTTGGGGGGGGGGGGGGGGGGGGGGGGGGGGGGGGGGGGGGCATCAAAAGGGGTCATATTGAAAAATTTCATGCTTCATGGCAACACGGTTAAGGGCAGTAAATGCAGATCTCCGTATCAAACTAAGAAAAGGGTGTGCCAGAAAAAAGGGATAAAGGGGGGGCGTACGCAAATTCTGCCTTTTCTTCAAGACGACGCTCCCCCCATAAAACACGGCTTGTGCTGCAAACTGCCAACGATTTTAATATTGAAATTTTCCACACCCACCATTTTTAAAAATTTAGCACAACCCCTACTGGCAATACTGATCGCACTCTGGACGAACCTAAGGCCTGTCCACCCAATATGGACGGGGCCCTTTGGTTCGTACCGGGGTGCGATCAGCATTGCCAGTAGTTTTTGGGTTTTTTTTTTTTGTTCAATTTTTTTTTTTTTTAAAATTTTTTCAAAAATTTTTCCCAAACAACCAATAAACCCCCTTTTTTCCAGATTTGCCTCCATCGACTTTTTCTTTTCCCAAAACTTAAAAAAAAAAAAAAAAAAGCTGAAAAGGGAAAACGTTTTGACAGTGACGAAGATGTCGTATTTTCCTTGCGATAACTGGTTTTTGTTCGAAAAATAGGTTGTTTTATTCTGACTTTTTTTCAAGGTCACGTAGAGGGTGGCAGAAAAAACATAAATTCAGGTGGTGGCTACATTGAGAAGGAAAAGCACTGTGCCAAATTTCAATGTTTTTCCACCTACTCCTTCATAGTCAGGCTAAAGACTCATGAGAAGACACTTGTATTATAGCAACACTATATTTTTATAAAATTGGGATTTACTTTGTTCCAGAAAGGGGGAATAGCTGTGTCCGACGATCCTCGTCCCATACAGCCACATCTAGCTTGAGACATGCTTCTAGCCAGCCTGTCCGCAGTGTCCGGTCTGACGGCAGTGACCAGCTTTTGTAGCCCGGCCTTGCCGTCAGCCAAGTGCTACATCCATCGCTTCCTGACCGGTTGGCCGTGCAGACCACACTCCTGCACTGTTGCCTGGGCCTTCGGCGAACCGGGAAAAGGTTGGCAAAACCTCGACCTTTAGGGTCGGGTGAGTATCTGGTATCACTTTATGAGTTTCAAGTTCAAAGGGGGTGTTCACTTCAGAAGTATCATTTACCACAGTGCGTGCCTGTTGCGCATGCGTGTATGTGTGCGTGTGTGCGCTTGCGCGTGTGGGAATTGTGTATGTGCGTGTTTTAGTTTTAGAACTAGCGTCAGATAAAAACAGATGTGGCCCCGGCCCCTATGAGATCATGTGTAAGTGTGGAGGAAAAAATAGATCACTACAGCCTTCAGAAACTGGAGCGGCACGGAGTGACCCGAGGATCTGACCGTCCTCAGACTCCGGGACAGGCCTGACGGACAGAAATCAATTGCTACTGGGACCGTTAGAACTGGGCTCCTCCTGAATGTTGAAGGGGAGGACGGAGCACGTATGGGAATGATCTGTGTGCTGTCATGTCGGTTCTTGACTCAAACAAGTCAACTCAACTCAACACAATCAACTCAAAGTGCATGGGTTTTGTGTCGCCTTGTATTTCTTAGCGTGGGAAAACCAAAACGGCTTTTTACTTTAATTTTGTTGGGAAAAAAGATTTTTTGGGCCCGCCATTGTCTGCAGTCTATATTATACATGACAACCCTCCGGGCGAGGCTGATCCTAGGCGCACCCATTTACGCTGTTTCTCTGATTTTCGATGATCCCGCAAAACTAATTTTTTGGCACCTGAAAGAAGGTATTTTGCCTTTGATTTCCTTCTTAGCAGGGCCCATACTGGTCAAGACTGTAGCTATTGTCCCCAAAAAGAGATCCTCTGCCTACCGTCGTGAAGCGGAGACCAAAACCCTAAACAATCTGTCGTCTGCTCTTAAACCCTCATCCACCACCTGCACCCATGGCTTCACGTAACCCTGTGGGGGGGCTAAACGGGTACTCCACCTTGCCCAAGGGTCCCGTAGGCTAGGGAGGGAAGGAGGCACCTTACTTCTCCTTGATACAGTCAGGTAGGATTGAAGGAATAAGATAGCTAGATTGGTAGGCAGACAGATAAGTAGGCAGATAGGTATGCCCCTTATGGTTAAGTGGGTTGATATGGGGACTAGCAAAAAGCGAGCAAAACTTTTACAAAACTTGGGGGAAAACAAGAAAACAGGCATAGTGCAGAATGTGGAAGATAAAAAACATCAAAAAATTTAAAAACTATGAAAATTTAGCATGGAAAGGAGAGGCCATCAATGAACATCACAGTAAACTGGGAGATGCTAAAAAGTAACAAGTTTCTCCTAGTTTGGAATGTAAAACAGATGATGGTAAAAGGGAAAGAAAAATAAAAAAGAGAATAGGAAGGGCCAAAAAATATTTTCAGCGGCATGAAACCAGTATTAACCTCTAGAGAGTTTAAACAACGCATTAAAACTGAGAATTTCAAAGTTATGTATATTAACGCTGTTGTATGGCGAGGAAGTTGGACATTGAACACACAACTAGAAAGTCGAATACCTGCCCTGGAGATGTGGCTATACAGAAAATATATCTATTTATGGAAACAAAATCAATTAAATGCAGAGGTTCTAGAAAAACTGGGAATGAAAAGGAGTTGAGAAAGAAAAAATAAGAGGAAATGAAATTTTCAGCCACGTTACAAGACATAACACTCTTATAAAATCCGTAAAAGGGAAAGGTTGGGCAGCGAGCAAGAGGTAGCAACGTTGTAACAAGCTACGTGGAGGGTCCCAACTAGCCCGGTCACAATGTTTAATTAATCTTCTATAGCCCTGGCTGGGATAGGTCTTACCTGCCAACCCTCCTCCGTTTTCCCTGCGACTCACTGTCACGCTTCCTTTCGACCTAGGGGACCTATTTTCTTGCAGTGTTCTTCTGGCTGACACATAAATAACAGGCAGGACGTCAGAACAACTTGGAAGTAATTTATTAACCTAATCAAGAACAGCACAGGAACACATAAAGGCAGATAACACAGATAGAATCTACACAGACACTACACTGGTAAAGTTTTGACAGAGAGCCTCCAGTTCACCACAGTCACAGATCCAGCCTTCAGATACCTGTCTGATCTGTCCAGACATATCTCACCAAAGATGTCAGAATCTCCTTCTTCTCCAGCAACTGGTTGTAGATTTCACAGGCTTTTGAAGAATCCAAGCGACTGGTGTGTTGAGGACTTCTGTTCATTTGCCACATGAATTAATTTGGCACCAGGTCTTCACTGACCTATGAAAAGCTTTACGGTTGCAGATACGGTGAGGTGTCGTGGAGGGATAATGGATGGGTGCCTTTTAATGTCTGGTATAAAATGGGTATGCCAGAAAATCTCTCTTAGGCTCCCTCCATCCAACCAACTGCTCTCAGGCGTATGTTGTTGAAAAGACCGGCAACTGCACCAGTTATTGCAAAATGTCCTTGCCTCAAGACCTGCACCTTGCCTCTGTCTCAGATTTAAGCACACCAAACCCTTGAGATGGCCTCGTCGGACATATTGGCGTTAGCCTAAAAGCACTGGTGATAATGTCCCTTAGAAGACATAGTCACTTCCCATAGAAGAGGACCCTGGAGATGACAAACACAAACCTGAGCGACTGGGCTGACTCATGTATCACACAAATACACTATATTTAATACCTGAATGACTGGGCCTGACCTGTCAGGTGGCCCCTGGATTGGCCACGTCCGGGCTTGAGGAGACTTCCAGCTGGACGAAGTCCTGTTGTCTTTTTGCCCACACGGACACACTGCTCCACATTCATTACCACGCCCTTTATTCTGATTTGGCACAATCATTCTCCATGCTTCCCTCTCACTTGCAAATCCCCTCCCGCTGCCTTTCTCACAAATGACGACATTCTGGTGTGTTTTGGGTGTGTCCCATTAAAGTGTGTGTTTCTCCTCGTTTACTAAAAGTATAGTATTGGGGTTGTATGGCACGCAGTGTTAGTTCCCCTCACTCCCGCAAGAATAGGAAAGAGGATACCTACCCCTCCCGGCCGCTGCTGCTTGCTGAGCTGTCGCCGCCAAGGTACTGGTAGTGCCTCACAGAACACATAGATATTTAGCGGAACTGCAGGTTCTCTCAATGAGACAGGAGAAGTCCATTATCTTCCCGACATCATCCTATCAAGTAACAGACGAAAGAGATAGTTGTGTATAGCCTCTTTGCTTGGCTCACGAAGATAGATCATAGATTGGTTTATAGCTATCCAAATGATGATATTCCACAGAGAAGATGACCAGAATGCCCAATTCAAGCCGTAGACAGAAAGATAGCAACACCCCATCTGACGCCAAGAACAAATGAAATCCTCTGGGGAGATATATTGTTCCGTTTCACTTCCCGGCTATGCCAAGAACAAGACGCCCATTTAGATTGCCAACGGTCAACCAACTCTTCATTGGTTATGATTGGCTCTTTCGCCAATTCATCTTCCCCTTTGAGGACAAAATACATTTATAAGTCCAGGTCTGTCTGGACCACCCACAACCCAAGTTACCTTTCAAAATGTCTTAGGTAGTAGTTGCACTTCTGTCGTTATCTTTAATTAACTTTGACAAGTTGCAACTTGCAACGGTACTTGTTTGCCCGGCCATCAATTAACCAGCCGCTTCACCAGTGCACATTTGACGCAAGGCGCGCCTTCGGGACTACCCGAAAGGAAAGACAAATATATACTCGCTCCATGTAAAGATTGTGGTATGAAGATAACCCAAAGAACCCTCTTTCATGGAGAATTGAGCGAATAAAGAACTGAGAGCTTCCGAAAGCCGGTTCCCCCTGTTTACCAAGAATAACAGAATACATAAGGACATGGACCACTGGCGTTTCGCTACATAGACCCCCTCTTAAGAAAGTCGAACCCTACGAACTTTCTACTGTCAGTGGTTCTGTTCGAATGACCCCACCCTCACATTCAACCATAGGATGCCATGAATGGAAATCTGCTCCCACATTCTCCCTTCCGGGGATGTATTCGACCGTGAACTGATACGGTTGTAGGAGCAATGACCATCTCATTAACCTCGCGTTCAATTTCTTAGAAGTTGCCAAGAACGTCAGAGGTTGATGGTCGGATTGCACTTTGAACTGGACTCCATACAGATAAGGTTGAAATTTCTGTACCGCCCACACTAGAGCTAGACATTCCCGTTCGACGGTGGAGTAATTCCGTTCGGGCGGGTAACAGTTTTCGACTGGCATATGCCACCGGACACAGCACGAAGGATTATCTCGCCCTTCCTGCAACAGAGTTGCCCCAATCATTATGTTACTCGCGTCGGTTTCTCAGAACAAACGTTTTCTCCAAATTTGGGAGTTGGCAGGACTGGCCTATCCACCAAAGCCTGTTTTCAGCTTCTCATAAGCTTCTTCACAGCTCGGGGTCCAGATTATAAGATCTGGTGATCCTTTCTTCAGGGTTCTCGGTTAACGGCGCCGCAATTTCATTGAACTTCGGAATGAATTTCTGGGTTAAAACCCACACAGAGACAAGAAAGACCTAACATCTTTCTTTGGATTTAGGACGGGGTGCGAGACGGACCTTCTCAATGTTCTTTTCTTCCGGTACCAGTCCCCCTGAAATAATAGTGTGTCCAGAAATTCCAAGGATTGATAGCCAATCATGCATTTGGCTGGGCGGGCGGTTACCCCTCCTCTTTCAATCTTATGAAGATCTGTTCCAAGGATCTCAGGTGATCTTTCAGATTGTCAGACGCGATGAGAATATCATCCATGAACGAGACGACAGAAGGATCCCTTAAAGGGTCTAATAACTTTCTCATCATGCGTGTGAACACACTGGGCGCATTGCTCAGCCCAAAAGGCATCACCTTAAATTCGTAATGGCCGCTCGGAGTACTGAAAGCGAGCATAGGCCGAACCTCAGGCTTCACAGGGATCTGATAATATCCCCGGCTTAAATCAATTTTTGAGAAGTACTTTGCCCTATTTAATCTGGCAAACAGTTGATTTGTGTTTGGTAACGGCTCAACTTGGAATGTCGTACAACTGTTTAAATGCCTGTAATCAATACATAAGCGGTGATCCCCGCTTGGCTTCCTCAACAAGACAACCCCGGCATTATAAGGAGAAGTCGAAGGAGTGATGATGTCATCGTCCAGAAGCTTCTGGATTTCAGTTTCCAGGGCCTTCTCTTTCGAAAAGGGCACTGGATATATTTTTTGGCGAACGGGGTCTTGGGTAGTCAGAGTCATATCAAACTCGACCAACCCTGTCCGCCCTGGCCGATCGGTAAGAATTTGCTGATGGGACTCTAACAACCGGATGACACGGTCTGTTTCTTCAGCCGACAGATCAGGATTTATATGGACATCCCTATAGGTTTCCCCAGGGTGTAATGGATAACCCCGATCCGCGTCTTCGCCCGATTCAGTTTCCATCGCGACCGCCATAGTCATGAGTGGGAGAGAAGTACCATCAGATCGTTCTTCAAACTTTTTGAGAAGGTTAATGTGGAAGATTTTGGATTTCCCCCTGATCCGGATGGCATAGTTGGTGCGGGACACAACCCTTTCCACCGGGAAAGGCCCCCTGCCAACCAATCTCGAGTTTATTGGAACCTACTGGAAGTAACAACAGAACCCGATCCCCCACCTTAAGAGACCTATCTTTCGTCCTTCTATTGTAGTAGGCCGCGTGTCTCTTTCTGGCCGCCCTCAGATTCTGAGCTGCCAAAGCCCAACCCGTCTGGAGTTTTTTCTTTAACTCTTCGACGTATTTATAAGAGGATACAGCTTCTTCAGAAGTTTCCTCCTCTGTCCAACATCTCAATAAGGCTTCTAAGGGACCCTTGATTGGCCTCCCGAATAGTAGAGTGGCTGGTGGCAACCCGGTCGACCCATGGGGAACCTCCCGATAGGCGAACAAGGCGGCTGAGATATACTCATCCCATCTGTCTGGTTTCTCTTGAGCCAGCTTCCGAAGCTATGGTCATCAAGGTACCATTAAACCTCTCTACTTGCCCATTAGACTGAGGGTGGTATGGGCTTGTGTGAATGTGGTTAGTCTGGAAGATACGAAAGACTTCTTCCATCAGCTTACCACAGAACTGAGACCCATTGTCCGTTAGGATCTGGTTGGGAAATCCCAACCTAGTAAAGGTCTCCATCAGTGCATCAGCCACTCGCTTAGAGTCGATTGTGGCCAAAGGTATCGCCTCGCCCCACATGGAACAGCAATCCACCATCGTGAGAATGTACTTATTCCTCTTCCTAGTCCTAGGAAGAGGACCAACAAGATCGATGGCAACTCTCTCGAAAGGAGAGTTCATAATGGGCATGTCTCCCAGGACTACCGGAGCTGTCCAGTGTTTTGGTGCCACACGCTGGCACTCTGGGCACGACTTGACGTACCTACGCACGTCTCCAGTCATCCCTGGCCAGTAGTAATGGCAGGAAATGCGCTGGAGAGTTGCCCCGACACCCATATGTCCACTGAAAGAAATGGTGTGTCCCATATGAAGAAGCTGTTCCCGATAAGCCTTAGGAACTACCAGCTGTCCATGCTGGCGATCCTCCACTCCGGCTCTCCGGTACAGTAACCGATTCTTCATATAATACTGACCCCGTCTTGGTGGGTCAGAACTTTTTGGCAACTGGTTGAAGCAAGGTTGCAAAGTAGCATCCTGGCTTTGAGCAGCTCGTAACTCCCCAGGCAAAGGATTCACGATCAAGGCCGGCGTCTGCTCATCCTCCGATTGAGATCTGGTTTGCATTGCCCCTACGTACATGGGTTCGGTTGGAATCCCTAGAAAGACGTAGCGACAACCCAAGATCATTGGGAAGATAGGATCTAGCAGAACGGCTGCCTGTATAGTGCCGGTAACATATTTTGATTTGATGTCTACCTTCGCAATTGGAAGAGACATCGCTACCGCACTCTTTGTCGCCGTTTGAATCTCAATAGATTCTCCGGTTAGCTGCTCTGGACTCACTAAGTGTGATGAAATTACAGCCTCAAACTGCAGACCGGTGTCGTAGAGACACTCAACTGGTTGACCGTTCACAAGTACCGTTTCTACTACTGGTGGTTTTTTCTAAATCTTTGTTCCCAGGATCCCTCCCTTCTACCTCCTTGTGAGACCCTTCCCCGGTTTCTACAAGACAAGCAGCATAGTGAGAGTCTTTCTGTTTACGCCGGCAATCAACCGTATTGTGTGTGGGAGATTTGCAATAGGCGCACCACTTTTCACTCCACTTTCTTTTAGGAGATCCAGGTGGACTCTTACCAGAGGGTTTCTTACTAGGAACTTTATCGAAAGGATCCTCCTTCTTGGTGTGAGCTGTTTTAGGGTTCTTCTTCTTTCCAGACCATGTGTCTGGTGGTCGGGGATTGGGTTGTGACAATTCCCCATTATCTCCATGAGCTAGCACATACCTTTCCGCTAATGTATTTACCAAGTCTAACTTTTCTGCCCCATTTTCAAGCAAGAAGGTTTGCAATGGCTTAGGCATCATCCTCTTCATTTGGTCCACGACCACTAATTCTTCCAAACTTTCATAGTCGTTAGCAAATCCAGCTAATGACATCCACTTCAAAAGGTAAGACTTCAGTCTGACACTGTAGGCTGCGAACATCTCTCCTGGCTCTCTCCTCGACTTTCTGAACTGTTGTCGATAAGTATGAGCTGTCATCTGGAACCTTTTCAACAGTGCTTTCTCCAGAGCTTCATAGTCATTCTCCATACCAGGTGGCAACCTAGAATAGACCTCGTACGCGGTCCCCCTCAGGCCCTGTGAGAGTTTCAAATTCCATTTCCCACGTTCCAATCCCATAGCCAAAGCCATCGACTGAAATCTGTGAAGGTACTGGTCGATCTTATCTTTGTGCTCATCGAACGGGAGTAATGGAAACTTCATTGCCTGGTATGGACCGCCACCAGAAGCTGTTGAGTCAGGGAGAACAGCGCCTCCCACTGCACCATCTCTTTCCTTGGCAGTTTGAGCTTTCAGCTCCAACTCCCTCATACGGAACTCATGGTCTCTGACTGCCTGTTCGGCCTCCATCTTCCTAGCCTCAGCCTCCATCTTCTTAACCTCAGCCTCCGCCTCAATCCTCTTGGCTTCGCGCACAGCCTGTCTGTAGTCTCTTTCCACCTCCTGCACATATTTCTGTAACTCCGCTCCATCATAACCCATTTCACGCCCTGTAGCCTGTACGTCAGCGACATTAAACCCAGCTGATGCCATCTTAAACTCCGAGGGCAAGGGACGAGGTAATTGTCCAATAAAATTTTTCTCACAATTACACAACAAGTTACATTACACGACCACAACACGTCGTATGTCGGTCAGTCTGTGTCAGGAAGAGTATAGTCAATAGCCAGGCACGGTAGGCAGAACCTATTGATAGAAAACAAGGATATCTGTCCCCTATCACTAAATCAGCCAGAACTCCACCAGGATTTCCAATATCCCGGGACGAGCCCCCAGAAATTGTAACAAGCTACGTGGAGGGTCCCAAATAGCCCGGTCACAATGTTTAATTAATCTTCTATAGCCCTGGCTGGGATAGGTCTTTACCTGCCAACCCTCCTCCGTTTTCCCTGGACTCACTGTCACGCTTCCTTTCGACCTAGGGACCTATTTCCTGCAGTGTTCTTCTGGCTGACACATAAATAACATGGCAGACGTCAGAACAACTTGGAAGTAATTTTATTAACCTAATCAAGAACAGCACAGGAACACATAAAGGCAGATAAACAGATAGATCTACACAGACACTACACTGGTAAAGTTTTGACAGAGAGCCTCCAGTCACCACAGTCACAGATCCAGCTTCAGATACTGTCTGATCTGTCCAGACATATCTCACCAAAGATGTCAGAATCTCCTTCTTTCTCCAGCAACTGGTTGTAGATTCAACAGGCTTTTGAAGAATCCAAGCGACTGGTGTGTTGAGGACTTCTGTTCATTGCCACATGAATTAATTTGGCACCAGGTCTTCACTGACCTATGAAAAGCTTTACGGTTGCAGATACGGTGAGGTGTTCGTGGAGGGATAATGGATGGGTGCCTTTTAATGTCTGGTATAAAATGGGTATGCCAGAAAATCTCTCTTAGGCTCCCTCCATCCAACAACTGCTCTCAGGCGTATGTTGTTGAAAAGACCGGCAACGCACCAGTTATGCAAAATGTCCTTGCCTCAAGACCTGCACCTTGCCTCTGTCTCAGATTTAAGCACACCAAACCCTGAGATGGCCTCGTCGGACATATTGGCGTTAGCCTAAAAGCACTGGTGATAATGTCCGTTAGAAGACATAGTCACTTCCCATCGAAGAGGACCCTGGAGATGACAAACAAAACCTGAGCGACTGGGCTGACTCATGTATCACACAAATACACTATATTTAATACCTGAATGACTGGGCCTGACCTGTCAGGTGGCCCCTGGATTGGCCACGTCCGGGCTTGAGGAGACTTCCAGCTGGACGAAGTCCTGTTGTCTTTTTGCCCACACGACACACTCTCCACATTCATACCAAGCCTTTATTATGATTTGGCACAATCATTTCCATGCTTCCCTCTCACTTGCAAACGCTGCCTTTCTCACAACTACGATCCTGTGGTGTGGTGTGCCCATTAAAGTGTGTGTTTCTCCTCGTTACTAAAAGTATAGTATTGGGGTTGTATGGCACGCAGTGTAGTTCCCCACTCCCAGCAAGAATAGGAAAGAGGATACCACCCCTCCCGGCCGCTGCTCTTGTCTGAGCTGTCGCCGCAAGGTACTGGTAGTGCCTCACAGAACACATAGATTTAGAGGAATGCAGGTTCTCTCAATGAGACAGAGAAGTCCATTATCTTCCCGACATCATCCTATCAAGTAACAGACGAAAGAGATAGTCTTGTGTATAGCCTCTTCTGGCTCAAGAAGATAGATCATAGATTGGTATAGCTATCCAATGATGATATTCCACAGAAAGATGACCAGATGCCCAATTCAAGCCGTAGACAGAAAGATAGCAACACCCCATCTGACGCCAAGAACAAATGAAATCCTCTGGGGAGATATATTGTTCCGTTTCACTTCCCCGGCTATGCCAAGAACAAGACGCCCATTTAGATTGCCAACGGTCAACCAACTCTTCATTGGTTATGATTGGCTTTTCGCCAATTCATCTTCCCCTTTGAGACAAAATACATTTATAAGTCCAGGTCTGTCTGGACCACCCACAACCCAAGTTTACCTTTCAAAATGTCTTAGTAGTAGTTGCACTTCTGTCGTTATCTTTAATTAACTTTGACAAGTTGCAACTTGCAAACGGTACTTGTTTGCCCGGCCATCAATTAACCAGCCGCTTCACCAGTGCACATTTGACGCAAGGCGCGCCTTCGGGACTACCCGAAAGGAAAGACAAATATATACTCGCTCCATGTAAAGATTGTGGTATGAAGATAACCCAAAGAACCCTCTTTCATGGAGAATTGAGCGAATAAAGAACTGAGAGCTTCCGAAAGCCGGTTCCCCCTGTTTACCAAGAATAACAGAATACATAAGGACATGGACCACTGGCGTTTCGCTACAACGATACAAGTGAGAATATAACATCAAGAGATGGACGAATATCAGTCTGACAGAATGTACAGTTAAGGTGAGAGACAGTCAGTGTTGGAGATTCATTGCAGCCAACCTTCATTGTGGAGACGGCACCTGATTGATTGTGATGTAGATAAGTAAGTAGGTTTACGGGTAAATAGGTTGGTAGGCAGAACGAACGAACGAACTTTATTTTCAAAACGTCACTAACACACAGATACGCAGGTAGCTAAGTGTAGGTAGGTAGGTAGGTAGGTAGGTAGGTAGGTAGGTGGGTGGGTGGGTCGGTGGGTCGGTCGGTAGGTAGGAAAGTAGTAGGTAAGGTGCATGGATGTACCTTATTACCCACAATTACCTGTCTAGTCTTGCATGTGTTTCAAATTACAAGGGGCTTCTCATAAGTCTTTAGCCTGACCATGAAGGAGTAGGCAGAGAAAATTGAAATTTGGCACATGTATATCTCAGTTAATTTGTAATGGATATATGAATTATGAATGTCCCTCCTCAACTGGTTTTCCCGATATGGTGCAAGGCACAACACACCCTACTGATCAGATCTGCACATCCAGCTGTTTGTCAGAACAATGGAGAAATCAGACGCCGGGACTGTGATAAAATTCTTGATGTTACAGGGAAAAACGCCTACAGAAATACACAGGGAGATGGAGCTAGTGTTTGAGGAAGTCTGTCTTTCGTATGCTTCTGTAAACAAATTGGTGCTTGCAGTTTAAGTGTGGTCGTTCCCAAGTTACTGATCTGCCAAGATCAGGATGACCGTCCTCAGAGTGCAATGATGCAAATGCTGCAAAAGTGAAGAGAATCATAGGCCAGGATAGGAAAATGACAATTCCAGAGATATCGGGTTCAGCAAAACTGAGTAAGAGTACAGTTTTTAGAATTTTACACAACAGTCTGAACATGAGAAAAGTGTGTGCCCGCTGGGTCCCGCACCTGCTGACATGTGAACAGAAAGAAACACGGGTTGATTGCGGTGGCCAGTTGCTCAACATGTGGCGATCGAAAAACATGTTGACGACCATGATGATGGTAGATGAGACTTGGATTCACCATTATGACCCAGAATCCAAAATTGCCAGCATGCATTGGAATACCCCGGGCTCGCCAACACATGTCAAGCCACGAGCACAAACATCTGCAAGAAAAGTGATGCTGGCTGTTTATTTGGGGGGGGGGGGGGGGGGGGGGGGTGACATCAAAGGTGTCATATTGAAAGATTACATGCTTCATGGCAACACGGTTAATGGGCAGTACAATGCAGATCTCCGTATCAAACTAAGAAAGGCTGTGACCAGAAAACAAGGGATAGTGCGTACGCAAATTCTGCCTTTGCTTCAAGACGACGCTCCCTCCCATAAAGCACGGCTTGTGCTGCAAACTGCCAACGATTTGAATATTGAAATTCTTCCACACCCACCATTTTAAATATTGAGCACAACCCACTACTGGCAATACTGATCGCACTCTGGTACGAACCTAAGGCCTGTCCACGTCAATATGGACGGGCCTTAGGTTCGTACCGGAGTGCGATCAGCATTGCCAGTAGTGGGTTGTGCTCAATATTTAAATTTCAAATCCCGAAACAACCAAATAAACCCACCATTTTCTCCAGATTTGCCTCCATCAGACTTTTTTCTTTTCCCAAATCTTAAAAAAAAAAAAAACAGCTGAAAGGAAATCGTTTTGACAGTGACGAAGATGTCGTATTGCCTTGCGATAACTGGTTTAGTTCGAAAAATAGGTTGTTTTATTCTGACATTTTTTTCAAGGTCACGTAGAGATGGCAGAAATACATAAATTCAGGTGGTGGCTACATTGAGAAGGAATAAGCACTGTGCCAAATTTCAATGTTCTCCACCTACTCCTTCATAGTCAGGCTAAAGACTCATGAGAAGACACTTGTATTATAGCAACACTATATTCTTATAACTTGGGATTTACTTTGTTCTCAGAAAGGTGGAATAGCTGTGTCCGACGATCCTCGTCCCATACAGCCACATCTAGCTTGAGACATGCTTCTAGCCAGCCTGTCCGCAGTGTCCGGTCTGACGGCAGTGACCAGCTTCTGTAGCCAGGCCTTGCCGTCAGCCAAGTGCTACATCCATCGCTTCCTGACCGGTTGGCCGTGCAGACCACACTCCTGCACTGTTGCCTGGGCCTTCGGCGAACCGGAAACGGTTGGCAAGACCTCGACCTTTAGGGTCAGGGTGAGTATCTGGTATCACTTTATGAGTTTCAAGTTCAAGGTGGTGTTCACTTCAGAAGTATCATTTACCACAGTGCGTGCCTGTGTGCGCATGCGTGTATGTGTGCGTGTGTGCGCTTGCGCGTGTGCAATTGTGTATGTGCGTGTGTTTAGTTTTAGAACTAGCAGTCAGTATAAGACAGATGTGGCCTGGCCCCTATGAGATCATGTGTACAGTGTGGAGGAAAAGATAGATCACTACAGCCTTCAGAAACTGGAGCGGCACGGAGTGACCCGAGGATCTGACCGTCACTCAGACTCCGAGGACAGGCCTGACGGACAGAAATCAGATTGCTACTGGTACCGTTAGAACTGGGACTCCTCTCTGAATGTTGAAGGTGAGGACGGAGCACGTATGGGAATGATCTGTGTGCTGTCATGTCGGTTCTTGACTCAACACAAGTCAACTCAACTCAACACAACTCAACTCAACGTGCATGGTTCTGTGTCGCCTTGTATTTCTTAGCGTGCAACACAACCAACATTCAAAACCCTTATTGAATCTAAACACAAATGCCACAAACAAAATATTGCACGATTTATTGTCTGACATATTTCGCTGCATCTCATCGGATACATACTGCAGGGTTATATAACATATGAAGTGAATAAATGAATCATACTTCAGCTGAAATAGTTAAAACATATAGTTACAGGTGAAAACATATAGTTACAGGTGTTGTTCGAATGTAGAAGACGTTCCACATGTCCCACAGTCTGTATGCACGTGTGTGTGCTTGTATGTGCGTCTGTCTCTCTGTCTGTGTGTATTAGTGAGTGAGTAAATGAGTGAGTGAGTGAGTGTGTGTGTGTGTGTGTGTGTGTGTGTGTGTGTGTGTGCACGCACGTACGCGCCCACAAACTGCACTTTCTGCTTTACTACATACATGTATACAGGTGAACCTATACAGAGTGCTAGTCGAGCTGGCCCACATGTTGGGTATCGAGCCCTATAGGGTGGGACACGCCCATCTGCAGAATTATATCCACACAATGACACTCATTGGCCACGTGATGTGCGCACAGCTCGACCATTGGCTGCCCTAAGCTATCGGAGTGATGCACTGGTGACAGATTAATGTAAGCTATCGGAGTGTTGCACTGGAGACAGATTAATAGAAGGTATCGGAGTGTTGCACTGGAGACAGATTAATGGAAGCTATCGGAGTGTTGCACTGGAGACAGATTAATGGAAGCTATCGGAGTGTTGCACTGGAGACAGATTAATGGAAGCTATCGGAGTGTTGCACTGGAGACAGATTAATGGAAGGTATCGGAGTGTTGAACTGGAGACAGATTAATGGAAGCTATCGGAGTGTTGCACTGGAGACAGATTAATGGAAGCTATCGGAGTGATGCACTGGACACAGATTAATAGAAGGTATCGGAGTGTTGCACTGGAGACAGATTAATGGAAGCTATCGGAGTGATGCACTGGACACATATTAATAGAAGGTATCGGAGTGTTGCACTGGAGACAGATTAATGGAAGCTATCGGAGTGTTGCACTGGAGACAGATTAATGGAAGTATCGGAGTGTTGACTGGAGACAGATTAATGGAAGCTATCGGAGTGTTGCACTGGAGACAGATTAATGGAAGCTATCGGAGTGATGCACTGGACACAGATTAATAGAAGGTATCGGAGTGTTGCACTGGAGACAGATTAATGGAAGCTATCGGAGTGTTGCACTGGAGACAGATTAATGGAAGCTATCGGAGTGTTGCACTGGAGACAGATTAATAGAAGGTATCGGAGTGTTGCACTGGAGACAGATTAATGGAAGCTATCGGAGTGTTGCACTGGACAGATTAATGGAAGCTATCGGAGTGTTGCACTGGACGAGATTAATGGAAGTATCGGAGTGTATGCACTGGAGACAGATTAATGGAAGCTATCGGAGTGTTGCACTGGAGACAGATTAATGGAAGCTATCGGAGTGTTGCACTGGAGACAGATTAATGTAAGCTATCGGAGTGTTGCACTGGAGACAGATTAATAGAAGGTATCGGAGTGATGCACTGGTGACAGATTAATGGAAGCTATCGGAGTGTTGCACTGGAGACAGATTAAATGGGGGAAGGCATAGGACGGAGTGTTGCACTGGAGACAGATTAATGAAGCTATCGGAGTGTTGCACTGGAGACAGATTAATAGAAGGTATCGGAGTGTTGCACTGGAGACAGATTAATAGAAGGTATCGGAGTGTTGCACTGGAGACAGATTAATGAAGCTATCGGAGTGTTGCACTGGAGACAGATTAATGAAGCTATCGGAGTGTTGCACTGGAGACAGATTAATAGAAGGTATCGGAGTGTTGCACTGGAGACAGATTAATGTAAGCTATCGGAGTGTTGCACTGGAGACAGATTAATAGAAGGTATCGGAGTGTTGCACTGGAGACAGATTAATGGAAGCTATCGGAGTGTTGCACTGGACACAGATTAATGGAAGCTATCGGAGTGTTGCACTGGAGACAGATTAATAGAAGGTATCGGAGTGTGCACTGGAGACAGATTAATGGAAGCTATCGGAGTGTTGCACTGGACCAGATTAATGGAAGCTATCGGAGTGATGCACTGGAGACAGATTAATGGAAGCTATCGGAGGTGCACTGGACACAGATTAATGTAAGCTATCGGAGTGTTGCACGGACACAGATTAATGGAAGCTATCGGAGTGATGCACTGGAGACAGATTAATGGAAGCTATCGGAGTGTGCACTGGACACAGATTAATGGAAGCTATCGGAGTGTTGCACTGGAGACAGATTAATAGAAGGTATCGGAGTGTTCACTGGAGACAGATTAATGGAAGCTATCGGAGTGTTGCACTGGAGACAGATTAATAGAAGGTATCGGAGTGATGCACTGGAGACAGATTAATAGAAGGTTCGGAGTGATGCACTGGAGACAGATTAATAGAAGGTATCGGAGTGTTGCACTGGAGACAGATTAATAGAAGGTATCGGAGTGTTGCACTGGAGACAGATTAATAGAAGGTATGGGTTGCACTGGAGACAGATTAATGGAAGCTATCGGAGTGTCATAGGACAGATTAAAAGGTACTCGGAGTGTTCACTGGAGACAGATTAATAGAAGGTATCGGAGTGTTGCACTGGAGACAGATTAATGGAAGCTATCGGAGTGTGCACTGGAGACAGATTAATGAAGTATCGGAGTGTGCATGGAGACAGATTAATAGAAGGTATCGGAGTGTTGCACTGGAGACAGATTAATGGAAGATCGGAGTGTTGCACTGGAACAGATTAATAGGAAGCTATGGAGTGTTGCACTGGACACAGATTAATGGAAGTATCGGAGTGATGCATGGAGACAGATTAATGGAAGCTATCGGAGTGTTGCACTGGAACAGATTAATAAGTTCGGAGTGTTGCACTGGAGACAGATTAATGGAAGCTATCGGAGTGTTGCACTGGAGAACAGAGATTAATGAAGCTATCGGAGGTTGACTGGACACAGATTAATGGAAGCTATCGGAGTGTTGCACTGGAGACAGATTAATAGAAGGTATCGGAGTGTTGCACTGGAGACAGATTAATAGAAGGTATCGGAGTGTTGCACTGGAGACAGATTAATGGAAGCTATCGGAGTGTTGCACTGGAGACAGATTAATAGAAGGTATCGGAGTGATGCACTGGAGACAGATTAATAGAAGGTATCGGAGTGTTGCACTGGAGACAGATTAATAGAAGGTATCGGAGTGACGCACTGGTGACAGATTAATGTAAGCTATCGGAGTGTTGCACTGGAGACAGATTAATAGAAGGTATCGGAGTGTTGCACTGGAGACAGATTAATGGAAGCTATCGGAGTGTTGCACTGGAGACAGATTAATGTAAGCTATCGGAGTGTTGCACTGGATACAGATTAATAGAAGGTATCGGAGTGTTGCACTGAAGACAGATTAATGGAAGCTATCGGAGTGTTGCACTGGACACAGATTAATGGAAGCTATCGGAGTGTTGCACTGGAGACAGATTAATAGAAGGTATCGGAGTGTTGCACTGGAGACAGATTAATGGAAGCTATCGGAGTGTTGCACTGGACACAGATTAATGGAAGCTATCGGAGTGATGCACTGGAGACAGATTAATGGAAGCTATCGGAGTGTTGCACTGGACACAGATTAATGTAAGCTATCGGAGTGTTGCACTGGACACAGATTAATGGAAGCTATCGGAGTGATGCACTGGAGACAGATTAATGGAAGCTATCGGAGTGTTGCACTGGACACAGATTAATGGAAGCTATCGGAGTGTTGCACTGGAGACAGATTAATAGAAGGTATCGGAGTGTTGCACTGGAGACAGATTAATGGAAGCTATCGGAGTGTTGCACTGGAGACAGATTAATAGAAGGTATCGGAGTGATGCACTGGAGACAGATTAATAGAAGGTATCGGAGTGTTGCACTGGAGACAGATTAATAGAAGGTATCGGAGTGTTGCACTGGAGACAGATTAATAGAAGGTATCGGAGTGATGCACTGGAGACAGATTAATAGAAGGTATCGGAGTGTTGCACTGGAGACAGATTAATGGAAGCTATCGGAGTGTTGCACTGGAGACAGATTAATAGAAGGTATCGGAGTGTTGCACTGGAGACAGATTAATGGAAGCTATCGGAGTGTTGCACTGGAGACAGATTAATGTAAGCTATCGGAGTGTTGCACTGGAGACAGATTAATAGAAGGTATCGGAGTGATGCACTGGAGACAGATTAATAGAAGGTATCGGAGTGTTGCACTGGAGACAGATTAATAGAAGGTATCGGAGTGTTGCACTGGAGACAGATTAATAGAAGGTATCGGAGTGATGCACTGGAGACAGATTAATAGAAGGTATCGGAGTGTTGCACTGGAGACAGATTAATGGAAGCTATCGGAGTGTTGCACTGGAGACAGATTAATAGAAGGTATCGGAGTGATGCACTGGAGACAGATTAATAGAAGGTATCGGAGTGTTGCACTGGAGACAGATTAATGGAAGCTATCGGAGTGTTGCACTGGAGACAGATTAATAGAAGGTATCGGAGTGTTGCACTGGAGACAGATTAACGGAAGCTATCGGAGTGTTGCACTGGAGACAGATTAATGTAAGCTATCGGAGTGTTGCACTGGAGACAGATTAATAGAAGGTATCGGAGTGATGCACTGGAGACAGATTAATAGAAGGTATCGGAGTGTTGCACTGGAGACAGATTAATAGAAGGTATCGGAGTGTTGCACTGGAGACAGATTAATAGAAGGTATCGGAGTGATGCACTGGAGACAGATTAATAGAAGGTATCGGAGTGTTGCACTGGAGACAGATTAATGTAAGCTATCGGAGTGTTGCACTGGAGACAGATTAATGGAAGCTATCGGAGTGTTGCACTGGAGACAGATTAATGGAAGCTATCGGAGTGATGGCCTGTGCCAAATGGTTAGTGAAGATATAACAGTCAACCTCAGTAAAATCGCTCATTGTCCAAGAGAAAGAAACCATTCTAACAGAAATTCGGAAGCCTGTGCCAACATTGATGGATAACTCAATGCCGTTAGACAATCGCATTTATGGCGACATTTATTGCCTGTGTTCAAGCTTATGCTCACAAATCAATGGCAGTAATAATCATAATATTAGTAATTCTCAGGATACCGTGCCTGTTCAGCCAGGCGGGACAGTATTGAAATCAGGTACATAATGTTAGCACAAATGAACCTACTCTACAACTGCTGATATAAATGTCTTAGCGCTTCTAGTCAGCTATTGCTTCTTACCAAGAGGCCTCTGTGTCACCTTGCTATAATTTCCAAGTCTCACTTGAAGCATTTGCATCCATCCATCGTTTTCTAGCAAATATGAATCGTGCCTTAATAATCTAGCTCTTCCATCCCATATCATTTACTATCAATGCGATGTCCTGCCAGTTCGTAATGAAATCTTGTTTCCGTGAAAGAATTGTGCTGCCTCCTAGCTGACAGCCCAAGGTCTATCTGTTGTTGTTGTTGTTGACTACTTCTGTGGCGTTTCTTGCCTTCTCACGTCACTTCTCTAGTTTCTCCTATCTTTTGGTTGGAGATTTTCTTACAATTCCTTTTTGACATCATTTCGTCTGATTTGCTACTTGGCAGCCTGCCCCATGGCGAAGGAGTTCTAGGCGCAATTCATAATCCCGCATACCGCGTTCGAATCACAGCTGCGGGCGATGTGGAAGCAGACAGCTTGCTGTGGTTTTCATACAATGGTATGTATGCCGGTCGTCCAGAAAGCAATGGCAAACTGCTAAATGTAATCTTGTCAAGAAAGCACAAACGGCCAAAAAAATAAAATGCTGGGGTTAACTGCGTCATCCTGTAAAGCATAAGCACATAACTTTTAAAATCGGAGTATTGGCCCAGAAAATGTTATTGGAAAGTAAATATAGATGTGACATCAAGAGCAGGTGAACCCACGACAGGAACAAGCCGGGGAGCATGGAGACGCAGGTAGACGGGTAGCTATGTAGGGAGGTAGGTAGGTGGTTCAATGGGTAGGTAGCTAGGTTGATATGTAGGTGTGTGTGTGTGCGCGTGCGTGCGTTCATGCGTGCGTTCCTGCGTGTGCATACATAGGTCTATGGATTTAAGTCTGTATGCGTTTATATGTGTATGTGTGTGTATTTATGTATATATAAGCACATATGTGTCAGTCAGTGCGTATGTTTATTTTGTGCGTATGCGTCAGAAGTTATCGTCTCAAACCAAAGTGAAAGTGTGTGGGAGCAAACTGTTAGAAGAGACATACTGTGAATTCATTAATCTGTATTGCATGCTAAAGTGAATTCAGTTAATCTGTATTACATGATAATGTGAATTAATTTATTTGTATTGCATGTTAAAGTGAATTCATTAATCTGTATTGCATGTTAAAGTGAATTCATTAATGTGTATTGCATGATAAAAGTGAATTAATTATCTGTATTGCATGTTAAAGTGAATTCATTAATCTGAACTTGCATGATAAAGTGAATTTATTTATCTATTCTTGGATGACATGATAAAGTGAATTCGTTGATGTATTGTTGCATGTGAAACTAAATTCATTCATCTATTGTTGCATGAGGAAGTAAATTCATTCATCTATTGATGCAAGAGAAAGTTAATTGATTCATCTATAGTTGTATGATATGATAAAGTGAATTCGTTCACCTATTGTTGCATGTGAAATTGAATTCATTCATATACTGTTGCATGCACAACTGAATTCATTCATCTATTGTTGTGTGATATGATAACGTGAATGCATTCATCTATTGTCGGCGTGAACGCCAATCCCAGAGCTGTGTCCCTGCTTCCGTTATTTGTGTACATGTTTTTGTGCGGAGGTTAACGACCCAAAGGCACTGGACAAACAAGGGGCATAGATTGATGTCCAGGTTCCATTCACGCCCATTTATGCGCCCCTTCATCGTGCCTTGAGGGGATACTTTCACGCTGCGAACTTTCTGTTCCGACTCTTGTTTTCAATCCTGCCATCACGTGATCCCTGCCCCCCGGGGCGGGCTGTTTCAGGGAAGCTCTGACTGCTGGCGTGATGAAAGGATCTGGTAAAAAGGTGGCTTTGTCAGATAGATCTGCATATTGCCTGTATACCCGGGCAATATTACAGACGCATGATTGGACTGGCCAGATCTATTTCAGACGCTCCCGCGCGCGCACACACACACACACACACGCACATACACGCACACACATACATACACAGAGTATGAAATCAGTTCTTGTTCAGCCTTGAAAAAAAAAAGAAGGAGAAAATCAATTCATATTATGTCACCAAGAATGCAACAGAAAAGTTTCTCACCAGAAATGTTTCTG
Organism: Cepaea nemoralis; assembly: GCA_014155875.1. Taxonomy (NCBI): domain Eukaryota; kingdom Metazoa; phylum Mollusca; class Gastropoda; order Stylommatophora; family Helicidae; genus Cepaea; species Cepaea nemoralis. Next base: position 6,662 of record JACEFZ010018802.1, on the reverse strand, counting down.
ATCAACGAGTTGTCGTGGGAAGAGCAACGAGAGCATGTTTAAGAGAACGAACAGAAGCCATACTAGAATGTTCCATAGAACAAACAGAAATAACACGAGCAGTTCCATAGAACAAATAGAAATAACACGAGCAGTTTCCATAGAACTAAACAGAAATAACACGAGCAGTTCCATAGAACAAATAATAGAAGCCAGTCAAGAAATTTCAATAGAACAAACACGGGTCAGGAGCAAAACATAATAATTGTCAAATATTTCAGGAAGGAAAACAAGTTGTAGTGCAGCCCGGCACCGCATCGCACCGCCTCGCACCGCATCGCACGGCATCGCACCGCCTGGCACCGCCTCGCACCGTGTACGTTGTCTGTTGTTTGACTTTGACTAAAACTGCACAACTTTAATACTGTGCTACTTTTGTTGTTCTTCCACGTGGACACTCTGTGTTTGTCTGCCACGTGGACTCTGTGTTTGTCTGCCACGTGGACTCTGTGTTTGTCTGCCACGTGGACTCTGTGTTTGTCTGCCACGTGGACACTCTGTGTTTGTCTGCCACGTGGACACTCTGTGTTTGTCTGCCACGTGGACTCTGTGTTTGTCTGCCACGAGGACACTCTGTGTTTGTCTGCCAAGTGGACACTGTGTTTGTCTGCCACGTGGACACTGTGATTGTCGGTCACGTGGGCACTCTGTGCTCATGTGCAAGTCCTACTGCTGACATTAGAATATTCACAAATGTATTTGTATTTTTCCCACAATGCAGTTTTTCCACAAGAACGGAGCACCATATACCGTGTCAGATGAGGACGGAATTCAGGTGGCAATTTCCCAAGACGATGTGGTCATGGCAGCAAGTCTCGAGTTTCACGGTGCCTCGTGTGGTGACCTTAACCTGGTGACCTGTAGCTTCACGGTACACAAGGCTGGAGATTACCAAGTGTCCATCTCTGCTGGCGGTTGCCATGTCAACGGGAGCCCCGTCAGGAGATCCTTTAAAGCTGGTGAGTACAAACACGTGACTAAACTCACAACTTCCGGGACATCATGGGGACTGTCGCTGCATCCTGGGAACCACATATTTGTTACAGATTGTGTGTATATGAGGGTATCTCAAGCAGAGGATGGATAATTATCGAATATGTCTGTGCTACCTATGCTGTTGTGTGTATCTGAAGCAAAATGGTGGACAACTACAGATTATGTCTGTATGTGTGTATCTCAACCAAAGGGGTGGATAACTCTTGCATCCAGCAGTTGATAGAGTTGAGTTCAATCAAGAGCCGACATCACAGCACTAGGGACATTTCCATAAGCGTTTTATCCTCATCTTCAACAACAAGAGAAGAGTTCCAACACTAAAGGTCCCAGCAGCAACTTGATTATGTGTCCGTTTGGCCTGTCCTCGGAGCACTGCGTGTCGACCAGATCCTCTGGTCATTCCTTTTCGCAGTATTCACCGCAGACATATAGATAATATAATATAGATAATATAATATAGATAATATAATATAGATAATATAATATAGATAATATAATATATATATATAATAGTCTATCTGTGCTTCCACTCAGAACACATGACCCCACTAGACCCGGAACACATCTGCCTGATCGTACACCAGTACCCCACCCAGCGGTGCTGATCGTACACCAGTATCCCACCCAGCGGTGCTGATCGTACACCAGTATCCCACCCAGCGGTGTTGATCGTACACCAGTATCCCACCCAGCGGTGCTCATCATACACCAGTACCCCACCCAGCGGTGTTGATCGTGTACCAGTATCCCACCCAGCGGTGCTGATCGTACACCAGTATCCCACCCAGCAGTGTTGATCGTGTACCAGTATCCCACCCAGCGGTGCTGATCGTACACCAGTACCCCACCCAGCGGTGTTGATCGTGTACCAGTATCCCACCCAGCGGTTGCTGATCGTACACCAGTATCCCACCCAGCGGTGCTGATCGTACACCAGTATCCCACCCAGCGTGCTGATCGTACACCAGTATCCCACCCAGCGGTGCTGATCGTACACCAGTATCCCACCCAGCGGTGTTGATCGTGCACCAGTACCCCACCCAGCGTTGCAGACACAGCCAATCTGTCCTCCTGCTCTTTTCCCAACCTACCAGCATGCCCTGGGGAAAATATCCAATGGATGCTCCATTTTTTAAATTCTTGAATTAAAGTATACCACTCTGCACGACGCATACCCGTCTTTACCCTTCTCTCCATACTCTGTGAGTCCGTTACCTTTTGTAACCCTTTGGAAATAAAGTTCGTTCGTTCGTTCGTTCATTCGTTACAGTCACTAACATGTATGTGTGGTGTATGCTCCAGCAGCAGTTGGTGAACACGGAGTTGTCCTTGTGGGGTGGATGTGGACGACCCAGGAGTAGAGCAGGGGTAGCTTAGTGTCGGTCAGTGCACTCACTAAGCCAGACAGTCATCTGGGTTCAACCCCCCAGCAGTGACGACATGGGGTCGATCCCCCAGCAGTGAAGACATAGGGTCGACCCCCTCCCCGCAGTGACGACATGTGGTCGACCCCCCCCCCCCACAGTGACGACATGGGGTCGACTCCCCAGCAGTGATGACATGGAGTTGACCCCTCAGCAGTGACGACATGGGGTCCATCCCAGAGTAGTGACGACATGGGGTCGACGAAGCTTCACAAAAGGGGTACCAGATCATTTACAGTATGTTCTGGCTGTTGTCTTGGCCGGGCAGGCGCACAGAAAACAACTGGCCACCTCACCTCATTATGTGTAGACCAAGACTATATGACGACCTAACCCTTCACAGAGAAAAAAACTGGCCACCTCACCTCATTATGTTGAGACCTAGACTATGTGACGACTTAACACTTCACAGCCAAGGGCAACTTCTGACAGCTTTACTGTAAGTCACGTGATCAAAGTGGAGAGTTGCGGGACCTGCAGGGGTCGGTATATGTTGGTCACGTGACCAGGTATAAGTTTTGCTGGGGTCAGTATAGTTCTGTGTGTGTATTGTTATCTCACAGCTCAGTCTACAAGATGGGATGGAGACATCTGTTGGCACATCCATGTGTGGTTATCTCACAGCTCAGTCTACAAGATGGGATGGAGACATCTGTTGGCACATCCATGTGTGGTTATCTCACAGCTCAGTCTACAAGATGGGATGGAGACATCTGTTGGCACATCCATGTGTGGTTATCTCACAGCTCAGTCTACAAGATGCGATGGAGACATCTATTGGTGCGCCCCCGTGGTCTGGACGTGATAGCTGTTTCAGATCGGCCTTCTTGTGTCTGCGGGACACCAGGGTGGGTGTGAGACGATGGTCTCACGTGATAGCGAGGTCCACGGGTGGGTGTGAGCTGTCTCAGCGGGTGTAGATCCGCTCTTGCATGCCCGTGGAGAACAGATGCAGAGGCCAGGGGTTGAGCAGATGACAAGCAGGCATCACTGCTCACTGGGTAGAGAAGACAGAAGAAACACCCTACAGATAATGGTAAGACAGCAGAAATATTGAGTTATAGAACACGCCAGACAACGCAGACAATTGTAGGCTAGGGGAAAGTGCAGACAACAGACAGACTGCAGCAGGATTTATGTATCGGGGCACACCAGACAGCACCTTGGTGTCATTTGTTAGAATCAACGAACCTTATATTCATAGGATCTTAGACTGGGCAGAGGACACACTAAATATTGTATAGAGTTCATATGTTAGGGGGTACATTACGTACAATAGGAAATATATGCTCGAGTACATATCAGACAACAGACAAGTGACAACAGACACGTGACAACAGACAAGTAACAACAGACAAGTGACAACAGACAAGTAACAACAGACAAGTGACAACAGACAAGTAACAACAGACAATTAACAACAGACAAGTGACAACAGACAAGTAACAACAGACAAGTGACAACAGACAAGTAACAACAGACAAGTAACAACAGACAAGTGACAACAGACAAGTAACAACAGACAAGTAACAACAGACAAGTAACAACAGACAAGTGACAACAGACAAGTAACAACAGACACGTGACAACAGACAAGTGACAACAGACAAGTGACAACAGACAAGTAACAACAGACAAGTAACAACAGACAAGTGACAACAGACAAGTGACAACAGACAAGTAACAACAGACAAGTGACAACAGACAAGTGACAACAGACAAGTGACACAGACAAGTGACAACAGTCAAGTGACAACAGACAAGTGACAACAGACAAGTAACAACAGACAAGTGACAACAGACAAGTAACAACAGACAAGTGACAACAGACAAGTGACAACAGACAAGTGACAACAGACAAGTGACAACAGACAAGTGACAACAGACAAGTGACAACAGACAAGTGACAACAGACAAGTGACAACAGACAAATAACAACAGACACGTGGGAACAGACAAGTGACGACAGACAAGTAACAACAGAAAAGTGACAACAGAAAAGTAACAACAGACAAGTAACAACAGACAAGTGACAACAGACAAGTAACAACAGACAAGTGACAACAGACAAGTAACAACAGACACGTGGGAACAGACAAGTAACAACAGACAAGTAACAACAGACACGTGGGAACAGACAAGTGACGACAGACAAGTAACAACAGACAGGTAACAACAGACAAGTAACAACATACAAGTGACAACAGACAAGTGACAACAGACAAGTGACAACAGACAAGTGACAACAGAAAGTGACAACAGACAATTGACAACAGACAAGTGACAACAGACAAGTGACAACAGACAAGTAACAACAGACAAGTAACAACAGACAAGTGACAACAGACAAGTGACAAAAGACACGTGGGAACAGACAAGTGACGACAGACAAGTAACAACAGTCAAGTGACAATAGACATGTGGCAACAGACAAGTGACAACAGACACGTGACAACAGACAAGTGACAATAGACACGTGGCAACAGACAAGTGACAATAGACACGTGGCAACAGACAAGTGACAATAGACAAGTGACAACAGACAAGTGACAACAGACACGTGGCAACATACAAGTGACAACAGACACGTGGGAACAGACAAGTGACAACAGACACGTGGCAACAGACAAGTGACAACAGACACGTGGCAACATACAAGTGACAACAGACACGTGGCAACATACAAGTGACAACAGACAAGTGACAACAGACACGTGGCAACATACAAGTGACAACAGACACGTGGCAACATACAAGTGACAACAGACAAGTGACAATAGACACGTGGCAACATACAAGTGACAACAGACACGTGGCAACAGACACGTGGCAACATACAAGTGACAATAGACACGTGGCAACATACAAGTGACAACAGACACGTGGCAACATACAAGTGACAATAGACACGTGGCAACATACAAGTGACAACAGACAAGTGACAATAGACACGTGGCAACATACAAGTGACAACAGACACGTGGCAACAGACAAGTGACAACAGACACGTGGCAACAGACAAGTGACAACAGACACGTGGCAACAGACAAGTGACAACAGACACGTGGCAACAGACAAGTGACAACAGACAAGTGACAACAGACACGTGGCAACATACAAGTGACAACAGACACGTGGCAACATACAAGTGACAACAGACAAGTGACAATAGACACGTGGCAACATACAAGTGACAACAGACACGTGGCAACAGACACGTGGCAACAGACAAGTGACAAGAGACAAGTGACAATAGACACGTGGCAACATACAAGTGACAACTAGACAAGTGACAACATACAAGTGACAACAGACAAGTGACAATAGACACGTGGCAACATACAAGTGACAACAGACACGTGGCAACATACAAGTGACAATAGACACGTGGCAACATACAAGTGACAACAGACAAGTGACAATAGACACGTGACAACATACAAGTGACAACAGACAAGTGACAATAGACACGTGGCAACATACAAGTGACAACAGACAAGTGACAACATACAAGTGACAACATACAAGTGACAACATACAAGTGACAACAGACAAGTGACAACATACAAGTGACAACATACAAGTGACAACATACAAGTGACAACATACAAGTGACAACATACAAGTGACAACATACAAGTGACAACATACAAGTGACAACATACAAGTGACAACATACAAGTGACAACATACAAGTGACAACATACAAGTGACAACATACAAGTGACAACATACAAGTGACAACATACAAGTGACAACATACAAGTGACAACATACTAAGTGACAACATACAAGTGACAACATACAAGTGACAACATACAAGTGACAACATACAAGTGACAACATACAAGTGACAACATACAAGTGACAACATACAAGTGACAACATACAAGTGACAACATACAAGTGACAACATACAAGTGACAACATACAAGTGACAACATACAAGTGACAACATACAAGTGACAACATACAAGTGACAACATACAAGTGACAACAGACAAGTGACAACATACAAGTGACAACATACAAGTGACAACATACAAGTGACAACATACAAGTGACAACATACAAGTGACAACATACAAGTGACAACATACAAGTGGCAACATACAAGTGACAACATACAAGTGACAACATACAAGTGGCAACATACAAGTGACAACAGACAAGTGACAACATACAAGTGACAACCCCAAAAAC
>JACEFZ010018801.1:640000-642048 GCA_014155875.1 Cepaea nemoralis | reverse complement strand
CACACAATAAAGTTTATCTCAAGCCATTACCATTAATATTGGAGTACCTCAGGGGTCTATTCTTGGCCCTCTATTATTTGCCATTTATATAAATGATCTTCCATTAAATCTGTCGTCGTCCTGCGATCTATTTGCTGATGACTGCACAGTATATACAAACGCTGTTGATCGTAATGTGCTAGAATTATCCTTGCAACAGGAAATAAATAGTGTAGTTAACTGGAGTCATGCAAACCGCATGCAAATTAACATTACTAAAACAAAGTCTATGTTAATAGGAACCAGGCAAAGACTTCACACTCTAAACTCGCAGAGAACTCTTCAGCTGCACATTGGCAGCACGCCTGTAGAAAGTGTCACCGAGCACAAGACACTGGGTGTTATCATAGATCAAAATCTAACTTTTAACTCACATGTTCATGCTCTAGTTAAACAAATAGCCAAAAAAGTATACCAACTTGCCAAAATTAAAAATTTCCTTGACGAAAACACAAGAAAGATATTCTATACTTCTCATATACAAACACATATTGATTACTGCTCCACAGTCTGGGATGGATGCTCCAAATCAATAACAAAACGCCTATATTCACTCCAGAAAAGGGCAGTGCGTTTAATTAATGGTGAAAAGCTTACCGACAATTCTAACCTATATAAACGTCTCCGGTTACTGCCACTCCACAAGCGCCTGCTTTTTAATAAGACCAAACTAATTCACAAAATCCTATTTCAAAATGCTCCAAGCTACCTTTGGCCATTGTTTAAATATAACGCTAGACATAGCGAACGACTAAATATACTTCATGTCCCTAAACCTAGGATAGACTTATATAAAACAAGCTTAGCATACTCTGCCGCTCAGTTGTGGAACAATCTTCCACAAGAAATCAAAGACACCACCAATCATGATACATACATTCGCAACCTGTTTGAACACTACCTTAGTACAGACTACATGCCCCCATAACAAACAACACAAAAAAGACAATAATGGTAACTTATCTCAAACGACAACTAGCCAAAAATCATTCCCTTATGTATGGCACGTTACACCCTCCTTAGGTATTTATAATGCCCATGTTAAACACTGCCTCAGTGAGTCATTTGTTATTGATTATTTTTCATGCGTTTTAATGTTCTTTTGTTGTCAAAAGTTGCTTCATAAGTGATGTTGAATGAAAGAATGTATGAGAGGAAATAGAGAAGAAGGGCAGAATGTCAGACGGGCCTGCGTGCCCAATTCTTAACCCTTTGAAAATAAAGACTTATTATTATTATTATTATTATTATTATTATTATTATTATTATTATTATTATTATTATTATTATTATTATATCTCTCTCTCTCTCTCTCTCTCTCTCTCTCTCTCTCTCTCTCTCTCTCTCTCTCTCTCTCTCTCTCTCGCAATCACTATTTCACCCATTAAGTCACTCTCTCCATCTTTCATTTACTTAATACCACACTCTCTTTCACTCTAACTCACACGCAGGGAGGAGGTAGGAGGAGGAGGGGGACGAGGAGGAGGGGGAGGAGGAGGGAGGAGGAGGGGGAGGAGGAGTGAGGATGGAGGTGGAGGGAGGAGGAGGGAGGAGGAGAGAGGAGAAGGAGGGAGGAGGAGGGAGGAGGGAGGAGAAGGGAGGAGGAGAAAGGAGGAGGAGGGAGGAGGAGGGAGGAGAAGGGAGGAGGAGAGAGGATGAGGATAAAGGAGGAGAAGGACGTAGAGGGAGGAGGAGGGAGGAGGAATGAGGAGGAGGAGGAAGGAGGTGGGAGGAGGAGGAGGGGAGGATTAAGAGGGAGGAGCAGGGAGAGGGAGGAGGAGGAGAGAGGAGGAGGAGGAGGATTTAGGTGGAGGAGTATAACGGTTACACCTGTAGATAACTGTAGCGAAAGGGTCCACCTATTTGAGAAATATGCAACAATTTTACATATATAGCAATGCTATTAGAATTTATGTCCCCTGCTATATATACATTATAATGCAAATAAAAATATTAAATAATAGTAAGTAAATAACTGTTTTTACACTAACAAACTATGACAGTTGGCA
>JACEFZ010018801.1:585000-637500 GCA_014155875.1 Cepaea nemoralis | reverse complement strand
GAGAAAGAAAGAGAGAGGGAGAGCAAGACAGAGAAAGAGAAAGAGAGAGAGAGAAAGAGAAAGAGAGAGAGAAAAAGAAAGAAAGAGATGGAGAGAAAGACAGAGAGATATCATGTGATGTCTCCAGTGGCTACAACGCTGTGTATTCCATCAGGAGACCGCGATCCAATTCGAATATGGCGCGGATGTTTTTCTTTCTGGGCGGGGAGGAGGAGACACAAACTCCAACCTGCACAGACTGCACTAGCCAGGTGGCCTTAATTCCTCAGGCTCAATACTCCCCCCCCCCCCCCCCGCCCCTCCTACTCCTTAAGGTATTATAGGCAGTATATGACAGTTTGACAGTCACACAGCTATCACAACCAGCTACGTAATTTATTTCCCTCTGTTTCCAACAACATAAAACGCGACAGAGACCGGATGGAAACAGGAAGCTATTACAGATAATTTTACGAACAGATAACGTAAGCTCATTTCATGTTGGCCAACAAAAATTGATTTTCGTATTTTTGGTTTGCAATTCTACCACTTGTGGTGTTGCCTGGCGCATCACATCAACAGATCTCTGTGTCAAACTGGGCGGGGGGGGGGGGGAAGAGAGAAAAGGGGGGGGGGAAGAGTGTAAACTGACTTTCTTTGACATTCTAGCAAAGAGGCGAAGGAGAGAGAGAGAGAGAGATACATGGAGTGTGAGATTGGGAGCGACAGAGAGGCAGAGAGGGACAGAGTGATACAGAGAGTCATAGAGAGACAAGGAAAGACAGAGAAATATTAAGGAGGAATGAGAGACAGTCAGAGATAAAGAGAACCGGATAGAGACGGGGTGGAAGAGAAAGAGAGTCTGAGTGACAAACATAAAGACACAGGGAGACAGGGGGATAGAGAGACGGAGAGATATAGAAAGAGGGAGACGAACAAGAAACAAAGAGCATGGAGGCAGAGAGACTTAGAAAAGAAGAGACAGAAAGACAGAGAAATAGAATGACATGGAGAGACATTGGAAGGAGAATGATACCTAGCGAGAAAAATATAGAAACACAGAGAGACGGAGTGACACACGAAAACAGACATATAAAGACACAGGGAGACAGGGAGAGAGATAGAGAGAGGAGCATTGACATAGACACAGAGAAAGTGAGAATTAGAAACAGTCAGAGCAACATAATCTATCTATCTATCTATCTATCTATCTATCTATCTATCTATCTATCTATCTATCTATCTATCTATCTATCTATCTATATATCTATCTATCCATCCATCCATCCATCCATCCGTCCGTCCGTCCGTCCGCCCGCCCGCCCGCCCGTCCGTCCGTCTGTCCGTCCGTCCGTACGTCCGTCCGTCCGTCTGTCCGTCTGTCCGTCTGTCTGTCCGTCCGTCCGTCCGTCCGTCCGTCTGTCTGTCTGTCTGTCTGTCTGTCTGTCTGTCTGTCTGCCTGTCTGCCTGCCTGCCTGTCTGTATGTCATCGATCATAACAAAAACTAGCTGATCAATCATGATTTCACAGCTCACAACAGCTCATCTCAGCGGTGTAAATGGACGCTCCATGTGATCAGTCTGGTCCTCTGGGGAAAATGGCGTGCACCGGGTGACTGCAGGCTGTATACACAAGATTGACGGCACTGAAGATGTTGGCATAGAATAATGTCACCATCACTGCGGGTGGCAAAGTGGGGAATATCAAACAAGAAATTGTAAAATTGAACATTAATACCTTAAAAATATCTGAAACTAGTTAGGAAAAGACAAGAAACGTTACGTCGGATAAATAAAAGAATGAACTATTCTGAGGAGAGAACAAACAAAGATGTTAAAAGGTGCAAGGATTCTGGAAAGGTAAAAAAATGTTCAAGAAAACTGAACGGTGTCAGATGAAATGTTACTGTCATTTAACTGTCATTTACTGCCTATATAGTACCCTGTACGGAAGAGTGTGTGTGTGGGGTGGAAGGGGGGGGGGGGGACTGAGCCTGAGGAATTAAGGCCGCATGGCCTGTGCGTTCGCCACGAACTGTGTAGGTTAGAGTTTTCACTTTGCCCACGACAGAAAGAAATCCACACCTTACCGAGGATTCGAACACAGGTTTCCCGAAGGAGAATGCGGCATTCTAGCCATTCGCCCAGCCGCTCCTCAGAATTGTTACTGTTACAGTTAAATGTTAGGCTGCGAAGCAGGATCTGTGGCGAAGAGATTACAGGCTCAATTCGTAATCTCACGAAACATATCGCGCCCTCCCCCCCCCCCCCCCCCCCGGCCGATGTGTCTCCACCTTGTCGCGGTGGGGAAAGGGGGGGGGGCTTGCGTGTCCCAATGACCCCAAGAGCTAATTCGACGGAAGCACAACTATGTGTCGGACAGGACTTGGGTTAGGGGCCAGACTAAGATAGACACAACCTGCTGCTCTGCAGCTAGATTGAGGATAGCAGTCAACAGTTCAAATCAGGCGTACGAAGGCAGAAATTCTTGGTCCGGACACATACTCTAAGGCTCTCAGCTGAGGGATATGGCTGAACGCCTCTAAGCTATAAGCCCTCGGACGTGAGAGCCGGGCCGATATTCATCTACTGCAAAATGGAGGTGAGATGCTGAGCACGCTACATGCTTAGTTTAGATACCTGTTCGAAGGCTGGGAGATATGAGGGATCCCCGGCTGAGAGGGCCTGGCCGTTACTCGTTCTCCCATTCTTATGAGTTGTATTACATGTGATGGAAAGCCTATATTCCTCATGACTTCCCAAAGTTTCTGATGCTGTACACAGTCAAATGCCTATGAATAATCCACAAAATATGAGAACACGTTTACATTAAGTTCTCTGCACTTCTTTATTATTAAACGCATGTTGAGAATGTGATCTTTGCTCCTCTTCCTTGTCTAAATCCAACTTGAACCACATTAATTTCTTCTTCCAATTTCTAACGAAGTGTTCCAATTATGATTTTTAATAGAAGTTTACTTGCATGGCTGATCAGGGCAACAGTTCTATAGTTAGTGCATAATTTCCTTTTTTGGTATTAGAATGAAGATAGTTCTCTTCCAATCTTTTGGCCAAATACCATATTTCCATATCTTTTTACACAATGCGTGATATATTTGTATGCTTTCTTCCCCTCCCGCTTTAATTAGTTCAGCTAGTATCTCATCACATCCAAGTGATTTACCATTCTTCATGTTTTTTATTGCCCATGCAATTTCATTTATCGGGTTCTTTATTGCTCATGCAATTTCATTGCCGGTCTCCCTGGCCAAGGTGTTAGTGTCTTTCTCCGTAATCCTGTATACTCTCGTGAGTGACGTGATGTGCGCGAGAATTGGTAGCGGTTCTCGTCGCGTCGGTAACTTACGGCATATGTGAGCCGGTCGCCCAGAAAGCAATGGCAAACTACAGAGCGTAATCTTGCCTAGTACATCAACAGCAGCTGAAAATTGCTGTTGTTGACTGCAACATCCTGTAAGGGATATGGAAAAAAAATTCATCTAATGAGGTTCGGGTTCTGTCTCTGTTGTCATTGGCTCATGTATCTCATTCATATCCTCACTGTCACTCATATCATACATTCCACTGCAGTACTCCTGCCATCTTTCTAGAATTTGTCTAGATTCTGTTAAGGTATTTCCCATCTTGTCACAGATAACATTCAATTATATGGACACATACGAGAGATTAAAAGCAGACTATGTTAGGCAAAATCTACATTCCAGAAAATGAAAAGTATTTTATGCCATAATTCACTATTATTGCAAGTAAGAAAGAGGGAGAGAGCTAAAATGCTATACAGAACTTGTTTTTACCGAGTAGCAGCGAATCATGCACCGTTAATTAACAAATTAGGAAAAGCTTGGAAGAATTGTAAATGAGGTTCCTGAGACGAATACTGCGAATTCCTTGGACTGCCCGAGTAACTAACGACGATTGCCCGGAAGACTCTAATGAAACTATGGGTTGTTTGTAAAGTCTCACTACACTTTGTATGTAGAACCAATCTGAAAAATGAAGTACATGACGTCACAAAAAATGTGGTAACAATTCATTAAATTAGTTACAATAGTTGCTGCTATGGTCTAACGCTGTTTTGGGGAATCTGGAAAGTACCAATGAAGTATTTATTATAACAGGTGTTGGAAATGTTCGCCACGGGCTTCACTACATGATTGGATCCATCCATCCATCCATCATGTGCCATGCCGGTAAGCGTGGGCGGTCATGTTCTGCCATCTCACTCGACCACCAGAGTCGTGGATCAGCTCCGTGTTTCTGTCTCGACTATGCCACAAGGCCAAGCCATCCAGGTACTTGCCTCTAGGTCTTCCCCTTGGTCTGTTCCCCTCGATCTTACCAGTTGTCACTAAGTTCTCCAAATCATTTCTTCTCATAACATGCCCAAAAAATTGTGACTGTCTACGTCTAATGTCTCTAATCAGTTTACGATCTTCATTTGTTTCTTGAAGGACTTGTTCATTGGTGTTTCTGGCTATCCATGGCATATGGACATGACTGGATACGTCACTTCATATTCTTAAATGCCTTTTGCAACGTGTCTGTTATTACTTCTTGAATGGTGTCGCTTGTCGTCTCTGGGGGAACAGTAGAATCAACAAGTACACTTCAACTTCCCTTTTTCCAATGTTGGGTCGATTGCCAGACCTTTGTCTACACACCCACATTCCAATCTTCTATTCATTATCTCTCTCTCTCTATTATCGCAATGCCATACCCCTCTTCACTTTCCTTCAGAACATACCCACACAACACTGTCCTCCAATAAATACTAACATTATTTATTGAATAAAAAGTGTCATGGGTGTGTATAGAGTGTATGCAAAGACGTTGTTGGTGTGTTCTATCGTGTAGGTGAGATAAGAGTGACACTCTAAGACACAGTCCTCATTGTTCTCATCACACAACGGCATATATTGTCACCACAGCACAGAATTGGATTAAGCTCACCCAGGGTAGTTTCTCTTTGACTGATGATGATGATGTCTTCACAATATCCTTGACAAAGTTAGAATTAAAAAGTTAGTTCACCACTGCGTGTTTTTAGTAGATAATGTCTTTCCTTGTGAACGATCCAATCACATGAACAACATGATATTCCAGGTAATGTTTATACCTCCGATATCATCGAATGACTTATCGTCTCTATATGGATGCATAATTCCAACAAACACTGTCTATAGAATATCACTGATTCACGGTGTTCATCTTATTCGTTACTGTTCTGTTTATCCAATAATAAATTCTGGCCTTACAGCCTCTTCATTTAAAAGATAGTTCATGTGCACAATATTGAGCTTCCGATCTATGTTTAGTTGCACTTTATTCTGCTGTAAGTCTCTTAGCCAGACTGCCTTATAGGTATCCGTTAATTCTAGAACTTGCTGACCTGTATGTATGATATCAGACTTCAATCTGGCCGATATTTATCACGGCACCAGACTAGGGTCCATTCTTTCTTTTCAGGAGTGTTGCTATTTCTTTGTTCATTGGAACCTGGTGAATATACAATATCAGGTGCTATCAACCTAACTCAAACTCATTAGAGGTGAGAGTAGGCTTATGGCCGTTATCAGTTATTAACTTCTATATATTCAGAGAATTGACCTCTGACATAAGACATAGGAGTTATACACATAACTTAAGACTAGGTAAAAGAAGGAAATGTCATAGGAAAGCTCAGAAAACCCAGTAACCATCTATACTAGAATCTCCTCTCATAGACCTATCCTTATATTATCATAGTACTTATTCTATCGAGTGCACTGATACTTTACTCAATCCACTACGTTACTTCTTAGCTAAATGCGGCCGACACTCTATATTACGGTCACACACTCAAATATACTAAGCTCGAGTTCTACTCTACACCACAACTACCTTATAACTATCCTCGGCTGAATCGGGAATACTATTGCACATCAATACAAATGCTCGTCAGTTTCATCCAACTTGAAACACTGTACATCCCTTTCCATAATAGCTCAAGAATAAATCCTCACTTTCTCTCGTGGAAGACTTAGTAGCACACTAAATTAACTATAATATCCAGACTATTAATACTCTGGCTCTGTACGACTATACTGGCCTATTCCACCAATTTTCCCCCTGTCCTCCATCCTGTCTTTTTATCTTTCTACAACAACAACCGAAATTCTCCTTTGATAAACGGTCATTTCGGGACATCAATGATTATCCACTCGTTTCTTCGGACACTACGGCATATTCGTTTCCGTTACTTCAAAAGACATCTGATAGTTTTTATCGTAACTACGTCTTCGTTGTTCAAAGGGTTTAAGATCGTCGTTCTCCGTCGAAACAAGCGGTATTTGTTTAGATCTTGGAGTCAATAACCTGTACTATCTTCAGTACCGAAGCTATCACTTGTTGTCCTGATCTAAAGGTCAATAACTTTCCATCCTCGTGTAACATAAGCAATTTTATGTTTTGATATATCATGGGATCGTTAACCTGTCAGTATTCTGTGACAAATGGTAATTTTAATTGCTTCTTTCAGGTCCTCAATTGTGTGTACATTATTTTTGTAAACATTTCATTTTAAGAAACCCCATAGATAATAATTTAATGGAGTTAGATCTGGAGAACGGGCATACCAAATTTCACGTGATATTATAGAATTTTTGAAAATTTCTTCCCCAAAAATGCAGTGATGATCTAGCAGTTGCACTATCTTGCTGGAACTACGCTTCTTCAATGTCACGTTCATTCAATTGTTCTAAGAAAGGTTCTAGAATTTTAGTACGGTACCGATCCGCATTTATAGTGTTGTTGAAGAAAATTGGTCCAATAAAACGTTTCTACTGATGGCACACAATACCCCAATTTTCTCATCATGTAGAGGCGCTTCATGAAATGCATTCGGATTAAAAGTGCTCCAAATACGATTATTTCTGGCTATTAACGTATCAAGATAGATTAAACCAAACCTCATCAGAGAAGAATGTTACATTGAGAATTGACTCGTCTTCTTTTTTTTTTGCCTGAAATTACATGGAGTATTCACTCTGGTTTATCACACTCATTTAGTTCAGATACAACAGAAATCCTGTATGAATGAACCTGTAATCGCTGTTTAAGAATTGTGTGCACTGTGCGCACTGAGGCGTTCACTTGTTCGACATTTTTTTAAAGGACTTGTTTGTACTTTTCGGGATTCTGTCTTGGGTATCTAGTCATTTTATTTTTCAGACTCGGCAGGCCTAAGAGATCAGGGGGCATCTTCCACATTTCAAGTAGCAAGAAACTTATTTAATAAATTTCTAACCGTACTGCAATGAGAAGGATGTTTATTAAAAACTCTTGCTATACATCTTTGAACAACCGTCCGTGTGTATCGCCCACTTTTCAAGGCACTTATTCAACCAAAAATATTCTTTCTTCCGTTGATAACACTATTCTGTTTGGAGTGCAAAGAAGTACTCCAGCAGACGGCAGCCATTCGCTGCATATTGCTTCATGATGGACTGTATAGCATATTTTAGATTACGTCACGTACATCATTGTTCGAATTGGTTGTATATACAAAGTGTAGTGAGACTTTACAAACACCCGGTGTAACATTATATACAACAATAAGAAAGGTACAAACAGCTTTCTTTGGTCTAGTGATGAAAAGAGAGGCAGTGGAGAACATCCTGACAATTGAAAATATAAATGAGAAAAGAGGCACAGACAGACCAAAAGAAATTATGCTGGACGGATTGAATCGGTGGCTAGAGGAATATCATCAGTAGAGTTGATCCACAGAACCAAAGACCGAGATCTGTGGAAAGTCATGAACGCCTACGCCAGTTGGCACATGATGATGCTGTTAAACTTGCATCTGTGTACCGGTCACTCAGGCCTGAATAGCACCGTTTGAGCCGATCGGTTGGTGAACATGGCGGTGATCGACTTCAGTAGAACAAGGGATGGACCAGACATCATCAATGCTATAAGAGACGTGAGACGAACAGAGGACATTGGTTACACTTGGGAATCTGTTGTCCAGAGTGAGGGAGATGAGAGTGAGGTGGTGAATAGCCAGACGATCATGTTATCAAGAACACCAGACATTTCATTAACCACCACAGAGCTAGTGCAATCAGTCGATGTACGCTGGCGGACATGTTATAGTCCGGGGTGTGACGATAACCAATACCATTAATCAATAATTTATATTCAAATGCGTACTTTTTTAGATGCTTCGTTCATTATCCATGTTTTCCACCCATATATTCATCATCTCATCTCATCATGTTTCGCTTGTACCTTGCGGTGTCGATGTGAAGTATAATCAGCGGGAGAGTGCCCGTTTATGGTCTTCATGTATCGATATTGCAGATGGCTAATAACATATGTCACACCATTATCTAATGTTACTGAGTCGTGTAGTATTGATGTTCGCATTTTGCCCATGCCTTTATAATGCTTATCTTTTGTATTCTTGCTGTTCTCTGTTAGCCTTGAATGATGTATCATTAAAATAATGTATGAAAGTCAGTGATAGAAGGCAGAATGTTAGACGGGCCTGCGTGCCCAATTCTTAACCCTTTGAAAATAAAGTTTGTTCGTTCGTTCGTTCGATATTCCCATGGACTCAGTTATTCACTATGTCCATCGTTACATGGTCAACCTCCTTTTATGCTACCATTTGGTCTGTACATCATTGCTTGTTTTGGTATACTGTTAGTTGGTAGCCTAGTTACGTGACTCAATATGTCACTTCCTCTTTTCTGATGACATCTAGCCCTGCTATTATCCTCGCCCCAACCCCCACACGCACGCACACAAGCACATACAAGCACACACACACACACACACACACACACACACACACACACACACACTTTAGATCTGATTTCCTTATTTCTGATTCTCTCTCTCTCTCTCTCTCTCTCTCTCTCTCTCTCTCTCTCTCTCTCTCTCTCTCTCTCTCTCTCTCTCTCTCTCTCTCTCTCTCTGATACTTAAGTATTCTTCTCAGGAATCTCATTTTCGTTGCTGTTATTTGTCTTTTCTGTCTTTGTTAGCGTTTAGCTTTGGTAGCACAGAATAGGTAGAACGATTGTATTGTAGAGTGCTTGTTGTAGTGCCTACTGACTGATACATGTTTGTTCTTTAGTATTGGTGCCATTTGTCCAATGAGTTGATTTGCCTTATTGCATCTACTTTCGATCTCGTCTTTTGGTTTGCCATTTGACGATATTATACTTCCTATACTTGAAGCTCTTTGCTTGTTTCAGGGAATGTTCTTTAAGATTAATCTTTGTTGTTGTTTTCTTCTTTGGTTATGGCCATTACCTCTGTTTTACTTATGCTAATTTTCATGTTATGTACCTTTTTAGACTATTTATGTAGACTTGTAGTTCTGATTCTGATTTTGCAATTAGTACATGATCGTCCGCAAATAGGAGTTATTTAATGGTGTACTTGGCCTTAAATTCTTTTTCGTTCTGTTCTTCATGCGGTGTTGTTACGATAATTGGTTGGCTGTTGACTGGGTCTGCACCCCTGGGTAGGGTAATGGTGCATGATAAGCCAGGAGAACTTTCAATCAGATAGCAGTGGGAACGATTAGTAGTATGGCTCTTCGCTGGCTGTTGAACGAGCGGACGGAGTGCGTATGGAAATGTCCTAAGTGCAGTGATGTCAGTTCTTAGCTCAACTCAACTCAACTAAAAATGGTGTATTATAGGGCAGATGTGGTCGGGGTGCTGTGGAATCGTGTGTACAGTGCAGGAGAACGGGTAGATCGTCACGATGTTGATAGAACGTCGCTGCAGGGAGTGACCAGAGGATCTGGCCGGCACTCAAAACTCCGAGGAAAGACCAGAGGGCCACATAATCAGGCTGCTACTGGTACCATTGGTATTGGGACTCTTCGCTGGCTGTTACAGATAAGACGGAGCACGTATGAGAATATCCCGAGTTCTGTGATGGTGGTTCTTGATTCAACTAAACTCACCGCCTTGTTTGGCTGGTACTTTGAAATATTGTTTATATACGTTATGAACAAGAGGAGGGTCATGATACAACCCTTTCGGACTCCGGATCTTATGGTGAATCTGAATGTCCCTCGTTAGTTCTCACAGTGCGATATACACTGCGGGAGATGTTATAGGTCGGGTTCGATGATGGCGATACTCACTAATCAATAATTTATCTTCAAAGGCAAGTGTGCTTTTTCAAGTGATAGTTTCATTATCCAAGCTTGGCACCATATTGTCACATGGGGCATGCAAGCTCTTTGTATTCTCATTTATTTTACAAGAAACAATGTTATCAAACAGACAGTAGTATCAACATCCTGTGCGACGTATATTTAAAGGTAGAAGATCACATGGTTCGGTCATTGCGTTAGATTGCAATACCACCAACTACCAGCACTGGCCCTACATCAAAGAACATCTGCTAAGAAGAGCAAAAAAACGTCCTAGAAGAAAATGGTTTGGCGACATCAAAGACATTGTACAATCTCATGGAATGATATTATCCAATGCCACCCATCGGGCGCTGGAGTATCAACTATTCCTTTTCAATGCGCTTGACGGCAAGAGTGAAAGATGATGATATGTTCCAATGATGGTTTTAATTGCTTTAGGTTTTGTACAGCAATGTTTGTTATTCGCTTAATTTATATCATCTTGTTTGTTTAATTATGTTTCACGGAGTCAAATCTATTTGTGTGTGTGTGTTTTTAATATATATATATATATATATATATATATATATATATATATATATATATATATATATATATATATATATATATATATATATATATATATATATATATAAAACAAGAGTACACGTCTGAATTGTGCTCGCTGTCTTTTCTATAAATATCCACATGTTAAATTCATAGTCACATGTAGCACTGTTTCCTTAAAAGCAAGTTTGTGTTATTTTATATTTATGTTTTCTCTTATTTTTTATAAAGACCAAGCATTTTGCTTTTGTGACTTATCAAGACGACTGTTCAGTAATTGCTAAATAATCGAATGCCTTTCTGTTATTTTATTTTTTAATTTATATATCATCATCAATTACCATGCCGGCTGGCGTAGGCGTTCATGAATCTCCATAGATATCGGTCTTTGGTTTTCTGGTTCACCTCCGTTGTTGATATTCCTCCATGCCATCATCTCAATCCATCCAACATCATTTCTCTTGGTCTGCCTCTGCCTCTCTTCCACTCGATCAGTCCAGTTGTCACGATGTTCTCCAATGCCTCTCTTCTCATCACAACTGTCATGAAAAAAACTGTTATTTACTGCCAATATAGTACCTTGCGGTGTATGGCGGGCGGGGGGGGGGTGGTGATGGTGGGGGGGGGGGGTGGTCTTTGAGCTTGAGAAATTAAGGCCACCTGGCTAGTGCAGTCGCCGCGAACTGTGCAGGTTAGGATTTTTTTTTCTTCCCCCAACTGAAAACAAATCCCACACCTTATCAAGGAATCGAACCCGGGTCTTCCGAAGGAGAATCCGGCGTTCCAGCCACTCGGCCAGCCGCTCCTCCCTTCTCATCAGATGACCAAAAATTGTTGTTTGCCTCTGTCTTATTGTTGTACATACTGTTCTAGTTCCATTAGCTTCCTTCAGGCAGTCGTTGCTATTTACTTTGGCAGTCCAAGGAATTCGCAACATTCGTCTCAGGAATCACATCTCTGTTGCTTCCAATCTCTTCCTTATTTGTT
Source organism: Cepaea nemoralis (assembly GCA_014155875.1). Lineage (NCBI taxonomy): Eukaryota > Metazoa > Mollusca > Gastropoda > Stylommatophora > Helicidae > Cepaea > Cepaea nemoralis. The sequence continues at coordinate 625,803 of JACEFZ010018801.1, read as the reverse complement.
CATTTACATTCCAGGATTCACAGCCATACAGCAAAACAGGTTCTATATAGCACTTATGCACTCTCTTTCTTACATTCAATGATAGTGACTTATTGCATAAGATAGCCTTCATTTTCTGAAATGCATCCTTTGTTTGCCCTATTCTGCGTTTACTCTCTGTTGTACATCTTCCATCTGATGTTATAAATGCCCCTAGATGTTTAAAACTATGCACTTGGTGAAGAATTTGCCCTTCCCTCTCTATGTCACATGTAGGTGTCACTTTTTCTTTGATATCACCATTATTACTGTTTTCTTGATAGTTAAATAGAGCCCGTTCTTTGCAGTCCCTGTTACTACAATGTTCAACAATTGTTGTACATCTCTTGCATTATCCGCCATCAATACTGTGTCATCTGCATAGCGTATCATCATCATCATCATCATCATCATCTTCCACTTCTGCCGTCAAGCGTCGTGGGGAGGAATAATTTGCGTTCCAGCGCCCGGTGCACTTCTGCCATCAAGCGTCGTGGGGAGGAATAATTTGCGTTCCAGCGCCCGGTGGGCGGCACTGGATAGTGTCATTTCGTGTGGTTGTACAATGTCTCTGATGTCGTCAATCCATTTTCTTCTTGGACGTCCTCGTGGTCTCGTCGCAGATGATCTTTGATGTAAGGCCAGTGATGGTAGTTGCTGATGTTGCATTCTAACGACATGGCCAAACCACTTGATCTTCTGTCTTTCAATAAATGTGGCACAAGGTGTTGATCCCACAGTCTGTCTGATAGTAGCATTTCTTACTCGGTCTCGGATTGTTAAGTTGGCAGCTCTCCTCAGGCATCTCATTTCGCAGGTGTTGATTTTGCGAAGGTATAATTTGGATAAAATCCAGGTTTGAGATTGGTAGCATAGGGTCGGTGTGAATATGCTGTTTATTATCTGTCGTTTTGCGGACATGGGTATGTTTGGATGTTTCAGTAAGGGTGATTGAGGGTAAACTGGCACATTGAGGGTAAAGTTAAAGAAAGTCAAGTATACAGCAGGAAACCCTAAATATGACTTGTGCAAATTGAAAACTGACAAAGAAATACAAGATAATTTTAACATAGAAGTAAAGAACAAATTTGATTTATTGTCTGATCTAGAGATCCTATTTCAAGATGTAGATGATCAATGGGAAATGCTGAAGAATTCAATCAGTTGTGCAGCAGAAAAAAACTATTCCAAAAGTAAAGAAAGTGGGCCGAAAGACATGGATGACTGAAGAAATTTTACAACTAATGGAAACAAGAAGACAGAACAAAAATAATCCTGCCAAATATGAAGAAATTCACAGAAAAGTCAGAACCTTATGTAAGGAGGCTAAAGAAACATGGCTTGAGAAAAATTGCAGAGAAATTGAAAAACAACACAACAGTAAAAATGCGAAACTAATGCACAAAAGAATTCAGAAGATTACTAATCAAAGAACACGTACATCAGCAGGCTGCCTAAAGACAAAAGATGGAAGAGTCGTAATAGAAAAAGATCAGATTTTACATGAATGGTCAGATTAAGTGAAAAACCTTTATGACGATAACAGAGACGAACAATATATTGTTCAAAATAACAATGAAGGGCCGGCAATTTTGAAGATGGAGGTTCAGAATGCTCTTAATCATATGAAATCTGGCAAGACCCCTGGTCCAGACAGCGTCACAACAGAAATGATTAATGCTTTAGAAGAATATGGAATAGATAAAGTTACCAGTCTGCTTAATACAATATATGATACTGGAAATATACCTCATGAGTTATGTAATTCTGTATTTATTGCAATCCCAAAGAAATCAGGAGCCTTGGAATGTGATCAACATCGAACAATTAGTATAATGAGTCACATCACGAAGATTTTGCTAAGAATTATCATGCAAAGAGTTAGGAGGAAAATACAACCTGAAATAGGAGAAGAACAATGTGGGTTTGTAGTAGACAAGGGTACAGTAAATGCTGTGTATATACTGAGAACCGTAATCGAACGTTCTATAGAAGTAAACAAAGATCTACACCTTTGCTTTATTGACTACACAAAGGCTTTTGATAAAGTGAGACATGTCAACATGATAAGGATGCTTGAAGATCTACAAATTGATGGGAAAGACCTTAGACTTGTAAAAAACATATATTGGAAACAACAAGCTGCCATAAGAGTTGATAATGAAGTAAGCCAATATCAGCCTATTAAGAGAGGTGTGAGACAGGGATGTGTAATGTCTCCAGATCTGATTTCCCTGTACAGTGAAAATATTTTCAGAAATATTGAAAATATGGAAGGAATCAACATTGGGGGACGATGCATCAATAACATTAGATATGCAGATGATACAGTCTTGATTGCAGACAATGAACAGGACCTGCAAAATTTAGTAGATGCGGTTGTTACACACAGTGAACAACAAGGGTTAGAATTAAATTGTAAAAAGACACAGATTATGGTCGTCACTAGGAAGAACGAAATACCACAGTGTAATATACAAGTAAATGGGAATATTCTTCAACAAGTGAATAGGTACAATTATCTCGGAACAGTAATAACATCTGATGGGAGATGCCTTGAAGAGATTAGAACAAGAATCGCCATGGCAAAAGTAGCCTTTAGCAAGATGAAAAACATACTGACCAATAAAAAGATGTCAATTGAGACGAGAAAAAGAGTGTTGAGATGCTACATAGAACCTGTACTTTTATATGGATGTGAAGCTTGGACAATGAGCAGCCAGGCTGAAAAACATCTGATGGCTGTAGAAATGTGGTTTCTGAGGAAAATGCAAAGAATACCATGGACAGCCAGAAAAACCAATGAAGACGTCCTACAAGAAACAAATGAAGATCGTAAACTGATCAGAAACATTAGACGTAGACAGTCACAATTTTTTGGGCATGTTATGAGAAGAAATGATTTGGAGAACTTGGTGACAACTGGTAAGATCGAGGGGAGCAGACAAAGGGGAAGACCTAGAAACAAGTATCTGGATGGCTTGGCCTTGTGGCATGGTCGAGACAGAAACACGGAACTGATCCACGACTCTGTTGATCGAGTGAGATGGCAGAACATGACCGTCCACGCTTACCGGCATGGCACATGATGGATGGATGGATAGTTGATATGTAAGTGCACTAGATTTTTTACTTCTGATTTCAATTTCTCTATCCAATCTGCCATCTTCTGTGATCATACTTCCAAGGTATTTGAATTCTTTAACTTGTTTCAGAGGTGTGTTATTTATCTGTATACTTAGTGGGCCTGGCGATCTGCTAACTTGCATTACTTCGGTTTTGGCTGTGTTTATACTCATATTGTATCTGCTGCAGGTTGAACTCAGATTAGTAATATGATTTTGTAGTCTGCCCTCATCGCTGTAAAACAGGCACTGATCGTCTGCAAATAGAAGTTCATTTATTCCCTGTGGGTCATTTGTGGGTATATTGTTTATATTATAACCTCCGAATATTATTCCTGGCTTCTCTTTTGTCTTACTCATTATTACTTCGATATATAGGGAGAAGAGATCAGGTAACAAAACACATCCCTGTCATAATCCCATAAGACAGACAGACAGACAGACAGACAGACAGACAGACAGACAGACAGACAGACAGACAGACAGACAGACAGACAGACAGACAGACAGACAGACAGACAGACAGACAGACAGACAGACAGACAGACAGACAGACAGACAGACAGACAGACAGACAGACAGACAGACAGACAGACAGACAGACAGACAGACAGACAGACAGACAGACAGACAGACAGACAGACAGACAGACAGACAGACAGACAGACAGACAGACAGACAGACAGACAGACAGACAGACAGACAGACAGACAGACAGACAGACAGACAGACAGACAGACAGACAGACAGACAGACAGACAGACAGACAGACAGACAGACAGACAGACAGACAGACAGACAGACAGACAGACAGACAGACAGACAGACAGACAGACAGACAGACAGACAGACAGACAGACAGACAGACAGACAGACAGACAGACAGACAGACAGACAGACAGACAGACAGACAGACAGACAGACAGACAGACAGACAGGACAGACAGACAGACAGACAGACAGACAGACAGACAGACAGACAGACAGACAGACAGACAGACAGACAGACAGACAGACAGACAGACAGACAGACAGACAGACAGACAGACAGACAGACAGACAGACAGACAGACAGACAGACAGACAGACAGACAGACAGACAGACAGACAGACAGACAGACAGACAGACAGACAGACAGACAGACAGACAGACAGACAGACAGACAGACAGACAGACAGACAGACAGACAGACAGACAGACAGACAGACAGACAGACAGACAGACAGACAGACAGACAGACAGACAGACAGACAGACAGACAGACAGACAGACAGACAGACAGACAGACAGACAGACAGACAGACAGACAGACAGACAGACAGACAGACAGACAGACAGACAGACAGACAGACAGACAGACAGACAGACAGACAGACAGACAGACAGACAGACAGACAGACAGACAGACAGACAGACAGACAGACAGACAGACAGACAGACAGACAGACAGACAGACAGACAGACAGACAGACAGACAGACAGACAGACAGACAGACAGACAGACAGACAGACAGACAGACAGACAGACAGACAGACAGACAGATGGACTATTCCACTTCAAATTGCTCTGTCTGTTTAAATCCCACCAGACAAAGGCGGCGCGGTGATGTGAGCTAATACGTTCACTCGCTTCAGGTAAATAATCGTGAGATTGGATCAACAAATAGCCTTCAGTACAATGTGTCCATTAACTTGTCTTCTTCATTGAGTTTCACGCAATCTGTGACATTTGATTCTTCTTTCTTTTAGAAACCAATGTGATTTTTGTGAAATGTGCACATATGAAGATTTCTAAAACATCCCTCCAGGCCTCAGAAATCTGGTTTAACCAGACATCAGAAATGTGGTTTTACCGGAGAATGCAATGGGAAAAACGTAAATTTGTAACTCCCCCTCTCCCACCCACCCACACACACACTCACACACACACACTCACACACACACACACACACACACACACTCTCTCTCACTCTCATTCACACACACATACACATACACACACACACACACACACACACACAAGTCACGAAGGAAACGAAGGTAGGGCTTACATGCCACAAGTGTTGTTAGTTTCTTTAGTGAATATATTCTGAAAATGTCATGAACAAATGTATCGTGGTTCCATGTAATCAGTGCAAGTCCTCCACTGCCAATGATATCCTCCGGCGCCAATGAAGTGCTTCCATTTCCGTAGAACAAAATTCTTGTGGTCACAGGTGTAACCACTCTGGGGTCACTACTCGGTGTGCCTGACCCAGTTGTGAAGTCTGTCATAGAAAGTAACGTCGTTTTTAAACTTCCTACTCCACTAACACACTTGCTGGACTGACAAGCATGCATCACCATACTGGACCTTCATTCGCCGATGAATTCCTATAGGTTTCACCCCTTCACAGATCAAAAAACGGATAACATAACGCATTTCAAAAGTGGGGCGGCAATCTTTTAGCTGTTCCTATGACGTCGCCTTGTTCATCTCTACCGTGATGTCATGTGATGAACACTCTTGACATCCCTAACAACAATATTGACAGGTTACAAGACAATGGCATGGTTATTGTAATTTCTATCACAATTTTGAGGTATTCATTTGAAGCCCTCTTGTACATCACGAACTTTATATGATCTCTGAATGTAGAGCTATTTCAGGGGGCGGGACTTTTGGGATGTCGTTGACCGGCCAGAGACTTGCTTGATTTTTGTGACACTCAAATGGTACTTTTATCCACTCTCTTTCATGATTAATGTTCTCTATGACATACATCTGGCTGATAGATATGTCTGCAATCCAGGACCCGCCTCTTCTTCGTCTATGACCTTAGACCATGTCCAAGGATTTATAGGCCTGAATGCACGGATGAATATGTGGTCTGGCAATTATTTCCCTCACTTCGCAGACAACGAGTCCAGGCACATGTCTGACCTTGCTAATGACCTTACTAGGATAGTTCGCTATCCACTTCGCTATCACGCCTGCTTTACTGTCAGCAGCACCACTTGTGTATTGATTTAGATTGTGCTTTACTGTCAGCAGCACCACTTGTGTATTGATTTAGATTGTGCTTTACTGTCAGCAGCACCTCTTGTGTATTGATTTAGATTGTGCTTTACTGTCAGCAGCACCACTTGTGTATTGATTTAGATTGTAATGGATCTCTTCCATTAGTTCTCTATAAGTGAATTAGCCTCCTTCGACAGATGACACAAGGAGAATCTCTTTCATTGGTTCTCTATAACTACGCTAGTCTCCTCCCACAGATGACACAACTATCTCTTTCATTAGTTCTCTACAAGTGCACTAGCCTCCTCCCACAGATGATACAAATATCTCTTTCATTGGTTCTCTACGAGTGCACTAGTCTCCTCCCATTAATGACACACGTATCTCTTTCATTGGTTCTCTATACGTGCACTAGTCTCTTCCCACAGATGACACAAGGAGAATATCTTTCAATGGTTTTCTATAAGTGCACTAGTCTCCTCCCACAGATGATACAAGTACCTCTTTCATTGGCTCTCTATAAGTGCACTAGTATCCTCCCACAGATGACACAAGGAGAATATCTTTCATTGGTTCTCTATACGTGCACTAGTCTCTTCCCACAGACGACTCAAGGAGAATATCTTTCAATGGTTCTCTATAAGTGCACTAGTCTCCTCCCACAGATGATACAAGTACCTCTTTCATTGGTTCTCTATAAGTGCACTAGTCTCCTCCCACAGATGACACAAGGAGGATATCTTTCATTGGTTCTCTACAAGTGCACTAGTCTCCTCCCATTAATTACACATGGGTTCACCTTTCCATAGTTACCCAACAGACAGACAGACAGACAGACAGACAGACAGACAGACAGACAGACAGACAGACAGACAGACAGACAGACAGACAGACAGGCAGGCAGGTAGGCAGGCAGGCAGGCAGTCAAGCAGGCAGAAATAAATAAATAAATAAATAAATAAAGAAAGAAAGAAAGAAAGAAAGAAAGAAAGAAAGAAAGAAAGAAAGAAAGAAAGAAGAAAGAAAGAAAGATGCCACTTCAGATTGCTCTCTGTCAATTAAAATCGCATCAATATATTCACCGGACAAAGGCGGCACCAATACTTTACCCATCAATCGTGCTTCTTTAGTGAGTTTCACGAAAGGCTGAGACATTTGGTTCATCTCTCTTTCAAAACCAATGTAATCTTTGTGACATGTGCCTATATTTGGAATTCTAAAACATTCCTCGAGACATAAGATATGTGGTTTGCAGAAGAATGCGGAGAATGCAATGGGGGAAACGGAGATTTTAACTCCCACACCCACAAAAGTCACGGAAACGAAGGCAGGGCTTACATATCACCAGAATTATATACATCACGAACTGGGCGTGATCCACTGGCGGTGGTGACGACTGAGGGCAACGAGATTCCACACCTGGTGTCAATCAACAATATAACTCAGCAGCCTGAATGGTTCCTACCAAGAATCAACCAATGCTCAAGATGCCAGAGGGCCGGCCACAGTCGAACAATCTGCCGCAGCAAGACGGAAATCTGCCGATACTGCGCCGACCATCACGCTTTTAAGGAGTGCCCGCTGGCCAAGCTGGACACCGACTTCAGAGCACCCAATAACAAGAGGAAGTGCGCCAACTGCCTGGGCAAGCATGGGGCAAGATACCTGGGCTGTCCGTACCTGCAACGTCACAGAGACGTCCTGAAGATAGCCACAACCACAAGAACACCATACAACGAAGCAATGCGGAGGTGCGAGACAGCCACGGGTTGCTCACAAGCGGAAAGAGCCCAACTGCAAAGCCAAATAGACGAACTAAAGATGCAAATCAAGCTACTCCTAACACCGCCACAAACCAACGAAAATGAAAGACTGCTTGCTGAAATGAAGGAGATACAGCAAAACATCAAACAAGAGATGGAGCGCATGGCCGAGTTGAAGAAGGAGAACGCAGAAATCTTACAAAGTATCAAGACCAAAAGAGAATTGCACAGAGCTGAAATGGAACGATTCCAAAACAAACCAACAGAAACCACACAAGAGATAGCAGAGAAACCGCAAGACGAAAACCAAGACACCGGGCCTGAATCACAAACAAACCAGATATCAGAAGAATGCAGAGATGAGCACCCTGACGGTCACTGGCATGGGCAGGTGCGCACCTTGGAGGAGATTCGAGAAAGTACAAGACGGGAGGAACGCATTTACCAGGAATACAAAAGGCGCTGGGAAGAAAGAGAAAGGAAAAAGCCCAGGAAACTCAGAAAACCGGTAGAGTACCCAGACACATATTATGACGCTGAGAGCGAGTTCGAATATTATATAGAGGACGGAGAGATCATCCCATGGAAGCTCAATGGAGAAGACCGTGAAAAGCAACATCAGCTATTTCTCGAAAACGAACGCAAGGAGGAAGAGAAAGACACCATCGAAAAACTCCTACGATCACTGCACAAAAATGGCCACAAAAAAACCAAATAAAAAGTCCTTTTAAGGACTGAAATCAGCCAAGCCAGACGAGCCAGGAGCCTTCACTAGCCAAACAAATCACCAGAAGAGCCAGAAGCCAATGCCACCAAATCAAGCTATTTGAGGAGATGCAATGCAAATGGAAACAAACCTACAAGAACCAGACATCACTCGTAAGAGAGCAAAAGTAAAAACAAAGGTGAAAAGACCCACACAAACCCACGGATCGACTATCTAACCAACGCTGAAAGAAGCAGGTTGAGGGAGACCGAGTTTGCCATTTTTGTTTTTCAAATCGGAATCGGAATCGGCGTGATCTCTGTTGGGATGTCGTTGACCGGCCGGAAACTTGCTTTGATTTTTGTGACACTCAAATGGTTTCACCTTTCCCTAGTTTGCCCAATGGGTACCCAACCTGGCCCACGGGTGTTCTTTAAGCCTGCATTGTCCACATTCTGTGAAAGAGGCTGTGACACAAAGACAACTTATCACACATATCACACAGAGGCAATCCTCATTTTTTTTTTTTGTGGCCACATTATGAGAAGTGAATAACTGTAGCATGTTGTGACAACAGGAGAGATTTGCTGAAAGGGAGATAGAGGAAGACAACCTGAGAAGAATCTTGACAGTCTTGAGTCATGGCAGAGAAATGATGTCATAGCATGAGTTGATGCAGCTGTTGGTGAGACATGGCCACATTATGAGAAGTGAATAACTGTAGCATGTTGTGACAACAGGAGAGATTTGCTGAAAGGGAGATAGAGGAAGACAACCTGAGAAGAATCTTGACAGTCTTGAGTCATGGCAGAGAAATGATGTCATAGCATGAGTTGATGCAGCTGTTGGTGAGACATGGCCACATTATGAGAAGTGAATAACTGTAGCATGTTGTGACAACAGGAGAGATTTGCTGAAAGGGAGATAGAGGAAGACAACCTGAGAAGAATCTTGACAGTCTTGAGTCATGGCAGAGAAATGATGTCATAGCATGAGTTGATGCAGCTGTTGGTGAGACATGGCCACATTATGAGAAGTGAATAACTGTAGCATGTTGTGACAACAGGAGAGATTTGCTGAAAGGGAGATAGAGGAAGACAACCTGAGAAGAATCTTGACAGTCTTGAGTCATGGCAGAGAAATGATGTCATAGCATGAGTTGATGCAGCTGTTGGTGAGACATGGCCACATTATGAGAAGTGAATAACTGTAGCATGTTGTGACAACAGGAGAGATTTGCTGAAAGGGAGATAGAGGAAGACAACCTGAGAAGAATCTTGACAGTCTTGAGTCATGGCAGAGAAATGATGTCATAGCATGAGTTGATGCAGCTGTTGGTGAGACATGATTCCCCACGCAGATAACGGGCAGGGTCATAAGCATTTAATAGATGCGGTTGTTGCACACAATAAACAACTGGGGTTATAATTAAATTGTAAGAAGACGCAGGTGATGGTCGTCACTAGTAAGAAAGAAATAACATAAAGTAGTATACGCGAAAATGGGAATATTCTTAAGTGAATCTGATGTGTTATGACTTGAAGAGATTAAAACCAGAATCGCCATGGCGAAGGTAGCATTTTGCAAGATGGAAAACATATTGACCAATAAATAGATGTCAATTGCAACAAGAAAAAAGAACGAACGAAGGAACGAACGAACGTACGTACGTACTAACAAACTTTATTTTCAAAGGGTTAAGAATTTGGCAAAAAGAGTGTTGAAGTGCTACATAGAAAATGTACTTTTGTATGGATGTGAAGCGTTGACAATGAGTAGACAAGCTGATAAGCATCTAATGGCAGTGGAAGTGTGGTTTCTGAGGGAAATGCTAAAAATACCATGGAAAGACAGAAAAAGCAGTGATCAAGTCCTCAATCAATCATGTGCCATGACGGAAAGCGTGGGCGGTCATGACTCGCCATTTCACTCGATCACCAGTGTCGTGGATCAGCTCAGTGTTCCTGTCTATTTTATGCCATGTGGCCAAGCCATCTAGGTATTTTCCTCTCGGTCTTTCTCTTGGTCTGTTCCCTTCGATCTTGCCAGTTGTCACCAAGTTCTCCAATCCATTTCTTCTCATAACATGTCCAAAATATTTTGACTGTCTACGTCTAATTTCTCTAATCAGTTTACGATGTTCATTTGCCTCCTGTAGTACTTGGTCATTGTTTTTTTTTCTGTCTGTCCATGGTATTCTTTGCATTTTCCTCAGAAACCACATTTCTGCAGCCATCAGATGTTTTTCAGCTTGACTGCTCATTGTCCAAGTTTCACATCCATACAAAAGAACAGGCTCTATGTATCCCCTCAACACTCTTTGTCTCGTTTCAATTGACATCTTTTTATTGGTCAGAATGTTTTTCATCTTGCTAAAGGCTACTTTCGCCATGGCGATTCTTGTTCTAATCTCTTCAAGGCATCTCCCATCAGATGTTATGACTGTTCCAAGATAATTGTACCGATTAACTTGTTGAAGAATAATTCCATTTACTTGTATATTACATTGTGGTACTTCTTTCTTCCTAGTGACGACCATAACCTCAGTCTTTTTACAATTTAATTCTAACCCCAGTTGCTCACTGTGTACAACAATCGCATCTACTAATTGTTGCAGGTCCTGCGCATTGTCTGCAATTAATACTGTATCATCTGCATATCTAATGTTATTGATGTTTCGTCCTCCAATGCTGATTCCATTTATATCCTCTACATTTTTGAAATTATTTTCACTGTATAAGGAAAAAAGATCTGGAGACATCACACATCCCTGCCTAACACCTCTCTTAATTGGCTGATACTGTCCCACTTCATTATCAATCCTTATTGCAGCTTGTTGTTTCCAATATATGTTTTTTATAAGTCTAATGTCTTTCCCATCAATTTGTAGATCTGCAAGCATAGCCACCATGTTAACATGTATAACTCTATCAAAAGCCTTTGTATAGTCAATAAAGCAAAGATGTATATCCTTGTTTACTTCTATAGCACGTTCAATAACTGTTCGCAGCATATACACAGCATTTACTGTACCCTTTCCTTCTACAAACCCACATTGTTCTTCCCCTATTTCAGGTTGGATCTTCTTCCTCACTCTTTGCATGATAATTCTTAGCAAAATCTTTGTGATGTGACTCATTATACTAATTGTTCTATTTTGATCACATTCCAAGGTTCCTGATGTCTTTGAGATTGCAATAAATACAGAGTTACATAATTCAGGAGGTATATCTCCAGTATCATATAATGTGTTCAGCAGTCTGGTGACTTGCTCTAGTCCAAATTCTTCTAAGTGTGATCGCCTGGCGCGATACATGATGATGATGATGTTACCAATATCAGCATCCCTTGCAGTGCCCTGGGGTACGATGGGAAGCCGCTCTGAAAGCAAGGATAAATAGAGGCGCGTGTCAGTTTCCCGGTCTCTCAAAACCGTGGCCGAAGGAGCGATTATGTAGTTCGCTGTTTTTACGTAGATTATAAAATAGGGAGGCTTTAACCAGCCCTCCCCAGTCACTGGACCAGAGCAGGGAGTCACAAATGCCTCTAGATTTAACCAAGACTGGCTTGTGTGGTCCACACACAAGGACCGAGGACATCCATGAAAACGACTGGCAATTTGTAAGCCCACTCTTGGTAGTGACCCCTGGCCATGGTTGTTGTTGTAGAGCAAACTTGAGCCCCAGCTCTGGTTAATGTCGTTAGGCCACTCATATCCCATTCATATACCTGTTTAGGCCAGTTTATGCCACTATATCTCTGCTGTTAGGGTTATAGTTTTGTTATTTGTTATGTTATGGCTCTTCGCTGTATCTGGTCCCAGTCGATTTATGTGATGCGGGTGTCTTGTGTGGGTATTGAGGTCTCACTGTCATTTAGAGACCGCCCCTGTAGTCAGTGCTAGGCAGCAGTTATCTCTAACTGTGGGGTTTCAGATTCCCATTTCTGTATGTACCGACTGTCCATGAGTCCTGAGATGATTACAATAGAGAGTCCATACCTGCTGTTACCGTTGTTGTTTATGTTGAGGCTCTGTTGTTGCCATGTCCTTGTTGGTTTGTGGAGATGGGTACCTAGTCATGTGCATAGCGGTGTTAGGCAGCAGTGATTACTGTGGGAACATAGGTTCCCATTTCTGTATATGTCAGTTATGTGACATGTCAAGATGCCTGTTTGTCCCTGAATCATGCAGTTCTGTCAATAAAAACCTAATTTTGTTGTTCTTAATTTGTTTTGTTTAGTCTGTAGTTTGTTGTGTAAACTCATTGATCCTGTTACAGTCCAGCAGTGTAATCTTCTGTCTGGGGTGTACAACAGTATATCCCCCGCCCTAAGAACTCCTGGAATCTTCTGTCTACTTCTACCCCTTTTCTTGTTAACAGAGGAGAATATACACAGTGCTCTTTCTCTATTTCTCCTTATTGTCCTTTTCTTCTCTGGCCCATTAAAAGTCAGTGTTGCGCTTCTTTGTCTTTGAGCACCTAAGTATAGGAAATAACATCTTCCTGTCCTTGATATTCTTCCTCCTGTGACATAAGCTTTAATCATTTCTGTTGTGATGTTATCTGCACCGGGGTCCTTTCCAGCTTTCATATGCTTAAGAACATTTCGAACCTCCATCTCCAAAATTGGCGGTCCTTCATTATTAAATCTAATATCATACTGTTCGTCTCTGTTATCATCATAAAAGTGTTTCACATAATCTGTCCATACATGTAGAATCTGGTCTTTTTCTATTATGATTTTGCCATCTTTAGTTTTTAGACACCCTGTTGATGTACTTGTTCTTTTATTAGTAAGTTCCTGAATTCTTTTGTGCACTAATTTGGTATTTTGACTGTTGTGTTGGTTTTCAATTTCTAAGCACTTTTCCTCAAGCCATGCTTCTTTTGCCTCCTTACATAATATTCTGACTTGTCTGTGAATTTCTTCATATTTGACAGAATTATTTTTGTTGAGTCTTCTTGTTTCCATGTGGTGTAAAATTTCTTCAGTTATCCATTTCTTACGACCCACCTTCTTTAATTTTGGAATAGTTGTTTCTGCAGCCACATTGATTGAATTCTTCAACGTTTCCCATTGATCATCCACATCCTGGAATAGGATCTCTAGATCAGACAATATTTCAAATCTGTTGTGTACTTCTATGTTGAATTTGTTTTGTATTTCCATGTCATTACTCAATGTACACAAATCATATTTAGTGTTTTCTGTTATATACTTGACTTTCTTTAACTTTATCCTCAATGTTCCTGTAAGAAGTCTGTGGTCACTATAACAATCAGCACTGGGAACTGTTTTTGCTACTGTTAGCGCGTTTCTAAATCTTCTGCTAATGAGAATGTAGTCAATCTGGTTTCTAATTCTGCTATTAGGACTTCTCCATGTCCATAATCTTCTAGGGTGTTGCTTAAACCAGGTGTTTCCTACAATCATTTCCTGTTCTTTTGTCCACTCTGCGAGTCTGTATCCTCAAGTCCTACAAGAAACACATCAAAACCGTAAACTGATTAGAGAAATTAGACGTAAACAGTCACATTTTTTGGGACACGTTATGAGAAGAAATACATTTGATAACTTGGTGACATCTGGAAAGATTGAAGGGAAAAGAACAAAGTGAAGGCAGAGAGATAAACTCCTTAATGACGTGGTTACGTGATATGGTTAAGACAAGAACACTGAGCTGATCCACGGCTTTGGTGATCGAGTGAGATGGCGAAACATGACCGCCTACGCGTATCGGCATAGCGCATGATGATGATATCTCAAGCCAGCATTTGAATGAAAAGTTCATGTGGATATAATTTATAAATTGTTCTTTCTGTCTAATGTCTAATAATAATCATCATTATGATCATCAAGATCATAATCATCATCATCAGCATCTTCATCTTTATGCGCCATGCTGATAAGATGCCATTGTATAACACTTCTGACTCTCCAATGTTTATCCATATCTTACTCCCCTCTGTATATCCTTATCTTACTCTTTGCATATATTTGGCTTAACGTTTTTTCTTAATTGCACCTTCACAACTCAACTAATGCGCATCTTCTCTAGACAAGGAGCATGTGGAATTGCCTCATAACATTCGATAGTTCTCAGTAAGTGTTATAGTGTATTTCTATTCATAATGTGCCCACAAACATCTGACAACATTTGATTTCTCTAATAAGTTTACTCTTTTCATTTGCTTTTTTTAGAGATCGTATTGGTTTTTTTTTTTTTGTCAGTGTCACGAAATGGCTGGAGGTTGTCGACCCTAAGGCTCAAAGGCAGAGACCATCGGTCTAGGCCACTACAACTTTTTTTTTATTGTTGTTGTGAGAATGGGTCCCCGATCAAACACGATCAGATCTCTTTGAATACGGAGAACGAGTCCCCGATCAAACACGATCAGAACTCTTTGAAATACTGTGAACTGTAGTCCCGAGAGCAACGGAAAAACTATATCAACTGAGAATTGTCTATATCAAAGGAGATTGTCGGCATGTTTTTGTACAAGGATCTAAAGACGAGAGAAGAGCAGGGGTTACTTGGTAGGGGGAAAAACCAGTGACGTCAGGCAAGCAAAATTCTAGTGTGTCTGAATATAACGTTTTAAAAATCAGTATACAGTTTGAATTACCACCGGCTGGAGTGTCGATTTATTTCAGTGCCGAATTACAAATACAAATCACGATGTCTAGTGTTGTTTAAAGGCGACAGGCATTTGTCCTTGATGAGAATTGGTGATTTAATTCTAGGAGTGGAATAGGTTAAATAAGGTGATTATATGGATGTAGATTAGGAATTGCGCATAGTGAAATTGCGTGGTGTGCATTAGTATAAGAGCGGAGGCAGCAGTAGACTGAGGCGTGACTTAGGCTGTGTCGAGTGACGTGTCATGGCACTCGGTAGGATAAGAACCATGACATGAGAAGATATTCCGCACGATGGAGAAGGGGGTGGGGAGATAAAGGATAGGTCTATGCTAGGATATTCTGGTAGGGTTGTCTACTGGGGTTTCTGTGGTTTTCCTTTGGCTTTTCCTTCTGTTACCTAGTCTACGGTAATGTGATGAACTCCTCTGTCTTATGCCAGAGTTTAGTTCTATAAAAATATAGATGTTATAGTCTGAGTACGGCCTTAGGCCTACACTCACATATAATGAGTCTGAGTCGGGTTGGATATCACCTGGTGTTATCTCTTCGACAGGTTCCACTTGAAAGTGAAATTACCTACCACTCTGCAAAGAAGAAAATAGCAATACTCTGGTGCAGTGCTAACTGACATCAAGCTCTGAACCCTGTTTCTCAAAGAAGGTCAGACAATTCCTGAGCTAAATTGAACATAGGAAATGAGTCACTAGAAGAGAGACTGATAACTTAAATTATTTAAGCAACCACGCAATATCAACAATAATATTTACCCTAAAAAGTATCGAAAGGGAAAGAATTTAAATCACTAACATTTTCCCGGCTTACAGGAAAATTTCATTGATTGACAGGCAGCAGTGTGTCAGCGATATATTTTTGGACAGTGTTTATGCTTGTCCATCCATGGACTATATTAAATACCGGTTTATCGGCTGTGTAGAAATAAAGGACACGAACTAACCAAATCACTCATTGGTGACCAGACTTTTCAAACGTTCCAGGATATATTGGAAGAAGTCAGAAATCGGTCTGAGAGACACATCATCTGGTGAGCTCCTTCCAGTTCTGTGCTGTTGTGAAGTAGAATGGCCGTAGCATGATGAGAACTGTGATGCTGATCCTAGACTGAATAGTCCTGTCTCGCATACACGATAGACTACACCACAGATTTCTATGCACATACACTATACACACACCTGACATATTTTCTTCATTAAATAATTTTATTATTTGTTGGAGAACAGTGTTGTGTGGGTACGTTCTGGAGGAATGTGGAGAGGGGTATTGTCTTGTGGTAAGAAGAGAGAGAGAGAGAGATAGTAATAAAAAGACTGAACGGGGTGTGTGTAGACAAAGGTCCAGCAGTAGATCAAAACTGAGAAAAGGGAATTTAAAAGGTGTGCTTGTTGATTCTACTTTCCCCCTAGAGACGACAAGTGACATTTATGGCGGCACGTCGCAGGGGATGGTGACATTAC
The DNA here is from genome assembly GCA_014155875.1 of Cepaea nemoralis. Lineage (NCBI taxonomy): Eukaryota > Metazoa > Mollusca > Gastropoda > Stylommatophora > Helicidae > Cepaea > Cepaea nemoralis. The sequence goes on along the minus strand of JACEFZ010018801.1, from coordinate 609,072 downwards.
ATTAATGTTGGTGACATTACATTAATGTTGGGGACATTACAGTGATAGAGGTAAAGTCGGAAAGGTAAAGATCCAGCTAGGGTGAATGTGGATAGGTGTTAAGACACATTACATACCTGTTCACACTTTACAAGTCTACATAGGTCTTGGTCCTAGTCTACACTGGTCCTTGAGAGATTGTTTGTGGTGTACTGTGTGGTGTCATATATATATATATATATATATATATATATATATATATATATTATATATATATATATTATATAGTATATATATCTATATATATATATATATATATATATATATATATTATATATATATTAGATATTGTGTATTTACATATTGCTTTAGGGGTTTTATACTCAACCTGCTGACTCACATTCATTAAATATGACCACTCCTAAACTAGATATGGCAGAACTGAGGGAAATGGGTGAAGGAATGGGCTTGTCGGGTCTGGCACTATCAGAGTTTATACAGGGGGTGGAAAGAGAGTTTCGTCAGGCAGAAAGAGAAGATCGAAAGGCCGAGTTAGAGCTAAAAATGATGGAGTTGGAGACCAAGAGAATAGAGGCAGAGAAGGCCACTCTAAAGCTTTAACTTGAAGCTGAACACGCTGCCAAGAAACTTGAAGCTGAACAAGCTGCCAAGAAACTTGAAGCTGAACAAGCTGCTAGGAAATGGGAAGCTGTACAAGAAGCGCAGAAAAGAGAGCATGCGGGAGTTTGAGCTCAAGGAACAATCTAAGGGAGAAACGGATGGGGCAGCAGGGGGATCCTCGTCCCAGGGTTCACCCAACATGAGTGGATATGGTTACCATGCCATGAAGTTTCCTTTGGCGGTCTATGATGAAAGCAAAGAAAGAATAGAACAGTACTTGCAACGCTTCGAGGCCATGTCTGTCGCTATGGGTCTGCATAGAGATAAATATTGCATTAAATTGTCCCAGGGATTACGAGGAACCGGTTACGAGGTTTACTCCTGTCTACCGCCAGGACATGATAACAATTACGAAGAATTGAAAGCCGCTTTGCTGAAACACTACGAGATCACCTCACACACGTATCGGAAGAAGTTTCGATCAGCGAAACGAGAGCCAGGAGAGCTATTCGCCGCCTACAGTATGCGCCTGAAATCCTACCTCCAAACATGGATGGATTTGGCAGGGTTCAAGAATGACTATGAGAGTCTGGAAGAGCTGATGATAGTCGACCAGATGTGAAGCAAATGTCGGAACCTCTCAAGACATTCTTGGGAGAACAAAGGGCGGAACGGATTGATGTTGTGAATAAGCTGGCGGAAAGATTCGTGAAAGTCCATGTGGAAGCTGGAGAACCAAGTACACAAAACACCAAAGGTCAGGAGAAACATGACCGAAAGTAATTCAAGGCTCAGAAACAAAGACAGTGGACCCTTATTTAGAGTTTCCTTTGGCGGTCTATGATGAAAGCAAAGAAAGAATAGAACAGTACTTGCAACGCTTCGAGGCCATGTCTGTCGCTATGGGTCTGCATAGAGATAAATATTGCATTAAATTGTCCCAGGGATTACGAGGAACCGGTTACGAGGTTTACTCCTGTCTACCGCCAGGACATGATAACAATTACGAAGAATTGAAAGCCGCTTTGCTGAAACACTACGAGATCACCTCACACACGTATCGGAAGAAGTTTCGATCAGCGAAACGAGAGCCAGGAGAGCTATTCGCCGCCTACAGTATGCGCCTGAAATCATACCTCCAAAAATGGATGGATTTGGCAGGGTTCAAGAATGACTATGAGAGTCTGGAAGAGCTGATGATAGTCGACCAGATGCGAAGCAAATGTCGGAACCTCTCAAGACATTCTTGGGAGAACAAAGGGCGGAACGGATTGATGTTGTGAATAAGCTGGCGGAAAGATTCGTGGAAGTCCATGGGGAAGCTGGAAGAAACCAAGTACACAAACACCAAAGGTCAGGAGAAACATGACCGAAAGAAATTCAAAGGCTCAGAAACTAAAGAAAGTGGAACCTTATTGCAGAGCACTCAGAGAAGAGTCCAGAGAAGACAAATGGATGGAAGACAGAGCCCACTCAACTCTCAACCGACACGACAGTGGTCTGAGAAGTGGTGTTCGATCTGCAAGTCGCCCTCTCACAACACAAAAGACTGCAAATCGAAAATGAAAAGCTCTCACTTCGCGGCCTGCCGCGTGGCTCCAAGGGCAGTTGCCACCGAAAAGGTCGAGGTCGTTGAAGGAACTCTGGACTAAGAGAGGCCATCTGTGGTCGAACTGATTGAAGTCAATGGCCAGCAGGTTACCTGTCTCTATGACACTGGCTTGGACGGGGAAGCCGTAATTGATGCCAGCCTGGTACGCCCAGACCAACTTACAGGGGAGACCATTGAGATACAGCCTGCAATGAGGAGTGCTGTTACCATGACGCTGCCAATCGCCAAGGTGGAGAGGTCCAGGTACGTCACGGGCATTATTCCAGCAGCTGTATTAACTGACACCCTATTTCCCGTGATCATTGGCACGAAATACGTGTTCTTGGGGGTACCCAAACAACCCGCCCACATGGGAGCATTAGCCATTGGATCCCAAGGGAAGAAAGAAGAGGCAGACACACTATGCAGCCACAACCCAGTGCTAGGGGAATTGCATACTGCCCAGAGGAAGGACACTACGTTGCGTCCTTGCTACAAGAAGCTGCAAAGAAGTGCTGACCCACCAGAACGGGGACAATATGTTCTGAGGAATCGACTGCTTTACCGAAGAGCCGGAAGGGGAGACAAACTGCACTAGCAGTTGGTGGTCCCAGAGGCCCACCGTCCTCACATTCTTCAGAGCGGGCACACCATATCTGAAAGTCAAATATCCGGGTATCGGCATATGGGGTCAGAGCAGCAGATTTCTGGCCATTATTGCTGGCCAGGAATGACCGGTGATATACGCCGGTGGGTTAAGTCTTGATCAGAGTGCCGGAAGGCACCATCCAAAAATTGGACGAAGAGTAAAGTAGCTCTTAAGGTAGAGACGGAGTAGTAGTGTGGGGTCCAGCAGAGACCAATATACTCCAAGTAGGATGGCAAGGACCTTATCCTGTGGTAAAGGTTGTGTCCAAGAATACCTAACGAAATCCGGATCGGGGAAGAACTGAAAAGTCTCCCTAGACATCTCCTTCAGAAATATGAGGAGAGATCCGAGGTCAAATCTTCTCACCTTAGGGTGATGGCAGCCATTGAGAAAAAGGTTACAGGTCCAGACGAAGACCAGAGATCCCAAGTACTACATAGGAGGGCCTATGGGAACGTACGAGGTAGGTCAGATTTTCCAGCCGAAGATAGGTGGGAAATCACTTGTCAGGGAGAGGCCCATAGTGAGAAATTCGCTAGTAACCCAGTTCAGAAGGGGTGGGTAACGTCGGGAACGACGCAAGATACCCAGGACTCCAACCGAAGATTGGCTGACCAGATACAATATCAGCCGAGATGGTCCGGGAAGCAAAAGTCCAGGGGTTTTGGGAAAGACGATTCTGTCAATCTAAGACGATACTGCAGATCCCAGGATGCAAAGCTTGGGGAAACTAAACGGGTATGGAGACACTGTTACAGTCAGGATGGGACGATCCGTCTGTATTGTGAGCCGTCATTTACGCAAGTCGAAAGTTGGTCGACCGAACGTACAGGGGCGATGTGCCAAAACTAGTGTCTGTCATGACTAGGATATAGGCTATCAGTGAGATCGCCTAATGGATGGGGAGGCAATACCATTGAGGGTATAGGTAGACCATCAACATTGGATGTGTTGGGCAACACCTTCAAGAAACTGAACATACGCTTAAGGCATAGGTTGTTGTGGATCATCTGGATTGAACCTCCAGGGAGTAAGAGTCGACGCGGTCAACTCTCTTAAGAGAGTTAACTCTCTATGTCACGAAATGGATGGAGGTCATCGACCCTAATGTTCAAAAGCCAGAGACCGACGGTCTAGGCCACTACAACTTGTTTGTTGTGAGAACGGGTCCCCGATCAAACAAGTTAGGAACGCTTTGAAATACGGAGAACGGGTCCCCAATAAAACACGATCGGAACGCTTTGAAATACGGTGAACGTAGGTCCCGAGAAAAACGGAAACACGATATCAACTGAGATTGTCTATATCAAAGGAGATTGTTGGCATGTTTTTGTACAAGGATCAAAAGACGAGAAAAGAGCAGGGGTTACTTGGTAGGGGGAAAAACCCAGTGACGTCCTACAGACAAAATTCTAGTCTGTCTGAATATAACGTTTTAAAAATCAGTATACAGTTGGAATTACCACCGGCTGGAGTGTGGATTTATTTCAGTGCCAAATTAGAAATACAAATCACGATGTCTAGTGTTGTTTAAAGGCGACAGGCATTTGTCCTTGATGTGACTTGGTGATTTAATTCTAGGACTAGAATAGGTTAAATAAGGTGATTATATGGATGTAGATTAGGAATTGCGCATAGTGAAATTGCGTGGTGTGCATTAGTATAAGAGCGTAGGCAGAAGTAGGCTGAGGTGTGACTTAGGCTGTGTCGAGTGATATGTCATTGCACTCGGTAGGATAAGAACAATGACATGAGAAGATATTCAGCAAGATGGAGAACGGGGTGGGGAGATAAAGGATAGGTCTATGCTAGGATATTCTGGTAGGGGTGTCTACTGGGGTTTCTGTGCTTTTCCTTTGGCTTTTCCTTCTTTTACCTAGTCTAAGGTAATGTGATGTACTCCTCTGTCTTATGCCAGAGATATAGATGTTACAGTCTGAGTACGGCCTTAGGCCTACACTCACATATAATGAGTCTGAGTCGGGTTGATATCACCTGGTGTTATCTCTTCGACAGGTTCCACTTGAAAGTGAAATTACCTACCACTCTGCAAAGAAGAAAATGGCAATACTCTGGTGCAGTGCTAACTGACATCAAGCTCTGAACCCTGTTTCTCAAAGAAGGTCAGACAATTCCTGAGCTAAATTGAACATAAGGAAATGAGTCACTAGAAGAGAGACTGATAACTTAAAGTATTTCAAGCAATCACGGAATATTAACAATAATATTTACCCTAAAAAGTATCGAAAGGGAAAGAATATAAATCACTAACATTTTCCCGGCTTACAGGAACATTTCATTGATTGACAGGCAGCAGTGTGTCAGCGATATATTTTTAGGACAGTGTTTATGTTTGTCCATCCATGGACTATATTAAATACCGGTTTATCGGCTGTGTAGAAATAAAGGACACGAACTAACCAAATCACTCATTGGTGACCAGACTTTTCAAACGTTCCAGGATATATTGGAAGAAGTCAGAAATCGTTCTGAGAGACACATCATCTGGTGAGCTCCTTCCAGTTCTGTGCTGTTGTGAAATAGAATGGCCGTAGCATGATGAGAACTGTGATGCTGATCCTAGACTGAATAGTCCTGACTCGCATACACGATAGACTACACCACAGATTTCTATACACATACACTATACACACACCTGACATATTTTCTTCATTAAATAATTTATTATTTGTTGGAGAACAGTGTTGTATGGGTATGTTCTGGAGGAATGTCAAGAGGGGTATTGTCTTGTGGTAAAAAGAGAGAGAGAGAGAGAGAGATAGCGATAAAAAGACTGAACGGGGTGTGTGTAGACAAAGGTCCTGCAGTAGATCAAAACTGAGAAAAGGGAATTTAAAAGGTGTGCTTGTTGATTATACTTTCCCCTCAGGGACGACAAGTGACAGTCAGTCCATTGTATTAGGCTGCGAGGAGACTCTGAACGGACAGACAGTATATACAGAGTGCCCAGGGGTCAGAACGGATGTCTCATATCTCTTAGGACCGACTGACCCATGTTCAACGGCTGTTCACATGGAACCCTTCTCCACTTCATTCTTCAAAGTTCTCGTTTGCCACTACCACCAAGTTCTGCACACGGGGCGGCTCCACCCACGATCAGTCCCCAGGCTTCCACGATCACCCCGACGGCCCTCCTACTCGTCTTGGCCTTGTCCTTACGAGTGACCGTTAGCCCGGTCGCTCCGGTATAGGTTTGTTTCAGGGCTGATTGATTCTGCAGGTGAGTTTGTGTAACAACTCCCTCTATTCCCCCTCCTCTCTCTCTCTCCTCTCTCTCTCCCTGTCTCCCTCCCTCTCTCTCTCTCCTCCGTTATCCTCTATCTCCCCCTCTCCCTCTTTCTCCCTATCTCTCTTCCTCTCTCTCCAATCTGTTATCCTCTCTCCCTCTCCCTCTCTCTCAATCACTCTCTTTCTCGCTCCCTCTCTCTCTCTTTCTTCCTCTCGCTCCCTCTATCTCTTTCTTCATGTAATCGCAAATTATTCTAACACTATCTCAATACGGATTGCCTTCCCCCTTAATAATAGAGATAATAATAATAATAACAAAACCCTAGTATAACAGCCAGTCCCCTTTTTGTAGGCCACATGGCTAATAACAAGTGTCAGACCATTATCTAATATTAGTGTGTCGTGTAGTTTTGATGTTCGCATTTTGCCCATGCCTTTATAATGCATATCTTTTATATTGTTGCTGTTCTTTGTTAGCCTTGAATGATGTGTGAATGAAATAATGTATGAAAGAGAGTGATAGAATGGCAGAATGTTAGACGGACCTGCGTGCCCAATTCTTAACCCTTTGAAAATAAAGTTTGTTCGTTCGTTCGCTCGTTCGTTCCTCTCTCTCCCTGTCTTTCCCTATCTCCCTGTCTCTCTCGTTCTCTCTTCCTCTCATTACCTCTCTCTCCTCCTCTCTCTTCCTCGCTCCCTCCCTCTGTTTCCCTCTCTATCCCCTCTTTTCCACTCTCTCTCTCTGACTCTCTCTCTCTCACTCTCTCCCTCTTTCTCCTCTCTCTCCCTATCTCTCTCCCTCTCTCTCTCTCCCTCTCTCTCTCTTTCTCCCATCTCACTCTCCCTCTCTCCCTCTCACTCTCTCTCTCCTCCTCTCTTCCTCTCTCCTTCTCTCTCCCTCTCACTCTTCCTCTCCCTCTCTCTCTTTCTCCCATCTCATTCTCCCTCTCTCCCTCTCACTCTCCCTCTCTCTCCTCCTCTCTTCCTCTCTCATCCTCTCTCCCTCTCCCTCTTCCTCTCCCTCTCTCTGTCTCTCCATTACATTTTGTCAATAGACTGTTATGATGTGCGATATCAGCAAAATACCTTTCCTTTCTCATTGCTTCCCTTTCAGCAAAATGTATTACAATTTGTCACGAATCAATATCTTGCTATGGGTCTGTCATGTGATAGTGACTTCACATTTTGTAGGCCTGAATGCACGGATGAAAAGGTGGTATGGCAAATATGTTCCTCACTTTCGCAGACGACGAGCCCGGCTGTCCTACTGTAATAACCTTGCCAGCGCAGTTTGCTATCCACTTCGCTAGCACGCCTGCTTTACAGCTAGCATTTCCTCTTTTGTATTGGCTTAGTTTATAAGGGATCGCTATCGTTGGTTCCCTATAAGTGCACTATGTTCCTCTCATAGATTACACAAGGAGAATCTGCGTACACCTCACGTACTCTGTAGCATCTCGAGGATCCAAATATGTGCATAGCAGAATCACAGATACCATACACTTGATGCCAACCACAACATCAACAACACTTGATGCCAACCACAACAACCACAACACTTGATGCCAACCACAACATCAACAACACTTGATGCCAACCACAACATCAACAACACTTGATGCCAACCACAACATCAACAACACTTGATGCCAACCACAACAACCACAACACTTGATGCCAACCACAACATCAACAACACTTGATGCCAACCACAACAACCACAACACTTGATGCCAACCACAACATCAACAACACTTGATGCCAACCACAATATCAACAACACTTGATGCCAACCACAACATCAACAACACTTGATGCCAACCACAACAACCACAACACTTGATGCCAACCACAACATCAACAACACTTGATGCCAACCACAACAACCACAACACTTGATGCCAACCACAACATCAACAACACTTGATGCCAACCACAACATCAACAACACTTGATGCCAACCACAACATCAACAACACTTGATGCCAACCACAACAACCACAACACTTGATGCCAGTATCTGTTCTAGTTTGAACATTTTGCCTGGGCATATACCAAGACTGCCATGACTACTACAGATTTCAGCAAATCTTCTGGCCAAGGGAAACAGCAATGAAAGTACAACTCTATAGAAACAGCCGTGACAGGTACACTATATAGAAACAGCAGTGAAAGTTACACTCCGTAGAAACAGCAGTGACAGTTACACTATAGAGAAACAGCAGTGAAAATTAGACTATATAGAAACAGCAGTGACAGTTACACTATATAGAAACAGCAGTGAAAGTTAGACTCTATAGACACAGCAGTGACAGTTACACTCTATAGAAACAGCAGTGAAAGTTACACTATATAAACAGCAGTGAAAGTACACTATATAGACCACTGAGTGAATTAACGTGACAGTGAAATTCATACAATAGACAATACTGCAGATTTAGACAATAAATGTCAAGCCAGCGTAAAAAGAGAAGAAGTCCCGAGTGCTGTGATGACGGTTCTTGACTCAACTCAACTCAACTCAACTCAACCCAGTTCAACTCAGCTCATGTTCTTCCACAGATCCATAATCAACCAATCAACCTTAGTCCAGCTGTTCATTATTTCTGAACAATACATAAGGAGAAATGTCAAGAATAATGAAACTTCTGACAATGTTGATCCATAAATAATTGGTGGATATTCCATTCCAAAGCTCAGAAATAGATTCCCCTCACAAACAGTCCCAAAGGATTAGGGAGAATACTTCTGTCTTTTAGAAGACGCAGACAAAAATGACTACCCCTTCCAAAATATTTGTTATTTACATAAGATATTTTCCATGGACAAAACATCATCATCATCATGTTTTTGCCACCTGTCGTAGTTGTTTATATATTTCCAGAGTTATCGGCCTTGGTGTTCTTTAACAACACTGCTGATGATATTGTCGTCTCAGTCCATCCAGCAATATTTCTCTTGGTCTGCCTCTTTTCCCACTGTTTTTTCAAGTTATCACTATTTTTCACTTTTCTCATCACATGACCAAAAATTGCTGCCTGTCTCTTTGTTATAATTGTATATAATTCAGATATCTAGGCACATGGATAACATTACATGAAAGATGCATTACAGAGGCAATGAACAGAATAGGACAAGCAACAACTGAATTCCATCAAATGAAGAAAGTTGTGTGCAATAAGTCATTGTCCTTAAAAGTTAGAAAAATAGATATTGCGTGTTACATAGAACCAATTTTAACATACGGGTGCGAATCCTGGACAATTAGTGAATAGACGAAATAATTTATTGAAACGTTAGAGATGTGGCTTTATAGAAGAATGCTGAAAATTAATTTGGCAACCAAAATGAGCAATCTGGATATTTTTAGGGAAGATAAGTCACAAAGGCAGCTTATCACAAACATCAGCAAGAAGCAGTCATCATTTTGGCCACATTATGAGAAGATTAAAAACTGAACGTGTTGTGACAACCGGAAAGATTTGCGGAAAAAGAGATAGATGAAGGCAGCGAGAGAAAATTCTTGACATTCTTGTGTAATGACACGGAAGGGAGTCAACACACGAAATGATCCAAGTCGTTGGAGATCACAATTTGTGGAGAAGCATGATCGCCAACGCCAGCTGGCAAGGCACCGCATGATGATGCTAATAATGTTCTAGTTTCATTAGCCTCTCCCATGCAATCAGTGTTAGTTACTCTGGCAGTTCAAAGTATTCGGAACATTCATCTCGGCAAACACAAATTGGTTGCTTCTACGCTCTTCCTAATGTATTCATTAACTTTCCATGATTCGCTATCATACAGCAATACAGAATCTATACATCATTTCAGTACTCTCTTCTATGCAATGATAGCGCTAGATTTTATTAGAAGGTAGCAAGTCATTAGTATAGTGTGGATACTGGGCATGGATGCTTTTTCTAGGACTTCAGTGTCTGTGATCTTGTCTTGCCATTTAATCTTTAATAGCTTCCTTAGACAGACTGTGTGGTTGTGGTTTGATTTCTTAGCATGTCGCTGGTAAACAGTCCAGATTTCACAAGCATATATCAGTATGGATAAGACAACTGCTTTGTAGACTTTCAGCTTTGTTTGCAGGCGTATTCAATTTCTGTCCCATACATTCTTGTACAGTCTGCCAAAGGTCGCACTGGCCTTGGAGATTCTTGCATTCACTTCGTCATCAATTGTGGCAGCTTGGGACACAGTGCTGCCGAGATAGGTTAATTTGTCCACAACAATTAGTCTGTGACAATTCACTTTGATATTCCTCACGGTGTGATTGATCCCTGGAACTGGCTGGTACATAACTACAGTCTTCTCCAAGTTGAAATTAAGCTCAAAATTGGCACAAGCATATGAGAAGGCTGAAACATTATGTTGCATGTCTGCCTCTTGAGTTGGCATATAGAACGCAATAAACAGCAAACAGGAGCTCTCTGACAGTGTCGCTGGTAGTTTTGGTTTTAGCCTTTCAGCCTTCTGAGATTGAACAACTTGCCATCCATGCTGGTAGTTGATGTATATACCAATGTCGTTGTTTTCGAAGGCATTCGTCAGGAAAGGGCTCAGACAGCTCACCATTTTCCTGCACTCTTGCTTGCATACCATCATGAAATAACTGCACTATTTGATATCACAACAAGCAGTGACAGACTAAATAGAAGCAGAAGAAGAGGTCGACCACGTAAACGATAAACAGAGGGAGAATATCGATACTTGAAGACCATAAACGGACACTCTCTCGCTGTTTATAGTTCACTACGACAACCCAAGGTCTAAGAGGAACAAGTTGAGCATGAGATGAGAATGATAGCGAATCATAGCATAAGATACTTTTCATTTTCTGTAATTCAGAGTTTCCTTGACATATTTTAACTTGTAAAATCTTAATCTGAATAAAAACAATATGTTAACCAAAACTTACAATCAACAACAAAGACACAGGAAATCACCTCGGGTTTATACTTAATAACAATGCTCATGCTCAAACGAAGCCAACAAAATTGTGGGTGTGTCCGAATAAGAGAAAAAGCAGCACAAGAAACATAAAGCACAATGCAAGAAAATAAACAAACAACGGAGATTCCAGAGTGCGCATTGTATTCTGTGGCAATATGCGAATGTGAATCATGAACTACATCACAAACAATGGAGAAGAAAATCGATGCTTTTCAATTTCACTGTTACGCAAATTCTATAGAATATCATGAATTAAAAAAACATGAAATATTTGCCATTCTACAAGAAAGCGACCATCTGCGGAGAAGACCAGCTCATAATTAATAGTTTATCTTGGGATCTGAAAGTAGATATACAAATAACAATCAATAGTGAAGATCGCATATTAAACAGCAGCTGTCTGTCATTTACTGCCATGGTGTATTTTTAATGACTGGGGATTTTGAAAATTTGCCGTTCCAAGTTTTGTATTTACCTTTTATGTTGCATGAACTCCACAGAGGGTGAATACAAAACTTGGAGCGGCAATATTTTCAAAAACCCCATAGTCATCAAAACTACACCATATACCTTGCGGTGTAGGACGGGGTGGGGGAGGGGAGGTTGAGACTGAGCCTGAGAAATTAGAGCCGCCTGGCTTGTGCAGTCACCGCGAAATGTGTAGGATAGGGTTTTCATTTTGCCACTAACAGATACAAAATCCACCCCTTACTGATGATTCGAACCTGGTTCTCCTGAAGGAGAACGGATCATTTAAGCCACTCGGCCAGCCGCTGCTCAAACAGAAACTAATTAATAAATTATTAACTTATTTACTTATTATCTTATTTATTATTATTAACTTATTAATAAAAATACTAATAAATAATGCAAGTACTAACAACGGTAGTAGTATTAGTAGTAGTAGTAGTAGTAGTAGTAGTAGTAGTAGTAGTAGTAGTAGTAGTAGTAGTAGTAGTAGTAGTAGTAGTAGTAGTAGGCAATGCGATAAGAAACAGTCATGATAAGCAACCATCCAAACTTCATTGTAGAACCAACAATGATATTGCTTTCCTCATTGAATGTAAACACAGCAGTCACAAACAATAATGTTGCACGATTTATTGCCTGGCATATTTCGCTGCATCTCGTCAAGTGCATACTGCAAAGTTATAAATCACATGAAGTGGATAAATGAATCATATTTGAGCCGAAACAATTAAAACACACAATCTCAGGTATTGTTTGATTGTGGAACATCTGTTATCCTCACAGTAATTTCAAATTTACTATGAACTCTTTCTGTTTGCACAACACCGGCTGGAAGCGACTAATGTTCAAACACCTCACTATATTTGGGCAGTTCTTTATAGTTCGTCGAATACAGTGACAACAAATAAAATACGGTCATAGCGTGAACAAAGAAAAAGCTCTTAATATACAGTATTCGATAAATAAAATACGACTGCTCAAATATAGTGAGGTGTTAGCAATAAGGCGGTTCCTCCGCTTTTGGGTTTTGTGCAGACAGAAAGACTTCGTTGTAAATTTAAAATTACCATAGGGATAAGAGATATTCCACAATCAAACACCTATGACTATGTGTTTTAATTGTTTCAGCTTGAGTATTATTTATGTATTCACTTCAGGTGATATATAACAATGCAATGAAAACCTGATGAGATGTCAAACAATAAATCGTGCAACACAGTGTTTGTGACTCTGTCTAATGATAACAGCAATAAATAAATCAATAATAATTTTGACAATAATTAAAACAATGGATATTATAAAAGCAATAACAACTATGTAATAGGAATATGAAATAGGTAAGGATCAAGTAAGTATCACAAACATCGTCGGCGATTGAAAGGAAACAGCGGTGAAAATGGAACTTCCCAGGCCTGCAACAGTAGAAAAATGTTCACTGCAATAATCAGGAGAAATTTATGAGGTAATCATCATGAACCTTTATTGACTTCGTAGAACTGGAGATAGTTGACAATTTCAAATATCTAGGGTCAGAGGTCAACAGTACATTATCCCTAGATTAGGAAATCATTATGACTGGCCAGGCAGCAACAACGATGAACAGGATAACAAAAAGAGTCTAGGAGAACGGAAAGCTTACTGCCAAAACAAAAGTCCATGAGTATAAAGCCTGATTCCTTGAATAGCACCTTGCCATCTTGACAGACGATAGTTTGTAAGGTGGAGTTATTCTTCCCCATTGCACAACATCTCATCTCATCTCATATCACCTCATCTCATCATGTTTCTTGCCAAATGGTGGTTTAACATAATTCTCTCCAGCTCGTCGTCAATGAAAACCAAATGAACAGTATAGAGAAGCAGCGTCCATTAAACTATCAACGACTAGAAGCCGGCTGACATGTCTGGTATTTTAATATTTATTTCCGCCGAACAGCTTGTGACAATATCAATAATAATAAGATTTACCGTTCCCGTACTGCCGGGAGGACCGGTATCATAGAAATAAGCATAATCACACTGCTGATCATATCTATTCTAATTATTCTAATCCAAAGACAATGCCTAGCCGCCTAGTGTTGGTTACAATACCTCATGTCTGTTGACCGCTCTCTAACCTTTGCCATCTTGTCGAGTACTGGTTCAAACATTCTTGGCTAGTTGTCTGTCCTCACTTAAAGGAGTATGCCTTCATTGTATATCTCTTCTACCTAGTGGTTCTCTGCTACCCATTCCATCTCCTGAAGGATTGTTGACAATATTTTCTCCTTTTATACTTTCATGCCGCCTTTCGTATTGCCAGCCCAAGCTTCACTCTCTGGTTGCTAAATGTATGACGCTGTGACGTTTTCCACATTGACACGTCACGTCACGATTTTTCCTATCTATTGCTTTGAGATTACTCTACGGATTCTTTCTCCATAATAATTCTGTCACTCATTCATGAACCATTATTGACTTCGAAGAACTGGAGATAGTTGATAATTTCAAATATCTAGGGTCAGGGGTCAACAGTATATTATCCCTAGATTAGGAAATCATCATGACTGGCCAGGCAGCAACAACGATGAACAGGATAACAAAGAGAGTCTGGGAGAACGGAAAGCTTACTGCCAAAACAAAAGTCCATGAGTATAAAGCCTGTGTCCTTGAATAGCACCTTGCCATCTTGACAGACGATAGTTTGTAAAGTGGAGTTATTCTTCCTCATAGCACAACATCTCATCTCATCTCATCTCATCTCTTCTCGTCTCATCTCATCTCATCTCATCTCATCATGTTCCTCTTGTACCTTGCGGTGTCAAGGTGAAGTATAAACAGCGGGAGAGTGCCCGCAATGTGTCAATTTTCGCATGGACTCTGCTATTCCCTCTGTCCATAGTTTACGTGGTCTTCCTCTTCTTCTGCTTCCATTTGGTATGTACAACCATTGCTTGTTGTGATATACTGTTAGTTGGTAACCTACTTGCATGGCCAAACCAGTTTACTTGCTGCCTTCTAAAATCTAGCGCTGCTATATTCCCCACTATAGACATGATTTCTTCATTTCTGATCTTATCTCATCTTGATACATTGAGTATTCTTCTTGGGAATCTTATTTCTGTTGTTGTCATGTTTCTTTTCTCTTTTTCTGTCATTGTCCAGGTTAGGCATTTGTAGCATAGAGGTGGTAAGAATATTGTGTTGTAAAGTGTTTTATTAGTAACTGATGATACATGTTTGTTCATTAGTATTGGTGCCATATGTCCAATGATTTGGTTTGCCTTATTGCATCTATTTTCGATCTCCTCTTCTGGTGTGCCATTTGATGATATTATACTTCCAACGTACTTGAAATTCTTTTCTTGTTTCAAGGGATGTTCGGTTAGGTGAATCGTTGCTTTTTCTTCTTTAGTTATAGTCAATACCTCTGTTTTACTTGTGCTAATTTTTATGTTATGTTCCCTACACATTTCGTTTAGACTATTCATGTGGTCTTGTAATTCATCTTCTGATTTTGCTATTAGTGCTTGATCGTCCGCAAACAGGAGTTCTCTAATGGTGTAATTTGCAGATGGTTCTTCTTGTGTGTTCTCGTCATGCGGTGTTCATGTGGTCTATGTATGGCTGGTTTCTTTATATATCTTGTCTATATAGGTTGTGAACAAAATAGAGGACATGCCACAACCTTGTCGTACTCCGGATCTTATGGTGAAGGGTTTTGAGTGTCCTCCAGTTGCTCTCACTATGTATACACTTTGTTGTGTAAGCTTCTACATAGGTTTGTTAGATGTGTACTCATGCCTGTACTAAACTTAGAGACCATGTGTCGCCCATGCAGCATGATCCCTCTCTCGCCTGCCTAGTTTACTCCAGAGGAAAGGTAACACCAAATCGTCTGGAACAAGACAAGCTGCAGAAGCTGCGGGATCAGTAAAGCAATGCTCTAACTGCCCGCTTGTCGGAGCTTCCATTCTAGACCAGTTGCCAACCAAGGCATTTAGTCTTATGGTTGTATTTGCTCGCACTAGGATAATGATAATTAATAGTGCCATAACTATTATTGTTTTCCTTATTGCTGTAATCATTATTATTGTTGGTCCTGGTATGAAGTTTGGATGGTTGGTTAATATGGTTGTCTCTTATCGTTTTGCCTACTATTACCACCACCATCACCACCACCACCACTACTACTGCTACTACTACTACCACCACCACCACCACTACTACTACTACTACTACTACTACTACTACTACTACTACTACTACTACTACTACTACTACTACTACTACTACTACTACTGCTGCTGCTACTACTACTACTACTACTACTACTACTACCCTCTCAATTGCGCTTCTCCGCACGAAGCTGCTGGCACAATGTGTGGTGTCGGGCGTGGTGAACGCCGTCCAACATTCGACGCTAGCAGAAAACGGACAGTACCGTCTACTGTCATACGGTAGCTCAGTTATATCTGACTTAAGACCTGATTTTCAAAGGCCTGTTTCCTTAGTACTCTTCTTTATGGCACATGAAAGCGGGTTAAACTACCCACATCAAGACATAAATATACATTACTCAAAATGTATCACCACTATTATTCTCAAGGCTGAGTAAGCAGAACATGCACCTTAGTACAGGGTGATTGTAAAGTCTCACTACACTTTGTATGTAGAACAAATTCGAAACATTCTTTCTTCTGTTGATATCACCACTCTGTTTAGAGTGCAAAGAATTACTTCAACAGACGACAGTCATTCGCTGCATATTGCTTCACGGTGGACTGTGGAGCAAATTTTTTGATGACATCATGTACCTTAATTTTCGAATTTGTTCTACATGCAAAGTGTAGTGAGACTTTACAAACACCTGGTATAACAAGGTACCACATTTCGCTGACAATTGTCCGTTTGCAGTTGGTCAACGGTTCTGTCATATCTCGTCGCTGGCTACGGGAGGAAAAGACTAACCACTTATTCCTCCCTGCACTCAGGCCTACACAATGTGAAGGTCCTACCATGTCACATAACTACAGGAAGTTCCTGCTACGGGACCCGACTCTCGGGAAGCAGATTGAACAAAGTGGATATTTTGTTTTCCAAAAGTGGAAGGTATGGAAGGAAAGCGGTTCACAGTAAGAAGCATTGAAGCCATGGCACGGGGAATGGCAGGTGCGGCCAGACGGGCACTACAGTAGACTACGTGAAGGATCCGCTTCTGCAGCTTGGGGTGAGTTTTGTATATTGTCAAGTTGAGTTGGGTCGAGTTAAGTCGAGTTGGGTTGAGTTGTGCCGAGTTGAGTCGAGGTGAGTTGAGACAAGTTGAGTTGAGTTGAGTCAGATTGAGTTAAGTCAACTTGAGTTGAGTCAAGTTGAGTTTAGTCCAGTTGAGATGAGTTAAGTTGAGCTAAGTCAAGCTAGGTTGAGCTGAAGCAAGTTGGGTTGAGTTCAGTTGGGTTGAGTCAAGTTAATTTGAGTTGACTTGAGTCGAATAGAGCCTAGTCAAGTTGAGTTGAGTCAAGTTGAGTTGAGTCAATTTTAGTCGAGTAAAGTTGAGTTTAGTCAGGTTGAGATGACTTAAGCTGAGTTGAGTCAAGTTGAGTTGGGTTGAGTTGAGACAAGTTGAGTTAAGTCGAATCAAGTCGAGTCAAATTGAGCTGAGTCAAGTTAAGTTGAGTTCAGTCAAGTTGAGTTCAGTCAAGTTGAGCTGAGACAAGTTGAGTTGAGTCAAGTTGAGTTGAGTCAAGTTGAGATGAGTTAAGTTGAGCTAAGTCAAGCTGGGTTGAGTTAAGGCAAGCTGGGTTGAGTTGAGTCAAGTTGAGTTGAGCTGAGTCAAGACAAGTTAAGATAAACTGAGTCAAGCTGAGTTGAGCCGAATCGAGTCGAGTCAAGTTGAGTTGAGTCAAGTTGAGTTGAGTCAAACTGAGACGAGTTAAACTGAGTTGAGTCAAGTTGAGCTGAGTTAAGTTGAGATGAGTTAAGTAAAGTTGAGTTGAGTTGGGTCAAGAACAGACATCACAGCGCTAGAGACATTCCCATTCGATCTTCATCCTTATCTGCAACGATCATCGGAAAGTCCCAATACTAATGGTACCAAGCATCCCCAGGCCGTGATCAGCCACCCACTCTCCTACACTATACACAGGATTCCAAAGGGCCACGACGTCGTCTGCCTTATCATACACCAATACACCAAAAAGAGGTCTGTTCGCCTACTCGTTTCCAACCACACCAGCATGTCCCGGGGAAACAAATCCAACTAATGGGTATATGGATATAAGATGACAGCAACACACACCTTTACCGGCCACTCAAATCGGATCTCAATTATAACCAGCGGTGTAGAAGCAGTTTGAATGGGCCGAACTTTCATTGTTTTCTTAATAATGAACTACGGGCGTATTTGATATACATATATCCAGAGTATATATATTCCGCTATATATATATATATATATATATATATATATATATATATATATATATATATATATATATATATATATATATATATATATATATATTGCGCTCGCTCGCTTTGAACTCAAGCATAGTCCATACACACTATTTATAGAAGTAATGGACATAAGTTTGGGCGGGGATTAGCTTTCCCTATTATCAGTGTCCCTCGCCATCAGGCGAACCCACTCCGACTTCAGAGGTACTTATAATTTATGTCCCCAAGTCAAGAACGACAGGTCAACAATTTAGTCCAGCTGTCCGGTGTAGGGGTTGAACCCTTACCTCGGCATCAGCACAACGGATGTTTAAGAACACGAGTGCTTACCCATTCGGCTACGTTGACCTGCAATAAATAATTGGTCCCGAATCAGTTTCTAGCTATGGGTCTGTAATGCGATAGCGCCATCAGACTGCACAGGCTTGGGAGCAAGGGGGGGGGGGGGGGGATAGGTGGCCAATGTTCCCTCACTTTGGCCAGCCACGAGCCCAAGCGTTAACCCGAGTCTCATAGTGTGATTGACTTACCCGCGCAGTTTACTATCAACTTCGCTAGCAAGTATTGGGTATGCTACTCACATAATTTATACACGACGGGTATGTGGTCA
Organism: Cepaea nemoralis; assembly: GCA_014155875.1. NCBI lineage: Eukaryota > Metazoa > Mollusca > Gastropoda > Stylommatophora > Helicidae > Cepaea > Cepaea nemoralis. Next base: position 590,502 of record JACEFZ010018801.1, on the reverse strand, counting down.
CAATCAGCCAGTAGAGTTTACTTCCCATGATATGTTATGGTATATGTTTTAGGCCGGGTCAATTTAAGGAAAATCAGCTTCGATGCTTATTCGAGAGCATGATCACCGAGCCGACAGGTCGAAGTGCTAGCCACTATACTACTTCCTGTGGGTATACAATGCTGGCTCTGCGTGCTTATAGACCACACGGACAATCGATAGGTCGTGTGATGAATGTCACGTGGGCCGCCTTTACTTTCTACAGCATTTTCAAGTACCCATTTTAATGCTATGTAGACTCGGCAGCCCAGTTAAATGTTGAAAGTAAAGAAATGACACAACTGGTTAAGGGATCGAACGTGTGACCACAGGACCTGCAAGCGGGAGGCTACGGTGGACATAGGGCAATAAAAACACCTTGGGTAAAAATATACACCAGACAGGGAACTAGCTTAGGATCGAAACTCTTGTCAGCGGCTGTGCTGAGAACGACGTTCTGTAAAAGACCTGGGCACTCTTCCGAATTGCGGTCCCAAATAGATCCGCAGTGAATAGGTCAGGGGTTAAGGGTTAGGGTTAGTTGTTAACTAAACACTGACCCTAACCCTTACCCCTGACCTATTCACTGCGGATCTATTTGGGACCGCAATTCGGAAGAGTGCCAAGACCTGATATGTGACGATAATGATGATGTGAATAGAGAAGGTCTGTGATTGGTTGTGACAACTGGAAAGCTTAAGAGCATTAAAGACAAACAGTGACGGAGGAATACGGTGCTAGACTGTTAGAGCGACATCCAGTGTCCAAAGAAAATTACTTCCATTTCTTTATGAAGGATATGATCACCTGCTGGGATAGTGTGGCACATGAGGAGGATGGCCCAAATTTATTTTCCAAATCCTTGCATTTATTTTTTACTTTGTACTTTAGCAATAAATAACACCACCGGCATTTTGGCAAGCCAATGCTGACCTAATGTCAACTAGTTAACATCTATAAGAAAGAGAGGAGTAGATATGGAAAGAGTTATATAGGGAAGGAATATTAAACTATGGGTAGGCACATCATATTATAAAACACCCTGGAGGAATTAAGGTACGAGTGGGCGAGTTTTCAATACGGACAAACTTTCGCTTCTCCGATCTCGCTGCTTGATGATTATACAAATGCATCTCACATTTGGATTTTCTATTTCTGTTTGACTGGCAAATTGAATAGTCTAGACATTCTGGGTGCGTTAACAGTCAGAATAATCTTGAAAATGTAGTGACAATTTGCAAATTTGATGTGAAACAAGCAAGTCGAAGATAATGGGGTAAATGCCCAGAATGCTTGGGGGAATGGTATTTTCTGGACGGATACGCAGATCACATACGAGACTGGTGATGATGTATGATGTCGAATTGCAGCCGCACTCAGCACTACAATCCCTTTGGCTATGGTATTTTGACACTAGGCGGGAGAAAAGACTCTATACGTGTCCAAAACTTATGGTTGACAATATGCAATACAATACAAATGTACGAGTGGTGTAGGTACGAACAGAAACAGGGATGTTATAAACGATGAAGGAAACAACGGTGTGACGGCATAAATTAATCTTTATTTAACACCAGCACACTATAGGTCTTAGAGATTAATTTCACGTCTCCAGGACCTGGCCTCCCCAATGCTTGCAATGTGAGCATACCATCATCATGTGCCATGCCGATAAGCGCGAACGGTCGTGTTTCGCCATCTCATACGATCTCCAGAGTCATGGATCAGCTCAGCGTTCTTGCCTCGACCATGCCACGTTCCCAAGCCATACATATATTTACTTCTCTGTTTTCCCCTTGTTCTTTTCTCCTCACGTTTGCCAGATGTCCTCAATTTTTCTAATATATTTATATTTATAACGCGCCCAAAAGATTTTGTCTGTCTAATTTCTCTATGAGTTTAGTTTCTCATTTGCCTCTTGTAAGACTTTCTGAGGCGGTTTTTTGTCTGTCCATGGTATTCTTTGCATTTTCCTTAGAAACCATATACCCACTGCCACTCGATGTTTTTCAGCCATCTGCTCATTGTCCGCGTTTCAGATCCTTACAAAAGTTGAGGTTCCATGTATCACCTCAACACTCTTTTTCTCGTTGCAATGCAAACATTTTCATTGGTTAGTATGTTTTCCATCTGGTGAAAGGCTACTTTTGCCACGGCGATTCTTGATCTAATCTCTTCAAGGCACCTCCTATAAGATATTATGACTGTTCCAAGATAGTTGTACCGATTCACTTGTTTAAGAATATTCCCATTTACTCGTATATTACATTGTGGTATTTGTCCTTCCTAGTGGCGACCATAATCTGTGTATTCTTACAATTTAATGATAACCCTAGTTATTCATCGTGCGCAATAACTGCATCTAATAAATGTGGCAAACACGGTTCATTGTCTGCAATAAATACAGCATCTTCCGCATATCTAATGTTATTGATGTTACGTACCCCAATGGTGATTCCTCCCGTATCTTCTAATTTTCTAAACATATTGTAACTGTTTAGGGAGAAAAAGTCCTGGAAACATTACACATCCCAGTGACACACCTCTTTCAATAGGCTGATATTAATCTACTTTCATTATCAATCTATATGGCAGCTTGTTGTTTCCAATATACGTTTTTCACAAGTCTAAGCCAGAAGAATTATCGTCTCTCCCCCCCCCCCCCCCCTTTCCGCCCCCTTTCTCTTGACCGACTCAAACCACTCTCAGTATAAACATACGTTCTTCTAAAGGACATCGCTGCACGTGACCGCTAATGTGTCAAGTCAACAACATCCAGACACGCACATCTCACTCCACAGACAACTGACGTGATGTATACACTGAACCACAAACACAGGAATGCTTCCTAGACCAATCACGTAGAGTCCAACACCACTAATGGCTCTGCAGGTGGTGGATGTAGCTGAAGAGCAGTCGACATATAGTTGTAGGTCATTGACCTCAATTTCAGAATTGTATGCAGATGGTTTTTCCCTGGAGACAGTGACTACGGTCATCGACCAGTATGGTCATAGCTAAGAAGGAAAGCAATGGCAAACTACCTTCTTTACAGATGCCAAGATAGTCATGTTTCGTTTAATAGAGAATTAGAGAAACTGCGTAAATGGGTCTCCATATGAGCAGCCTCGCCCGGTAAAGGTAGCCATGCGCACCAGGTGACTCCAGACTGTCAGCAAGCGACTGGGCGCACAAGAGTGTGAATGACAAATTGGAAAATATTAAACACGCAAGGAGAGGTCTGAATATTAATAATTTAGGTTTATGTGAGACCAGATGGAAAGGAATAAACATGATACTATCCAAGAAATATAACATAATCAACTCTGTTGGAGAGAAAAAAACAGCGAATGTTAGCATTTATAATGGGTATTGAGAGATCAAAATCTATCAAAGGATATTGGACTGTGTCAGATAGAATATTACTAAAAGTTAAATGGCTCACCTATTGATCTAAACATCATACATGTTTATGCACCAACAACAGACAACAGTGATGACCGCAATGTTGAATATTATAATGATTTGGAAAATGCCTTCAAGAAATGCAAGTATTTTAGTATATTAAATATCATAATGAGTGCCTTTAATGCTAAAGTTGAACATCAACAGGACACTAGGAAAGTATAGAATATGGTAACAGAATAAAATAGCTTGCAGACATCTGGTACCAACAATATCCATGGAGATTATGGACATGAACGAGTCTTGACAATAATATCAGAAACCAGATTGATTACATCCTCATCAACAGAAGATTTCGAATCACAAAAGAAGCACACAATTTGATCAACATGCACTGACGAGTGAGGAGATTAGTGTAAAGAAAAAGCTCAGAACAGATATGATGCATTGTCCGATTTGGAAATTCTTTTGTAAGATGTCAGTGACCAATGAGGGGCGGCTGGCCAAGTGTTTAGAATGCATGATTCTTCTTCTGGAGACCCGGGTACGAATCCTTGGTAAGGTGTGGATTTTTTTTCTGTCGGTGGCAAAAAGAAAACCCTAGTCTGCACAGTTCGCGGCGACTGCACCAGCCAGGCGGCCTTAATTCATTAGGCTCAAGACCCCCCTGCCACACACCGCAAGGCATTATATAGGCAGTAAATTATAAAAATGTCGCTTAAAATTCGACAGGTCGACTTCATTGCCAAGGGTTTTATCCCATTTCGCTCAGTCTCTGTCCGCAGTGTGGGTTGATGAAAGCGTCGCACAAAGCACGAACTCCGTAGCTCCAGCGACGACCCCCAGGAGTCTCCGAAAATATTCACTAGTGAAACGATGGACGCCACCCAGAATCGAACACACAACCTTCGAGCCAGAGTCAGACGGCTTGACCACTTCGCCACGGAGGCTCCCAAGCAAATGATAGTTATGACAGACAGTGACCAATGGGAAATATTAAATAAATCAGTCAGCCAAGCTGCAGAAACGACTATCCCAAAAATGAAAATGATGGTAAGTAAGAAATGAATGACGGAAGACATCTTACAACTAAAAGAGATAAAAAGAAGTAATAAAAATAACCACGAAAAATAAGAAGAGATTCACGGTAAAATTAGACAATTGTTCAAGGAGGTAAAAGAAGCACGGCTTGAGGAAATATGAAGTGAAAAACAACACCTAGAATACCAAATTAATGCACACAAATATGAATGACTACGCTAAGAAAAGAACACACACATCAGCGGGTTGCATAACAACCAAAGATAGCAAAATCATAAGGATCTTTATAGCGATACAAGAGAGGAACAGTATGATTTTCGGAATAATAAATAAGGACCATCAATTTTGAAGATGGAATTTCAGAAAGCTCTTAACCATGTGAAAGCTGACAAGACCCAGGTCGAGACAACTTCGCAACAGAAATGATCAATGCTTTAAAAGAACATGGAATAGAACACAATATATGATACTGGAGATATACCTCCTAAATTATGAAATTGTACATTTATTGCAATTCAAAACAATGTTTTCCCGTGATGAATTTGAATAACGAAGACACAAACAATAGATTGCACGATTTATTGCCTGGCATATTTCGCTGCATCTCGTCAGGTACATACTGCAGAAATCACACAACTTACGTGAATTAATTAGATAAATCCTTCAAACTGAAATATACACATGTTCGCACATTAATGTCGATTGTCTACCACGGTAATTTTAAACTGACTAACATGTCTTTCTGCTTACACAAGGACGGCTTACGAATTTTGATTAGTATAGCTTCAGCAAGCTTTAACAATCGACTACTTTGTGTGTTGAACAACACACGGAAGGCACTGTCTCTTTCAACCACGTGAGCAGTCTCGAGCACATGTCTCCCGACCGAAGAAGCCAGATTTTTCCGGTGTGTCGGCCTGCCTAGGCTACCATCTTCTGTGTGTAGTATTTTGTCCAACCAATTCGGAATATGTTCCGAAACCCTGCAATGTAACTGTCGCTCAGTTCTGCCTATGTAGATGGCCTCGCATCTGCATG
>JACEFZ010018801.1:417500-580000 GCA_014155875.1 Cepaea nemoralis | reverse complement strand
GTATATTCATGTTCACGGTTTTGCCATCAATAGCTGGATGACGGTCTGGTGCACCTGTGCCTCATGACTGTCCCTACCGGACGAGGATGTCCTAAAACAGCCATTAACGTCTTTCACTACCTCTGAAATGTGTTTTGCCATGACGTCTTGGAGGGATAATGTGGTGGTTTCCCCCTTGGCTTCCACATCCACATGGTGGTCAACCTCTGCCTTTGACAACCATTTCTACTGTCAGGACAAGTGAGTGCTCTGCTCTGTTCAGCTGCAGAGTTGTCCACTTATCCATACGTCCACGTATTCCTAGTCTGTGTGAAATTTGCAAATGTTGCCTACCCCTACTTTGTCAGTATCTTTCAAACATTGCTAATCCCATCCAACTTAATCAACAATTTTGAAATGGTGCTTAATCCTACTTTTGCCCATTTTCATATCGTGCTTATTCCTAGTCTGTGTGAAGTGTTCAAATGTTGCTGATTCCGAGTTTATCGATGTTTTCAATGACAGCTTGGAATCAAACAGTTCTGCTCTAATTGACACATCAAGGGAATAAAATGGGTTCTTCAGGGCATTGTCTGAGCAGATTTCGTGGAGTGTTTTCGAAACAGTATCAACACGGGCCTGTTTGTGGTCATTTATGATGACAAACTTCACCCCAGTCATGGTCTGGTGGCAGTGCAGTTTGAAGGTGTCCGTCTCTAGGGTTTGAATTCCTGAAGACTGCGGTTCAGGGGACAACTGAGATCCAATGGCAAACAGGGAATGCAGCATGCTGGCAAGTTTGATTCGATCATTGATTGTTAAGTGGGGCTTGCCAAATTTGATAATTATTGGGTAATTGTCCTTCTATGACTTCTATGATATCAAGTTTATCTTGAACAAGGCGACCTTCGGCTAGCACTACGTTGATCCCAAGGACAGCATGACCAACTTTGATTCCATCGCGCTCCCCAAAAGCTACAACAAATTTCTCATTAAGCACTTTTAGCACAAGTCGTCTGTTTCGGTCTCCGAAGGTTGTGGGTTCGAGTCCGGGCCACGTCCTTCGGTTCACAATGGCATTTTTTCGGAGACTCCAGGGGTCGTCGCTGGAGCTACGGAATTCGGGCTTTTGACAGCCCGCCCTGCGGAAAGAGACTGAGCCATATGGAATAGGATTCCGGCGCAATGAAGTCGACCCTCTCGGCTTTTAAGCGGCTTTTAGCACATGTTCCAGCTGATACTTAAACGTCTTCTCTACTGCCGGTCTCGTCAGTTTTGGTAAATTAAACTGCCAGCCTTGTTGATGATATAGACATTGTATATTGTCATTTTGTTGTTTTCGAACATCATCATGGCGAATAATTTAGCCAAAGTACGACGGACAGTCATTAATTAGCAGAAACTGTAAGAACGCCTTCTATACAATAGTGCGAACCAGCAATTTTCTGTCTGATATTTCTCAACATATTAACCCCGTCCCCTTTTCTGATTGGTAACACACTTGCGCCACGTGTTCACTTGCTTGATGCCTTCTAGGAAAAGGTATTTGGATGTGGCTGTAAACCAAATTTGCACCATCTCTATTACCTTGTTGACGTCTGCAAACCTATGACCCAGCAACTATTCTTTCAGGGATCCATGCAAGTGTATGTTCGATGTCGCCAAGTCTGGACCATATGCTGGATGTTTCAATTCTCAAATTTCAAAGTAAGTAGTGTATCCAAAGTATGCTGGTATAATATAAAATTCTGAGACCTATGGTGCTATTTCAATGGTTAGATTCGAATAGTGTCTGTAGATGTGGGTCCATTTGGGATGATAGGTCTGGCTAATGAAGACAACTTCCAGTGTATCTAGTTGGTCATGTATCGAAGGACACTTGTTCCTGCAGCGAGGCGCTGTCGTCATTTGGAGGTGACAGGTTCGAATCTGGTTGTTTACTATTGATTTCAATTGTCATGTTATCTAATGCATTCTTTGGTCTCCAATTATTTCCCCTACTTCTAAGAGCGATAAACAATACATGTTTGTTTATTTATGTTGTCTAGTCCGCCCTCTGCCGGCTCCATGGCCGAGGCGTTAGCAGCTTTCTCCGCTAACCCCGAATACTCTCGTCACGTGACGCGACGAGAATTAGCAGTGGTTCAAATCGCAAAAGTGACTTATGAGAGTATGGAGCCGGTCGCTCAGAAAGTCGTGGCGTGCTGATGAGCGTAATCTAGCCTAGGAATCAACATACAGCTGAAAGATGCTGGTGTTGACCGCAATATCCTGAAACAGGATGGAAACGCGGAAAAAAAAAAGATAAAAAGTCCGCCCTCTAGTCTATAATTCTTTATCTTACGTCTATGAGCCCCAAACAATACGTGTGTGTTTATTTATGAACTGGCTATTGTTTAATAGCCAGTTTGTATCCTGAAATAAGATGTTCCGTGGGCTAAACTCTTCGGCGATACTTTATAATAAAATGGTAATCACTTAATGACTTTGTCCTGTATTTCTGTTTTCGAGACACGATGCTGTTATTTGTGAGCCTGATTTTGTTTTGATCTTCCGGTACTTTATAATGTCAGTATTTTTCTTTGCCTTCTTTCTTTTTTTTAAGTCTAGTCCACCTAGTCCACTGTATTCTAAGAATGTTTCAGTAATATTTAATTTCAATTTGAATTTAATTTAAATCAGCCCCCCCCCCCCTCCCTCCCCCGCCCCCAAACCTCGACCCCCGATTTTCTTCTGTAGTAATTGCGAAACTCTGCAACACAATCTTCCCACCAACTCTGTGCTACCAATGTCAAACCTGGACAATGACAGGAAAAGAGGAAAGACAAAAATCACAACAGAAATGAGATTCCTGAGAAGAATACTCAAAGTATCAAGAAGAGAGAAAATCAGAAATGAAGAAATCAGGACTAAAGTGGGGGTTAAGGCAGCGCTACATTTTATTAGAAGACAGCAAGATTTGGTGAATTAGGTTACCAACTAAAAGTATACCACAACAAGCAATGATGTACAGACCAAACGGAAGCAGAAGAAGAGGCCGACTTCGTAAACGATGGACAGAGGGAATAGCAGAATCCATGGGAATCTCGATACATGAAGCCCATAAAAGCTCACTGTTCCGCTGTTTATGCTTCTCCTCGACACCACAAGGTACAAGAGGAACAAGATAATACAAGATGAATAATTGCGAAATGATCCTCCACAAATATTGATACATATTGTGACTCAGAAATCGAGACATTTCTCTTAAGTATTAGGAGATTTAAAGATGTTAAACAAATTAATATTGTCACCATTTACCTTAATAATAGTAAGAAAAACAATCACTTTATCATCAGCATTTTGAATTCCCTTAATTAATACGTATCGATTATTATCACTAATTACATTCAAGAACAGCATTTCACTCGTCGACACTTCTTATTACAATGCGTAGAGCTTACAGTTATTTTTTTTTTACAACCTACAACAAGCAGAAACCAAATAACAACACCGATAGTGAACATGTTGTACGTCGGTGGTTCTCCCAACATAGATTCAAGAAAGGTTTCGATATAATTAAAAGTGTCATTTGACGAGAAAAATACAACCGGGAATACTGGACGCCCCGGAAGCATTATTCGGGACAATGTATCACACAAACAAGGACTGTCTCGGTAAACCGGAACGTATGGCAACTTGCCAATGAGTCAGGAAAGATACATCTTTTCACCCATATTAGTATCATACGTATGTTTGTTATTTAACCTCTGCTGATTTAAAATAAATTTATGAGACCTATGGTGCTATTTTAAGGTTTGATACGAATTATGTCCTTAGTCCAGGTGTGGGTGTGGGTTCATGTGGATGATAGGCTTGGCTAATGAAAACACCTTTTTAAGGGTGTCTTGTTGGTCATGAAGAACATTTTGTGCAATAAGTACTAGTCCTTGAACTTTTGAACAACGAGTTCGTGCATGTTACATAGAACCCATTTTAACATGCGGCTTCGAATCCTAATTCAGCTTTACAGAACACAATTTCGGACGACACAGGACGTTACGGGGACTAGCCTTCATCAGCAAACAAATACATACACAAGTCACACCATATAATCACGGAGAATACCTTGCATTTTGTAAATGTACGACGGTAAGTTACTAAGTAAGTCACAAAAGGCTGTGGAAAAATAACTAAAAATGATAACAACTTGAAACCAGTTTATTTTTAAACATAAATTGTCCCTTTATTTCTCAATGTCGGATGTATGGATTGATGGCTCAACCCCAAAGAGAGAAAGGATACTAAGTTCCTCTTTCTCAATGTGATCCTGCCCGTTATAATCAATTAAGCTAGCACTGGCTCAAATGCTTGATTTAATATATAGAGTTTCGGAGAACCAAGGAATTCCTCCAGGGAACAATGTAACGTTTCCTGAAGGCCAACACTATCTTGTTGGGGGTTCCTTGCCTCTCTTCTCTCAGCTAATTGGTTAATATCTAGGGTGTGTCTTATTGAACTACTGACACGACAAGAAAACACTCAAAGGAGGAAATGACCTCTTACATAATTTATTAAAACATAAACATGGATTATGGTCATTCAATACATCAACAACATCAATTTCAATTGGTATTATGCATCAATAGGTGTTAATACAAGTACAAGATATTTCATATCCCTGAATGCCTGAAATATACATTTTAATGACATACTTTCATTTCATTTGGGATAGACTGTCTGAACCTGCTTATAAACCTAGTTGTACTTCAGGGTGACTGGATCCCTAATGCCACCAATTCCTTGAGCTTGTGTTGATTAAGTTCTCCTACTGATTGTTAATTATCTCCCTGGGTATCGGATAGTATTTGTGTTTCCCTACACTCCAGTTAAGTTACCTCTATTACTGGGCTAGGAAACTGCTTGCAGGTGAGTTCTGTTTGGGATACTGCTTTGCTTCACTTTGACCAGATACTTCACATACAAAAGAAAAGTCAGGCCTGGATCTAGATTCAGTCAAGCTGCTACCTTCACCAAGTCCTGCATTCAACCTAATCAGGTCTGGATCTAGCGGTACTTAGCCACTATCTGAAATTTCAGCATCAATCATAAATCTAATGATATCATCACTATGAACATCAGAAATTAAATGCTGTAAACTCCTAAGAACACAACAAGTGAAATCAATAAAAAGGAATTTTTTTCCTAGAGAAAAATAAACATAGGAGAAAGATAGTCTTGGGGTTCTCAAATAGTTATCCACAATATAATTGGTTGTTCTCCATTCAATCTTCCATTATCAGGTGTTCAAGGTTTAGACTAGCAGATGTGCAGTTTCATCTTCACCTATGCCTGTCATCATGGTTTCCAGGTTGAGTAATACCTTTATGGATTTGGAATTGGACAACTATGTTTCCCATCCTCTTCTGTACCTAGTTATTTTCTCTACATCTTCTTCCATTAAAGAAAAAGCCTCTCATACATTAAGGGTTTTAAAAATCATTTCCCATTGTACATTATGGTATCAATTCTTGTATAGTATTCAGGTGAATTCTTTTCTAATCAAAGGTTTCAAGGCGAGTATACGCTTTCCTCTTCACCGTGTCTGTCATATGCTTGTACTTCATTTATCATCATCATCATCATTCTCATCATTATCATTATTATTATCATTATATCATTATCATTATATCATTATATCATTATCATTATATCATTATCAGTACCTTATTATCATCTTCATTACAATCATCCTCATCATCAGTGTTATTACATTCATCAACCTCACTATCCTTACAATCATCAGAACACTAGACCATATGTTGTAACAGGAGTGACATGAAATACAAAGTGGTGTCTTGCTTCAGATACAAAGCCAGATGCTTGTAGTATGCGTAATGGAATATGGGTTGTGTCGTGCTTAGGGCACAAACCGAGATGATGTTACCATATGTGATATATAATACAAAGTGTTGTCATGCGTCGGAGTGCACTAAATGGTTAATTAGTGTTTGGGTTATGCCGAACATGTTCTCTTGTGATAGACAGGACATTATACATCAAAGTTGCCTTCTATCCTGAGATTGATAGTTAGCTTATACTCTCTCTTAGCATGTAACTTGTCTTCACTCATACTCCTCATTCATCAGACATAATATTCATATGTGCGTGGATGATCATTTCACTCACCCATCAGACATAATATTCATATGTGCATGGATGATCATTTCACTAATTCATCAGACATGATATTCATATGTGCACTGATGATCATTTCACTCATTCATCAGAAATCATTCCCATACTTGCATGTAAGATAAGTATTTATACTTATGTTATTTCCCAATGATAACTTTAAATATTAACACCATTGACACAATGAGTCCTCAATCATTCCTCAGGCACAATCATATATGTATAGATGACAATTAAGCATATCTATGTGCTTTACCCATGATAAATTCACAGATTCAACAACAATGACAGTATAACAGAATCTTAATCATTCTCATCCTTCATCAGAAATTATAATATTTCCTGGATGATAATTAAGCATACTGATTTGTTTTTACAAATGATACATTCACACCTGTTTAACAATAATGGCATCACATATGACTCATCACTGGCATGCTCTCTTCAATGGCATAGAATTATGTGATCATTAGGCATACATATGAGATTCACAAAGAATGATTCCTCATGGTTAGCAATGATGAAATTACACATGGATCACCACAAGCTCTCATCATTTACATAGATTTCTGTGATATACTCAATCCACATTAATTCATCATGAATCATAACCACACTTGCATGGCCGTTGATTAAGCATTATTATGTGCCTCATCATCATCATCAAGTGCCGTGCCGGCTGGCGTAGGCGTTCAAGCCTCTCCACAGATCTCGGTCTTTGGTGTTCTGGATCAACTCTGCTGATGATATTCCTCCATGCCACCGTCTCATTCCGTCCAGCATCATTTCTCTTGGTCTGCCTCTGCCTCTCTTCCCCTCGATCTTTCCAGTTGTCACGATGTTCTCCAATGCCTCTCTTCTCATCACATGACCAAAGAAAGATGTTTGTCTCTTTCGTATTGTTGTATATAGTGTTCTAGTTTCATTAGCCTCTTTCAGGCAATCGTTGTTAGTTACTCTGGCAGTCCAAGGAATTCGCAACATTCGTCTTAAAAACCACATCTCTGTTGCTTCTAAGTTCTTCCTAATTTGTTCATTTACATTCCAAGATTCGCTGCCATACAGCAAAACTGGTTCTATATAGCATTTTAGTACTCTCTTTCTTACATTCATTGATAGCGACTTATTGCATAAGATACTCTTCATTTTCTGAAATGCTGTCTTTGCCTGCCCTATTCTGCTCTTAATCTCTTTTGTACATCTTCCATCTGATGTTATAAGTGCCCCTAGGTATTTAAAATTATCCACTTGGTTGAGAATTTCCCCTTCTATTTCTATGTCACATTTTGGCGTCCCCATTTTCTTTGATATCTGCATTGTTACTGTTTTCTTGATATTCAAGGACAGTCCTTTCTGTGCACTCTCTGTTACTACACTGTCCAACAATTGTTGTAGGTCTGTTGCATTATCCGCTACCAATACTGTGTCATCTGCATAGCGTATATTGTTTATATTATATCCTCCGATTAGTATTCCTGGCTTCTCTTTGATCTCTCTCATTATTACTTCGCTATACAGGGAGAAGAGATCGGGTGACAAGACACACCCCTGTCGTACTCCTAGCTTTATCTGTTCAGTAACTACCCTCTTTATTTCCCATTTTAATTGCTGCTACTTGGTTCCAGTATATATTCTTTATTATTCTTAAATCTTTCCCATCAATGTTGATATCTTCCAACATTTTAATCAGCTCATCATGTTTTACTTTATCAAATGCCTTAGTATAATCTATGAAGCATAAATATATGTCTCTTTGTTTCTCTATTGATCTTTCTATTAGTGTTCGTAATATATATATTGCATTGTTTGTACCCTTTCCTTCCATAAAACCATACTGTTCTTCACTAATTTCCATTTTTATTTTCTTTCTTGTTCTTCTCATTATAATTCTGAGTAGAAGCTTAGTGACATGGTTTATGAGGTTAATTGTACGAAAATCTTCGCATTCAAGTGCTCCTGGTCTCTTTGGTATTGCTATAAATACAGATTTCAGCATATCGCTCGGTAAATATCCACTGTTGTAAATATCATTCAGCATTTTGGTTAATATATCTACCCCAAATTCTCCCAATACTTCTAATTCTTCTACTGTGATTTCATCTGGCCCAGCTGTTTTTCCTTTCTTCATATGTTTCATAGCATCAGCGACTTCTTCTTTTAGAATAGGTGGGCCTTCTAAGTTACTTTCTTCTGTTAATTCTTCCCTTTCTCCATTATATAATTCTCTTATATACTCATTCCACCTCTTCATTATAGCACCTTCCTCCAATAAAGTCTGTCCTGTTTTTGATTTCAAACACCCTGTATTTATTCTTATTTTTCTTCCTGTGAGCTCGCTGATTTGTCTGTACATACTTTTTTGATCTTTAATGGAATTTAATTCAATTTTTCTGCATTGCTCATTTAACCAACTTTCTTTTGCCTTCACACATTTATCTCTTATTTCTTTATTTATCTTAGCATACTCTTGTTTGTCATTTTTATTCTGTTTCCTTTTGTCCATCAACCTTAAGATTTCTTCATTCATCCATTTTTTCTTAGCTTTTTGGCTTCTCTCCGGTAATATTTCTTTGCTAGTTTGATGAATGGAGTCCCTTAACATTTCCCATTGTTCATCTATACTCTGTATTTTAGCTATTGCATTGTACCTATTTTTCACAGTCACTCTGTATTGTTCTTGAATTTCTTTATCTACTTTCAGAACCTCTTTATTAAGTCTCAAGTTTTTAACCATTTTTCCCCCTCTCTTTAATCTTACTTTTATTTGTCCACATAGTGGTACATGATCACTGTTACCGTCAGCACCAGGCATTGTCTTTACATTAATTAATGCATTTCTAAATCTTTTATTAATAAGTATGTAGTCAATTTGGTTGCGTATTTTCATATCAGGGCTTTTCCATGTGTATAGTCGTCTTTTATGGTGTTTAAACCATGTGTTTCCAATTATCATATCATTAATATTTGCCCATTCTATTAGTTTCTCTCCTCTTTCATTTCTTGTACCTAAACCGTAATTCCCCACTATATCCTCTACTTTTCCCTTTCCTACTTTTGCATTAAAATCCCCCAGTATTATTTTTATTTCTTGTGATCCAATTTGGGCTATTGCCATTTCAACTTCATCGTAAAAGTTTTGTATATCTTCATCACTACTGTTTGTTGTTGGTGCATATACTTGTATAATATTTATATCTATTGGTTTGCCTTTGATTTTGACCATTATAACTCTATCTGAAATGCACCAGTATCCAGTCATAGATTTGGCTGTATTTTCATCAAATATTATTCCTACACCTTTTTCATGTGTGTCCCCTCCAGAATAAATTATTGTGTGTTTGTCGGTTATAATTTTGCCAGATCCCTTCCATCTCATCTCACTTATGCCTAGTATATTCATTTTAATGTTTTCCATTTCTCTTAGAACATTGTTTAACTTTCCTAGCTCATTTAATGTCCTAACATTCCACGTTCCTACTCTAAATTTATTTAGTTTAGTTATTGTTTTAGTTGTGCCTCACAAATGATAAATCCAACTGTTTAACAACAATGAAAATACATTTGACTCACCACACAAAAGTATGATACATATAGAAATCTATTTGGCTCCCACGTGCTCATGAAAAAAAACCTATTTGACTTCTCATGTGCTCATGTAATAAAAAATCTACTTTATTACACATTACACTAATTTGTCTTACCAGTGTTTGAACATTTAAAATAGTTTCTTCTTAGTGAACTAAGTATTCTTAGACTTTTAAATCTTAAGTTACTCACCAACTTCTAAATCACTGCTGTTTGAGTTTACTACTTAAGAAATAAATATACAACTTATGTCTACGGCCTACTGCTTAGGGTGTTTACCTGGGAGAAACAGAACTTCACTGTGATTTTTCCTAATGTACAGTTTATCCATAACTATGATAACTGAATATAATATTTAGTTTCACTAAATTAATTTCTTAAGAACTAATCAGGTGGTTTACAACACACTGACTTACCAACTCTTCTCGGCAAACAGGCTCACAGACTAAACTAATCTAAAACATTATTGTTGTTACCTTATTCTTTTCGAATGGCTCCAGTCACCACATGCCAACACTAAGATGTCAGATGCGGTTTAGTTGGATTCCCAAACACACTGGCTGCTGGTTGGTTGGTATTTTTCTCTTTAAACGTTTTTGTCGTACTGGCGTTCGTAGAGATTTGAAGCCACCAATTCCCGCATTCACAGTCGGCTTCATTCTTGTTAGTGAGACGTGTTTGTGGTACACACAATGAGATCGTGTATCGGCAGTTCGTTCCTGTCACCTTCCTGGATACCTAGGGGAATGAAACCCGGGCTCATACAGGCAACAAACTCCGTTCAGATACAATCGAACATCATTTATTTATATTATGTTACATTAAGCTGGCGAAGAAAGGTTTTCGCAGCCAGCAACCCTCGAATTGCGTATCACAGGAGTTTACAATAAACCAATAATACATGATCAATACAACAACTCTATCAGCTATCTAACGTATGCATAAGACCCCTAAATACACTTGGGGTTTAAGCTATCAAGTCCCCCTTAAGGTAAACCCTGTTGCTTCTTCGATGTCCAGTCCGTGTCTGCCCTCTAACGTGTCTCGATCGGACACGGGCTGTAACTCTCCTTGAGCTTCTCGTGGAACAGGTCCTGGCACGCGGTCAGCGTGTCCACGGAGCTGTAGGCGAACTGACCTATGCTTCTCGAAGGCTCTGGATTGTTCGAGCATTCGAGTGTGTCTCCCTTGTATTGGGGTTATGCCCCTTCTCTAATTCCCTTCTATCTTTATGTTTCTACCGACTCCATGTGAGACTCTGACAGGGGTCCCCCTCCCCCCGCTTCTATGGGTTAGTATATGGTAATTAGTCTGCACTAATTCTGTCATAGGATCACATGAAGTTGGTGTTTGGTAGTTTCGTGGATGGGAACCTGGCCATATATATATTTGCACTATTAACTCATGTATTTCCCCGTACAACAATCCAGGGTGATTGCTGGAGAGTCCCTATCTCTTCCATATCCTTAAACATGCTTATCCGACCGAAGTTCCCTGACGCTTCTAGTTGTATTTGCAACCGCGCCCTTCTCAAGTATCCATTTGATACCCAGATATTAAACTCTGTGTTAGAGAGGTTTAACAAGACAAATTGTCTTGGCTTATTTAAGAACACTTGCAATTCTTGTCCTGAATGTGTATTTTGATACACTTTTACTTCCGTATGTTTTATAGTGCTTAATATATATATGCACTATTGTTTTCTCCCAAGTAACTACTTATGTTCCTGTTTGCCTGTTAGTGTGTTTACTGCTTTGTTACTTGCTCTAATAAAATGTGTGTGATTTATTTGTTAGTGTTTAGTTTTATGAGTATGTTCTATCTAATGTCTGAAGTGTGTGCTACCTGTGGGTATGTGGTGTGTAGTACATCTCTAAGTGTCACGAGCTGGAATATCCCTTGTCATGAATCTGTGTAACGCATGTACAGTGTATTCAAACAGTGATTCTTAGAGTGAACCTATTTTATCTAACACTAAACATGTATACACAATTTTAGACAAGTGTTACATTTTACACTCAAAACGCAGACAAATTAAAATAAATACTTTTTGCGTACAATTTGTCCGCTCAGTATATCGCTCTCTCATTTAATTCATTCACTCTCTGATTCGCACACCTTTCATTCGATATAATAATTTGTTAAAACATACAAATTCAGGTGAGGTAAATGTTTGTCGCCCTTAGAAAAAAAAAAACTGGCGATATGCTATATTCAAAGCATCAAGTACTATTTGTTTTGGTGATAAGAAAATGGTTTATAAATTAAATTGCAACAATTGTATTGGGAGAAAGTTTTAACTATGAATGAGAATGTTTGTGACATATTATAATAGAAAATGTATACTTTACATGTTCACATATTTAATGTATATAATAAAGCACAAATGTACTACATATTTAACTAATAACATTAAATTAATTAACTCCAACGACGATCCGTGTGTTGTCGTTCTTTCGTCCGTGTGTTGTTCCAATACTGTTACAGTTCGTAGGTAACATTTTGGTGTCACATTGTTGTGTTGTCTCTCATATGTCGGAATCGGTTAAGTATATCGCTGTTTGTATGTGCGATGTTCTGTTACGTTAGTTTGCGAGTCAATTGAAATCACGCGTATGCCCAGTTAATATTCGCATGGTAACTTTCAGTTCTGTGATTGATGAAATAATTTCACAAATGTTAATCTCCACAGTTCGGAATGTTTTTGATGTACTGCTAATTGCCAATGTGGCCCAATATAGTTAGCGGTTCTCACAGTTTCATGTCTTTGATAGATATAAGTAGAGTATTACATCAGCTGTTGACACTTATAAGTTAAAGTTCTACAGTAAGTGTAGAGGTACACTGTTCTATGCAACAGACTAAAATCTCACAGCTTATTATATGGCGACTAATTAATGTGCATAGTGTTAGTCTGCTGGTGCATTAGTTAGTTAGTTAGTTAGTTAGTTAGTCGACAGATCATCCTCGTTGCACATCCGAACCATTCAGTCCATAAGTGCTCGGACGCCAGTTCTGTGTTGGTTTATCAATCTTCTTTGGCTTCCTGCGTAGTGTTCTTGTTTGGCCACCCCTCTTTTAATTTGCTGCTCCTGCAGTCTGGCCATTGTTGTAGATTCACAGTCATCACTTGGTTCTCGCAAAAGTCTCACTTCTCGTAGAGCATTCAGAATGTAAGCCTGGTCCATGGCGCGTCCGCCCTCCACAGTAGCCTCACCTGCGAGCTTGTCAGCCCGCTCATTTCCTTGTACTCCCGCATGACCTGGCACGAAGATGAAACTAATCTTTGCCAGCCGAGACCGCTTCAGAGGCAGCAGCCATTCTCTTCGGATCGACCCCTCCTCTATCCTCTTGATCATGTTCATTGAGTCGCTAAGGAAACAAGCCCTAGTGAATGTCTGTGTCTCGAGCCATGTTATTGCTTTACTTACTGCCATGACTTCCATGGTCAGGCTACTTGTGGTTTCAGTGAAAGCACCAGAGTCCTCCTTCACAATTCTCCCTCCAGCCCGAGCTGTAAAGGCCCATGAGCTTCTCACATGTCGGACGACCGACCCATCTGTGTAGATGACCGCGTCACCGTCTAGCGAATTCTCGAAAACCAACGCTTGTACTTCAGCCTCAACAGCAGCCGGATTTTCTTGTCTGCATTTTCTATCTAGTTCGATGCAAACTGAAAAGGATGTGCAGAAGTCTGTTGGCACTTGCACCCACTCCTCGCCAGGTTCTAAGTCCTCAAGTGAACACACCTGTTGAAGAATGTCTTCGGCTTGACCCATCCACGACCGTCCTCTTTTTAACCTGCTGCCCTTCACCTTCCTAATTTCACTATGCAGTGGATGTTGTGTGTTTGCGTTAATTCTGAGGTAGGCGCGTGCCCTGCAAACTTGTATTCTCTCTTCAATGGTTGGAAAATCAAGAAGGTAGCGCATCGCCCTGCATGCTGTATCTCTTGTACATCCAAGAATAATGCGCATAGCTTCATTCTGTATCCTTTCCATCCTTTCTATCTGCTTATGGCTGACGAGTCAGGATTGCCATTGCATACTCCAAAACAGACATGACCAGCCCCTCGTACAGAAGACATAGATGGCGCTGCTCACAGTTTGCTGCCGCCATCACCCGCATCGCTGCCAAACCCCGCTTGGCCTTTGTTATCACCTGGTCTATGTGCACATTATAAGCAAGGCTTCGATCAAACCGTATCCCCAGGTAATTCATTGCCTGCGTTCTTTCCACCGTCTCTGAACACAGCATTACAGTTGGTGTTGGATTGTTGACAATATGATTATTCAACGAGAACCAAGTCACTGTTGCCTTTGTTGGGTTGACCATTGCCCCAGCTTCATCACACCAAGTACTTATGCGATTGAGTTCGGTTTGTAGTTCCACAGCAACCTCCTCTCTATCCTTACCCTGACGATACACTAAAACATCATCGGCATACGACAATGTCCTGCCAGGTCCAGTGATCTGCTCACTGGTGATTCTCACTGTGTAGGCGTTGAACAGTACCGGAGATAATGGTGATCCCTGTGGTAGGACAGGATATATTGTTGTTGGTTCCGAAGTCCAACTGCCACATCTAAAAACTACTTTCCGTTGGTAGAGGGCTGCAGCGATCCAACTAAGGAGGAATGGACTTACGTTTAGTTCAAGAAGCTGAAACATTAAAAAATCCAGTGGTACTCTGTTGTATGCGTCCTCAAGATCAATCGCTGCAGCAACGGTTTCAGTGCCTGAGTGGAAACCTTCATAGACATCATGGGCAAAGACTGCTGCATTGGTCCAGGTTTCTCTTTTTGGACGGTACCCACCCAGGGTAGGTGGGAAAACACCTTGCCTCTCTAGTTGGCTTGATATTTTCCTGGCAATTACCTTCTCCAGCAGCTTGCCTATTGTATTCTGCATGGTTATAATTCGATATCCCTGAATTTTTTTGTGGTCTTTGTCAGGCTTCGGCAAGGGAATCAGATAGCTGTGTAACCATTCCTCCTTGATGCTAGCACTCCCTATACTGTTGTTGTACATGTCTGCTAGTTTCTCTAGCTCATTGTCGGTACACCTATTTATGTCGTCGTATCTTATGCCATCAGGACCTGGAGCACTGTTTTTTGATCGTCGAAGCACAGCCTTGATTTCTTTCACTGTCACTGTGTCTTCCTCCGAAGTGTTCTGGGCCTTGCATCTGTCTGAGGTGACCTCCTTGGCCAGATTTCGGCCTCCCATGTCTGTCTGGTTGCCCTGCTCAAGGTAGCGTTCAAAGAGGGCTTTGCCCTTGTCCTCATCAGTCCTCTGCCAGGTGAGGTCAGCACCTTGGAAGTCTGAAATGCTCTTATTCTTCACTACACCACTCATGCTTTTATGTAGTCGCCAGAACAATTTCAGTGACTTGTCTGTGCTTACTCTTTGACACGCCTCTGCCCATTTTTCGCTTTTAACCACCTTGACCAGTTTTTTGAAATAGCTTACTTTTGTGTGCATCTCTCTTTCTAAGTGCAAGCAGGGACTAG
The DNA here is from genome assembly GCA_014155875.1 of Cepaea nemoralis. Taxonomy (NCBI): domain Eukaryota; kingdom Metazoa; phylum Mollusca; class Gastropoda; order Stylommatophora; family Helicidae; genus Cepaea; species Cepaea nemoralis. Next base: position 564,749 of record JACEFZ010018801.1, on the reverse strand, counting down.
GATGACCAGCTCTGTTCTTCTTGGCATTTTGCCATCTCCTTACAGCACTACGCTTATCCACCCAAGCCTTCTCCACCTCGAAACTCCACCACGGTGGCTGCTCCCAGCTTTTTTTCCTGCCCTGAAACGTTCTGCGCTTGTCACGTCTTATTTTACTCACCACATCTTGCCCTGTACTGTCATACTGGAACGTCTTTACCTTTAGCTTGTGCTGCCTGGTTCTGCCTTTCTCCACCAATATGCTGCAAGGGTGGTGGTCGCTGCCATGGTGTCCTAGGACAACCCATCTACACACTGTAGTGAGTGAAGGTGAAACTAGCGCCAGATCAATAGCACTGTCCTCATCGCCTGGACGGCTTGCTGTCCTGGTGACACAGCCACTGTTGATACAAACCAGGTCGATGGTTTCCAGTGCAGTCTCTAGCTCCTCCCCTTGTGTATTGGAGGAAGTGTTTCCCCATGATCTGCCTTTAGCGTTGAAGTCACCACAGAAAATAACATTTCTCTCGTGGCCTAATATGCCACTTAAGCACTGCCACTTCTGGGCCTCCATACTCGCATTGCGGGCATAAACATTAACCAACACGAATGGTATACTGGAATGAACTCTCAACGCCTGTATTTGTATATCGTCACTGTCCCAACTGGACATGTCTAGCTCTGACGCCACCATGCTGTCGCGAACGAGAATCGCCGTTCCCAGATGTCGTCTGTTGTAGAAACATTTGAAGCCGGCAATTTGGAGTAGCTGATCGCCCAGTCTCGTCTCCTGGAGTGCTACAATGTCGTTCCTGTAAACTAGGGTTTCTAAAATAGAGCCCCGTTGTTTTACACTGGCACAGTTCCAATATAGAATACGGATGTTCCTGAGTCCTAGACGGTGACACTTGAGTCTAAAACGTCTCAAACCACCGCGCTTACCTTGCTTCTTTGTCCCTGCGCGGCTACCACGCCGCTTCGTTATGTTGACTGCTGACCGCTCGGAAAAACACACGTTCTTCTGCCATGTTGAAAAAACGTAAACACATAGAACCACACACGCTGCTGAAAATTCACTCAAGGATGGCTTCGCTCGATGCACGAACTCCGTAGCACCCGCGCAGATCTTGAGTAGAAACTCCTGGTTTTACATCCTGGCACACCAATTACACGCAAGAGATGAATAAATCCATCCCCTACGCGAAAAAGTTAACATAATTATTATTACATAATTGTATAGGTATCGATGTAAAAATAAGTCTAAATAATGTAAGAGTGAAAATAAATTTACTATAGGCATATATCAAAGTTATATGAAAAATTTTGCACCAACAGGAGTTAATGAACTGTAGCATGGTTTTTGCTCTTTCAATTTGGCGCAATGTTGATTGATATATGAATAAGATGGTAAATATGATGAACAATTTGTTTGTTATTCGGATCGTGGTGAAAGATTCATTTTGAAAGGTAGGTAATGTTATGTGAAGTTGCGTTAACAGCAAAAGTAGCAAGAGTGTCAGTGATTTGTCTTTGTTCATTCTACTGCATGGTGAATGTGATTGTTCATTTTTGTTGGTTGAGGTGTGTGTTTCAAGGAAATTGTATTTATCTGGTAAATAGGTGGATGGTGAATTAGAAATGGTAGTCTTTGTACTGATGGATTTAGATCCGCATCGTTTGCTGGTTTTGTTCATGCAATAAAGTAGTTTGTTTGTATGCAATCGTTTTTGACTTTGCTTTTGTGTGAAGTTAATTGTTTGTATTTGTTTATTTGCATACTGAATGTTTGCATGAATGTTGTTTGATGGTGTTATTTCTGTATCTGCATAACTTACTGCAGCTTTATGTGTTGTTTCTGTTTTAGATTTATGCGTGCTTGATCGGTGATAAATTTGCGAGGAACACAGATGATGACACTCATTTGCTAATAATGTTTCTTTGTCAATAGTAGTGTCCCTTGGATATCTTTGTATTCCTTGGTTATGTTTCTTGGAATTCATGCCGTAATTGTTTCTAGTTCTCAGAGAACCAAATTCTTTCGACTCATAAAGTTGGAAATTCTGAGTTCTCTCAGTTGTTGGTTTGGTAACTGAGGTTTTGTCTTCACGAGAAACTGTCTGTAATGTGAAGTTGTCTTCATTGTTTTGTGTAGTAGTGTTGTTAAGAAGTACTGTTGTTGCTGTGCTTCTGTTATTGTTGTTCCTGGTATAATATGGTTTCGGTTGGGAGTGATTTAAAGAAGTCGAGTCGGTTTGTAATGACTCGTCAAGATATTTGTCATGATTAAGAAGAGTGGTTGCTATTGTGTCGTTGACTTCGTCGTTTCCGTTAAGAGAATGTGTCGTTAAAGTGGAATTGTCATCGTTGTTCTTGTCAATGTTGTTTCTGTTAATACGGTTGGTGTTCCCTGTTGTCTCTGTTGAGTTGTTCATGTGGGTTATGTGAGTCATTTGTATTGTCACTATATTGGCGTATTCTGTCTCTTGTTGCACATTTACAGGTTCACAATTTCGTGTTTCGGTTGCGTCCTCAGTTCGAGGTTTTATGCTGATGGTGTCATTGCAAGATTCAACCGCCCCTGTGTTATGCACCTCTGTGAATTCGTTTTGAATTCCGTCATCGGTGGTCTCCCTTGTGTTTTTGGCAGTTTGAGACATGCAAATGTGTTCTTGAGTTCTGGACTCACAGTTTGCTTTCTGGATGCAGTTTTTCTGTTCCCATTCTCTGATTTCATCTTCAGAACAGGATTCTATATTAGGAAGATTTCCAAGAATAATTTCAGCGCAAGGATCTTCTAATACTGCGCATAGCACTTGTCCTGACAGAAAAGGTGTCTGAATTTCGGCCAGTGCTAGGGGGTATCTTTCAATGGTGCCTGCGAATGTGCGGCATGTTACGTATTTGTGTGTGTAGTCTTTGTCATTCACTAATGTTCTTTTAATTCCACAAAGAGTCGCCCCGCTATCTCGTATTAGTGTACATTGTTTGTTATTAACAAAACCTGTCGCAAACTTTAACTTGCCTGTTGATGTTAAGGCTGTGTTGGCCATTTCGTTAGACACTGGGATTGTGTGGCCGCATAACAAAGTGGTATCAAGCTGAAATTTTCTGCAGGTGTTACATGTGTTATCAGTGATGGTGTTAATGATCTCTACTGCATTACCTAACTCATTCGCACTTTCATTCTGGATGTCGCATTTGTTCTGTTGTTCAGTTTCTTCATCCGACGATGTATCTATTAATGCGGCATTGGCCTGCTTCATCATCTTTCTCCCATCACAACGTGCTGAAAAATGCCCATAACTCGCGCAAAAATTAACATTTAACTGCTCTCTGATATTCGTCCCTTTTGTTTTTTTGTTTTTCTACTATCATTTGGAGATGATGTGGATAATTCGGTGATTTGTCACACATCGCGTACTGTTCATGTGTCAGATGACAATACTGACACAGGACTGGTTTTGTGAACTTAGTGCGTTGTTTGAACCTATTTCCATGTGGTTTTGAATATTTGGTGTTTGTAACCGCTGCTGTTTCATTTTGGCTCATATTTAACTGAAAAATATCGTGATTAGCTGTAAAATATGTGCTCCCCTTATTTTCTATTTCTCGGATAGTGTCAGGGTCTGATATGTAAGTAATAGTGTAAGTGCCGGTATGTAAGCGAGAGTCAGTGTAAGCATAGCTGAGGTCAAGGGCAGTAGGAGACACCACGGCTTGGCGAACGGACGGTCAGGCAAGAAGTCCGTGGATAGACCCACGTGATGTGGGAAGGTCAAGGAGGAACGGAGGCAGTGTGTGTGAGACAGCGAATAGAGACGGACGTGTGGAGATCTAGAGAGCGATAGAACGATAGAACGATAGTGTTTGTGACGGATAGATGGAGATGAACGTTGTGTATTGATATTCGAGGAATGTACTAACTGTGATATGTGCGGGATGATGTGAGGCTGTGATTGCGAATGGTCATACGGGCGACAGTGTAAATATCGCCCATGTGAGCTAGCGCGTGGCTGCTGGTGTTGAACGATTGTTTGAGCGTGAAGTGCGACCATGTTGTCAGCCTGTAATATATTGTAATAAATGTTGTTCAGGAGATAGCTCCTGCGAGTTTCCGATTGCATTCATGTGTTATTAGTATATGTGTCGTAGATGTTGTAATTTGCCTGTCCAAGTCCAGTGAGCTAGAAGGAGGAAATAGTTAGGACTCTGACAGGTATAATGGTGTCAGAAGTACACATGAACCACATTCCCATGTAAAACGCATAAAAGAACGCTACTTATGTAAAGAAGAAGATCAATTGCATAATTTTGTAAAAAGTTGTAAATCGGAGATTTGTTAATAGAATCAGAACGAAAATAACATCATTTCTTTCCACAGCAGGTTTCAATTCTACAAAGCGACCGACGTAACCAGAACAGGTCAACGGTAACCAGCACGAGAATCACGTTCCTGTACATCAAGTGTTCGAGTAAACAGCAGATAAAGATAAGTTGATTAATTTTGATTGCTAATTACCCAAATCTGCATTCTTTGATTTGCTTGTATAAAAATCATCATTGGGGTAGTTACATATTAATTAACAGAAAATGATGTCAGATGATGAACACAGCCCAGATCAATCACACTTCTGGGGCACAAATCATTACAGAAAGTTGCAAGATTTTTTCAAAAGTACACGGGCACAAGACAAAGCAAATTGTAATAGAAAAGATGACCTAATACGTGATTGGACACAGAAATTTGAAAAGAAAATGCAAGACTACAAAATCCCAAAATATTATTGGAGTTTATGGTACACAGGACACGTACCAATAAAAGGTAGAAAACTATCGGAGATCTTACCAGATTTGTCAAGTACAGACTATGAATATTATAAAACAAAAATATTAAAACACTATCTAACCTCTTTCGAGACTCTAAAAGTAGAGGTACAAAATTTGAAACCAGCCACAGACAAGTCATTCACCCAGTATATAAGGGAAATAGAAGAATTTCTCATAAAGCTAACATTTGAAATTAAACATACAGACAACAATCAAGAAGCAATAAATTTCTTGCTAGTGGAAAAACTAAAAGCAACACTCCCAGCCGAATGCGGAAAATATTTAGAAGAACACAACACAGAACCTATCAAAAACTTACTAGAAAAATGCCGCGAATATTACAACCAAAGTATGAACCTGGTTAAGAACACTCAACAGAAGAGTACTGTGAAAGCAACGGCATCTGCAGCCACAGATTGTCAAAACAAATCACAGAAAACAAAACCAGTACTGTGCAAACATTGTAGCACTCCACATACAGAAAATGGAATATGCGATAAGAATCCCACTTATCAAGAATACCTGAATACTATTATAGCACAAAAACTGGGGAAGGTAAATCAAAGGAAATATAGAACAAAATGTCATTTTTGCCTCGCGTATGGCCACAGACGTTTCGAATGTGAAGGAGTAAAAAGAATACAGAAAGCAAAAGAAAATGCAGCCATAAACATTACAACAGACAGTTCAGCAAAGAACTTAGAAAAAGTAAACATCACAGAAACGAAAACAAGACCAAACACTGCAAATTCAGAACAGACTGAGTTTTACCCAACAGACTTTGTACCATATTTCAATAATGTTGTTAATATCACTCAGCCTCATTCCTTATTTAAAGAGGGCAATACTCAACAAGAAAGTGAGGAAATGAACAAAACCTCCAGACTGTCGGTAGGAAAACTAACATTCCATGAGGGATACATTAATGACACAGTATGCACATGTGTACGCGACACAGGGTCCTGTCTTATCGGTCTTCGGAAGACCCTAGCTGATCCTAAAGACTACCTAGATGAGTACATCTATTGCAGAACTGTTTCAGGGACAATAGAGAAATATCCTATGGCATGGGCCAATATAAAATCACCTTTCCTATCAGGCAGAGTAACTTGCGCATTATTAGACAATCCATGCTGCGATTTATTAATTGGAAATGTATTAAATGTAATAGACCACACAGAGTCCACAACCCAGACATGGCAGAAAGTTAACACCACAACAAACACTGCCTTAACTACACCACTCATCATACAACAACATGATGAACAGACCAAAGTACCACACCATACCAACTTGATTACCATCTCACAACAAGAAAAAACAGAAACTGGTGTGTATCAATCAAAGAAAAGAAGGTACAGATAACAAGCATTTCACAAGGGCGAGAAAAGATCACAAAACATCATGGTACATACTATACCTCCTGTACCCCTGTTAACTACACACATGCCCAAGTGCACACAATGGATGGTTCTACTCGCACTACTCATGGTAAATGCAAAACAAATGTCTTCACAAACAATTTTATTCACACATCATCATGACGCAACACAGATGATATTACTCATGACAAACCAGCTAACTTTGTTACTTACATCAGTACTGGTGAACCAAAGTTTGTTGTTACCACTGATAAACACTATGTCAAATCAACTCAGACACATACTTATGCTGAACAATGTAAATCATCAGTCGGTGGAATTACTGACAAAAATCAGCAACAAATTACCCTACATATTTTGGAAAATATACACAAATTGCAGAAAAGTGTACAAACATGCACGATTACAGTTCAAAACTATACATGGTGTATTATTATTATTTGAACTATTGGATGTATACACACATGTACGAGTGCAGGTTTGGAGATAGCACTCAAAATGATCTCAACATGAAATTTGAAAATCCCCACCCTTCGGAAAATTAATTTTAACCGTAACCCACTTTATATCCTGTAGATCGAGTAACTCCAGAGTTGCCTTGTCTGCTGTACGACTCCAGCGCTATGATACTAGCACACTCCATTGTATAGACCAACATAAAAGTTCCTTCAACGTGAAAAGTGTCATCGACAGAACAGTAAGACTCAACATGTGATTTCAGGTATCAACAGTAAGATATACCCATATTGACTTTGTTTCAAACGAGTATCTACAGAATCCACCTTTTGAAATCGACTAACAACGACAAGAACTTCACAAGTACAGACACTCATTTCCAGTGAACAGTTTAATGAACCAGATGCCAACCTACAAACTATGGCAAAGACAGTCACAGACAGACGCACCATGGCCACACTCATAATTAAGGCCACCGAACTTAAAACATTAATTCGTATTTTATATGTGTGAATTCCAGCAATTTTACAGAACGGACTTACAAATTGTCCAAACTTGGTGAAAAGTCTTAATCACTATACAGAAGGAAAGACAATATCATGATATACAGAATACGTCAATAATCGGGTCAGAAAGAAGAAATGCCAAACATTCCAGCACCGCAATGAACATTGAACACTGGTAATTTAATTACGTGTGCATAACTTTCACAGGACAAGAACAGTATCCTATACGTGCATAAAGGCAGCGACGATGAACATTTTATTGTAAATGTATGTATTAACTGCATGACATCCAATGTCTAATTTTATTATTATAATACTTTGTATTGTTATAATGTGATATGTACATATGAGCGTAAGTATAGTGGCGAATAGTATAAGTTGTAATGCTGAGAATCAACGCCTGGCAATCCCAATACGCGAGTGTTACCAAACTTGCTTTCGCGTATGGTGGATAGCCCGACGAATGACGCTTAGCAATAGTGGTACAAAATTAACATCATAATATTGTAACAAGAAGGAACATACCAACAGGGTGATGCCAACCAAAGAGATTAATAAGAACTCTCCATAACAGTAAACGAGGTGTACCCAAAAAGGGAAACAACTCACGGTCTGACATAAGATAGGTAAGGGGGACTATGACATACATGAAGTATATTCGAACCATGACCACAACATTGACATAGCGTGCTCATAAAGAATCGATTAGGGTGCATTAAATAGAGACGAGGGGGACCACGTCTGAATAGAGAGAAAATTTAAGAATGCTGTAAGAGGAAGTTGTAGCCTTAGACGAGGCGTGAATCAATGGAGAATCCTTAAACCAGCATAGCCACAATAACTATGAGATGATAATACACAGACAATCGATTGAGAAACATGAACAGAATGTAATGTCACGGATTGGGGATTGAAGAATATAACGAGGTATGACGAATAGACCCAACCAGAACATTTGCCAGACCACGACAAAACCTTGAGAGAAACCTCAGTACTGAAAAAGAGAGAACAATAGTTATGGTTAATCTCGTAAAAGATCAGAGTAAGAAGAGACGCACGCGTACTTATGATCATATAATCCCCTGACAAGGTTAGAAAGATGTACCAAAAGTAACAACAACAGAATGTGTCACATTTCCAAGAGAAAGTGCCACATTGTTTGTGCGGGGGGAGAGTGTCAGGGTCTGATATGTAAGTAATAGTGTAAGTGCCGGTATGTAAGCGAGAGTCAGTGTAAGCATAGCTGAGGTCAAGGGCAGTAGGAGACATCACGGCTTGGCTAACGGACGGTCAGGCAAGAAGTCCGTGGATAGACCCACGTGATGTGGGAAGGTCAAGGAGAACGGAGGCAGTGTGTGTGAGACAGCGAATAGAGACGGACGTGTGGAGATCTAGAGAGCGATAGAACGATAGAACGATAGTGTTTGTGACGGATAGATGGAGATGAACGTTGTGTATTGATATTCGAGGAATGTACTAACTGTGATATGTGCGGGATGATGTGAGGCTGTGATTGCGAATGGTCATACGGGCGACAGTGTAAATATCGCCCATGTGAGCTAGCGCGTGGCTGCTGGTGTTGAACGATTGGTTGAGCGTGAAGTGCGACCATGTTGTCAGCCTGTAGTATATTGTAATAAATGTTGTTCAGGAGACAGCTCCTGCGAGTTCCGATTGCATTCATGTGTTATTAGTATATGTGTCGTAGATGTTGTAATTTGCCTGTCCAAGTCCAGTGAGCTAGAAGGAGCAAATAGTTAGGACTCTGACAGATAGTTTTACAATCCATTTGCCTTAAAAATTTAGAAAAAGGGGTTGGTATTGTGCTAATTATTTTATCGATTATAATTAGCTCCTTTAATTTATCATGGCTGTTATTTGTTTTTGCTGAGGTTATCCATTTTGTACAAATATCTTGGACTGTAGACACGTAGTCTATGAAAGTTTGGTTAGGTGATTTGGCTAATTTTGAGAACTGTAATTGATAGCCTGCTGTGTCTAGTGAAAAATGTTGGAGTATTCTTTGTTTTAAATAGTCGTAATCTTTCCTCATGTCTTGTGGAACTGTCTCTATCACTTTTAAGGGCTCTAATGCTAAATTTCTCATCAGAATAAATGCCCAGTCGACTTTTGCGACGTTATGGTAAGTCATCAAACACTCGAAGTTCTCTAAGTATGCGCTTATTGAATCTCCTGAACAAAAGGGCTTGACTAAGCCTTTATATTTGTTGTATTTTTGTTCATCTTCCTTATTTCTACTTTTGTTTACTGAAATTTCTAAGTTGGAGTCAATTTCCATTTGTTTCAGTTTTATCTGTGTTTCTGCGTTTAATTGGGCTTGCTTGGTCGCAGCTTCGAGCTCCATTTGCATCTTCTTCTCTTGAGCTTGCAGTTGCATTTTCTTTTCTTCAGCTTCCAGTAGTAGAGGTTGGTCTCCAGACCCCACTTTTAGCCTCCAGGCTGGATGCTGATAGGGTTTATGAAGGAAATATGGGTAAAATGGCTCCAGCCTGGAGGCTGAAGGAAATATTTTTGGGCGGGTGAAATTTTTTTTTTCGGCGTGTGGGAAATTTTTCGTGGGAACTGGTTTTTTTGACGCTGCCTGGTGGGGTGTAAAAAGTAATTAAGGTAAATGTTTAGTTGGTTCTGGAAAGCGAAGGGGGAAAGTTATTTTGGTTACATTAGTATGTGTAGTGATGATCAAGGGTGTGATGGGTCGTGGTTATACTCGAAGTAAGAGGTGGTGGCGTAGACATAATGTGTATGTGTAGTGATAAACAAGGGTGTGATGGGTCGTTCTACTCATGGGTATATGGTGGTGTCGTAGACATAATGTGTATGTGTAGTGATAAACAAGGGTGTGATGGGTCGTGGTTATACTCGAAGTAAGAGGTGGTTACTATCATCTGAACAGTGTGATAGTAGTGAAAGTAAAGGGTGGTATATTCACCGATTACAAAGGAAATCTTATAAAGTTATAATGGGTATGGTGGTAAGGGGTATTAGTGATCAAGTAGGAGTGATATAAGGGTGGTCATAAATGTAATAAGAGGTGTTCGCAATTACACACTGGTCAACCAGTGGTCAAGCAATGGTCAAGTAAGGGTCAAGTAGTCAAGTAAGGAAATTTTAGGGAAAAGTGATTGTAATGAGATGGTGATGATTAAAGAGTGGTAAATTAGAGGTCAAGCAGTGGTCAAGCAGTGGTCACGTGGTCAAGTAAGGAAAATTTTAGGGAAAATTGGTCGTAGTGACATGGTAATGTTTAAATTAGTGGTAAATTAGTGGTCAAGTAGTGGTCAAGTAGTGGTCAAGCAGTGGTCAAGCGGTGTGTAAGTGAGGAAAACTTTAGGGAAATTTTAGGGAAAAGTGGTTGTAATGAGATGGTGATGATTAAAGAGTGGTAAATTAGTGGTCAAGCAGTGGTCAAGTGGTCAAGTAAGGAAAATTTTAGGGAAAAGTGATTGTAATGATATGGTGATGATTAAAGGGTGTTAAATTAGTGATCAAGTAGTGGTCAAGCAGTGGTCAAGCGGTGTGTAAGTGAGGAAAATTTTAGGGAAATTTTAGGGAAAAGTGATTGTAATGATATGGTGATGATTAAAGGGTGTTAAATTAGTGGTCAAGCAGTGGTCAAGTGGTCAAATGAATAAATTTTAGGGGGAAAGTGATTGTAGCGACATGGTGATGCTTAAAGGGTGGTAAATTAATGGTCAAGTAGTGGTCAAGTAGTGGTCAAGTGGTCGAGTGACCACTTAAATTGTAGAGGACGATGTACCTAAGATTATGGTAGTGATTAAAGTGATCGATGACGTGGTCAAGCAGTGGTCAAGCAGTGGTCAAGTAGTCAAGTAAGGAAATTGTAGGGGAAAGTACGTATAGTGCAATGGTGGTGGGTAGAGTGAAGAAGAATCAATAGTAGTGATAATACTACTACCAATATTAGCGACAAGCACAAAGACAACCAAGTACATACTTGATACACACAAATACAAAGACAACGAAACACACGTACACACATACAGAGACAGAAGTACAGACAAACCATACCATTACTACTGTCATCACAGCTATACACAAGTACACACCCATAATCAAAGACACAAAGAGGGTCACACACACACATATACAAACACAAAGGCAACCATACACAGACAACCCATACCATTACTACTGTCATCACAACTATATTCAAGTACACACCCATAAACAAATACACAAGAACACTCAAAGACAAATACAAAGACACAGACACATTTGTACGTACAGATTCAGAAGTACAGACAATCCATACTATTACTACTGTCATCACAACTATACACACAGACAGACACGAGTACACACTCACCCATACTCAAAGACACACACCCATACCATTACTACTGGTACCACAACCATACACACATACAGACACCTATATACAAATACATAAACAAAACGTGTCCCTACAAGAATATCACATACCCCCTTTTGGTAAAGAACGCGGATGTCCGAGAAAGCCCCTACGTCATCACCGCCATGTGCAAAAGTCATTAAGTATGAGTCATCGGTTTGTGGGAAGCAGGCGGGCGGCGTGAGAATAGCTTGTCTACAAAACTGCCACGTCAGCTACGTCGTGTGCAGAACCAGTGTATAAAATAGACGGCGTCTCTTGTGAGCACAGTACCAGTTCACGGGCTGACTTGGGTATCTACAGAGGTGCTTCAGGCTGGTGTGAGCATTGTGTAGTAAGCAGATATTGTTCACGTACTGACTTGGCTACATCGGTGAAACAGGTTGGTGTGAGCATTGTTCGTGTAGTAACCAGCTATTTTTCACGTAGTGACTTGGCTAGCTACAGCAGTGAAACTTGGTGTGAGCCTTATTCGTGTCGTTGGCCTCTGATAAAACAGTGAAACATTGTATACACCAGAACTTTTTGGTGTTGTAAGAAAGCGAGAAAAAAACAGTTTATCAATATGACCACCAGATCTACTTTCACGTGTTCAGTGTGCGACAAAGCCTATTGTGATAAGTATACCCTTAATCGTCACATTCGGACCATTCACGAGGGGAAAGACCAAGTATATCCCTGTCAGTTATGTGATAAGGTGTATAATACGAACGATGGCCTACAAAAACACAAACGAATACGTCATCAGCCACGTATGAATACACCAAACACTGCAATACCAGAGACGACAGCACCACCTGTCTATTTACACCATCATCGTAGTCTAACGCAAGTACCAGACTGCCACCACTGTATCTTCAATGATAACCTTACCCGTCATAATAGGAACATTCACAATGATTATCCCTGTCAGTTACGTGACAATCTATACAATTCGAACCTACAACGGTACTTACATCACCAGACATCACGAGAACGAACGAAACCCTTAGACACCCTGGCAACAAGTCCACTCATAGTAGCAGAGGATATCCAATCAAATGATAGAGACAGCTTGGCAGCCCTTAAGGCGTACTGCAAGGACCTATCGCTTATGCTACCCAATCAAGTGGTAGTATTAGAAAAAAGTGTCGACCACCGCTATCGGGTGGTTTTGGTATGATAAAAAGAAGTATTCAGATATCTTGTATGATATCTCATACATGTCTTTATTCTGGATCCGAAACAAATAAGGTATGTGTGATGACTTCGACAACAACAGTGTTTTTGATAGTCAACCAGCAGAGCCCAGAAGAATGAAGATCACTAATCCAGAACTTTTTGGTGTTTCACTAATCATCTATGTCATTGATTGTTTCTTATGATATATAGCTAAACTGTTTTTCACTACTCATGTATGTCCTTGATTTTATCTTATATCACTAAAGTGTTTTTCACTAAGCATCTATGTCATTGATTTTTTCTTATATCATTAAAGTGTTTTTCACTACTCATCTATGTCATTGATTTTTTCTTATATCATTAAAGTGTTTTTCACTACTCATCTATGTCATTGATTTTTTCTTATATCATTAAAGTGTTTTTCACTACTCATCTATGTCATTGATTTTTTCTTATATCACTAAAGTGTTTTGATGAATAATACATTCTTTGATATATTGAAACCAAGTTTTTTTGTTGATTTTCTTTAGTGGTTTTGTTTTCATGACGTTGTCTTGTCGGCTCAGAGCTTACATTACCAGACTATGAACAATGTCTTAGAAGAAGTTATGGCAAATACAGAACAGTCAAATGTATAAAACCTAGGAAAAAATAACCAAAGGCGAAAAGGCCTAAAGAGAGAAATGTCTCGACCAAGCTTATAAATATTACAACTAAAAGGTTGATCAAAATTCAAACATTATAAAAATAACCAAATATGAAAAACATCGTCCAAAGACAGAAATATTTCAACTAAACTTATAAATAAGTCACCAAAAGGGGAAAAGGTCAAGTACAGAAATAGCTATGGAAAAAGTAAGTCCACAAAACTAAGAAAGAAATGTAACTTCTGTAGTCAAATGTGTCTTATCTGAAAAGACGCTATCAATGTCACCCCTTTCCTTGTTTTACTTTACCAAAGACCTTCACCGTATCTGGTACAGAAACCCTTATACAGCACTCATCTCTCCACAGTCTTGGTTGCTTTCTAATACAAAGTGGTTACATCACCAAGAACTTCAAACCTCCACTGTACACGTGCTCCATTGAAACACCCATGACAGTTAACAACATGTATGGCCATGTAATCTGTGAGTCCATCGGGGATAGTTCATCCGAGTATTCCAAAAGATCCATTTCCCATGGCTGACATCTTCAACTTGCTATAACACAACTTATTCTAATATACACTTTACATGAAATTTCCCAAATTTGGGCTCTATTAAAGATTACGTAATGAGATACACAAAGACACCAAGAACATATCATACAAAACAATTCACAAATTAAAACTTAAACCATATCAGATGAACCACCCAACAAGTACTAACACAAACATATAATAAGGAAACACATGACACACAGAGCTTACAGACAAATCACTTGGACTCAAACAAATTTTGCTTCTTGTACTGTAGAATTCTACCAACACTTCTTTCCTATCACCAAAACTAAACATCTACCACACAACCACTGGTCATTTGTCCAACATAATACTCATAACCTCGCCAACAAACTCCGTTCAGATACAATCGAACATCATTTATTTATATTATGTTACATTAAGCTGGCGAAGAAAGGTTTTCGCAGCCAGCAACCCTCGAATTGCGTATCACAGGAGTTTACAATAAACCAATAATACATGATCAATACAACAACTCTATCAGCTATCTAACGTATGCATAAGACCCCTAAATACACTTGGGGTTTAAGCTATCAAGTCCCCCTTAAGGTAAACCCTGTTGCTTCTTCGATGTCCAGTCCGTGTTTGCCCTCTAACGTGTGTCGATCGGACACGGGCTGTAACTCTCCTTGAGCTTCTCGTGGAACAGGTCCTGGCACGCGGTCAGCGTGTCCACGGAGCTGTAGGCGAACTGACCTATGCTTCTCGAAGGCTCTGGATTGTTCGAGCATTCGAGTGTGTCTCCCTTGTATTGGGGTTATGCCCCTTCTCTAATTCCCTTCTATCTTTATGTTTCTACCGACTCCATGTGAGACTCTGACAGGTCCTTTTATATCGGTTTTTCCGGTCCATGTTTTTGGTTGAATGTCGCTGTTGCTTCGTATTGTCGTAAAATGAGTTGTTGTAAATTTAGGATTGTAGAAGCGGAATAACCTTGCACTGTTGCGGTGTCAATCGCGGATTGTTTTACGGGGAATATTAACGCGACGTTGCGGCTTGCGAAAATATACCACACTCAACATAATTTCCACCAACATTCATGCACTTATCCCATCGTTTTATCAATCCTCCCAAACTGGCTGCATAGAACTGCATGTTTTTATTTTTTCATTTACCGGCCATCCTATAGAACTGTGTCACTTACTTATTGACTGGCCCTCGTAACTGTTTCTACCCAGCTATGCATTGCTTTACGGGGCAAACATTTGTTAGCATAAACACTGACAACCTACCTTGGCGGGAGACATTTCGCGAGTGACGCCGAAGTTGAATATGAAGTGAAAACGTGGTTTAGAAAACAGAGCACGCAATTCTATGCAGCCGGTTTGGGAGGACTGATAAAACGATGGGATAAGTGCATCAATGTTGGTGAAAATTATGTTGAGAAATAATGGGACAATGTATGTATAAAAATAAACTGGTTTCAAGTTGTTATCATATTTAGTTATTTTTCTACAGTCATTGTGACTTACTTATTAACTTGCACTCGTATTTGCTAGCTGATAAAGACTATTTGCCGCAACGTTCTGTATTTTCCATAATTACATTCTGTAAAGCTGCATTGCTTTGTGTTATTTATACTTTTTACATTTCCACAGCTTTACCGCAGTTCCACTAATGTTATCATACTAGTTCTTGTACACTTGGCTGATTTTTGGTTGTGGATTAGCTTTCCTATTACTAGTGTCATCCGGCATCAGGCGAATCCACTCCAGCATCTGAGGAACTTGTAATTTACGCCTCCAAATCAAGGACGAGAAGTCAACATTTTAGTCCTACTGTAGGACTTGAACCTGCCACCTCGGCATCAGCACACCGGAAGTTTAATAACAGTGAGCTCTCTTATCCATTCGGTCATGCTGACCTCGCACTACTGTACATGTTCGATGCAATCGTTGTTAATCTCTGTCACAAGACACTGATAATCTTTCTCAAGTGCAAATACAAACACCAAACATGAATACATCAAATAATAAAGTCCTGAGATAAAAATGCGTGTTAAGAATAGTAACAGTTATCGATGAATACACTCAGACTGTCATAGACTTTGAATATGTCGGGACCTTTGTTGACAACAATGAGAAATGTTTCCATCCATCCATCATGTGCCATGCCGGTAAGCGTGGGCGGTCATGTTTTGCCATCTCACTCGATCACCAGAGTCGTGGATCAGCTCTGTGTTTCTGTCTCGACCATGCCACGAGGCCAAGCCATCCAGGTATTTGCTTCTAGGTCTTCCTCTTGGTCTGTTCCCTTCGATCTTACCAATTGTCACCAAGTTCTCCAATTCATTTCTTCTCATAACATGCCCAAAAAATTTTGACTGTCTGCGTCTAATGTCTCTAATCAGTTTACGATCTTCGTTTGTTTCTTGAAGGACCTGTTCATTGGTCTTTCTGGCTGTCCATGGTATTCTTTGCATTTTCCTCAGAAACCACATTTCTACAGCCATCATGTTTTTCAGCTTGACTACTCATTGCCCAAGCGTCACATCCATATAAAAGTTATATATTACTATAAGAAATGTTTACAAGAAGCCAAATAGACAGGCAGACTGTCGTGTTTGTCTGCATGTCTGTCTATATTTCTCTCTTTGTGTATCTCTCTCTCTCCACACACACACACTCTCTCTCTCTCTCTCTCTCTCTCTCTCTCTCTCTCTCTCTCTCGCTCTTACTTATGTCTCCTCTTCCTGTGTCTTTATCTCTTCGCTCTCTCTCACTCCATCGCTCACTCTCGATCTTTTTCTTTATCTCTTCCTTTCTTAATTACTATCTTTCTGTATATCTCTCTTTCTTCACTATATCTCCTCTCTCTTGTTGTCTTTATCTGTATCTTTTTCATCTCTCAACTCTCTCTCTCTCTCTCTCTCTCTCTCTCTCTCTCTCTCTCTCTCTCTCTCTCTCGCTTTCTCTCTGTCTCTATGTCATTCGTTATCTCTCTAATTCTGTGTCTCTCCTCGCTATTTCTCTCTTTCTTTATCTCTCTCCTTCTATGTCTCTCCTAGCTCTCTCTCTCTTTCTATATCTCTCCTCGCTATCTCACGATTTCTTCTCTCTCTCTCTCTCTCTCTCTCTCTCTCTCATCTTCTATCTCTCTCTCTCTCCTCGCTATCTCTCTCTGATATATATATATATACTATATATATACTATATATATATATATATATATCTGTGAGGGTGGGTAAAGGATGTATGTGAAGATGGAGGATGTGTGTTTGACTGGGTGGCTGGGGTGTGTGAGTGTGGGTGGGTAGATGGCAGATGTATGTGTTGATGGGTGGGTGGGGGATGTGTAGGTGTGAGTGGTTGAGAGATGAGTTCGTGTGTGGATTGGATATGTGTCGGGATGAGTGTATGGGTGGGGGATGTGTGTGTGGGTGGGAAGATGCGTGTGGGTGGCCAATGTGTGTGGGGGTATATGTGGATGGTGGGGTGTGTGTGTGGGTGGGAGGTATGTGTTTGGCTGGGTGGTTGGGGATGTGTGTGTGGGTGAGTGTTGGTGGAGGATGTGCGTGTGGTTGGGGGAGATGAGACAACGAGATAGTTAGTGTGTATGTGAAAGAAACCACAAAAAAGAGAGATAGAAAGAGTTGAACGCATGTATGTCACGTGACGTGCTATTCAATCTTTTTTCTGTATACTCATCATTCATATTATCATTTTTACTGGTGCCTGATTTTCTAACATGTACTGATAAAAATTTGTGCACTGCTTATTCCATCATGTTTATGTCAATCTTAGAAATCAACGTATTCAATCGTATCACTATTTTTTACGTTACACAATGTATGTGCATAATTTGTTCTCCAGTTTGTTTGTTTTTTTTACATTTTTGTGAGAATTCTCACGATAACCGTCAGTGTATGTGTGTGTAAAGTGTGAGAGTTCGTTCACATATTATGTGAAGCAACATGTATGTGTCTAGATGTGAGGATTGTGTTTGGGTTGGGGATGGGTTTGTGGGTGGGGGTATGTGTGTGTGGGATGTGTGTGTGGGTTTGGAGATGTGTGTTGGTGGGGGATTTGTGTGTGGGTGGGGAAATATGTGTGTGGATGAGGGATGTGTCTGGGTGGGGATGTGTGAGGGTCGGTGGGGGATGTGTGTGTGTGTGGGTTAGGGATGTGTGTATGAGTGGTTGGGTTTGGTGGGTGGGGGTGTGTGGATGTGTGGGTGGGGGTATGTGGATGGGTGTCTGGGGATGTGCTGTAAGGGATGTGGGGGATATGTGCATGGGTTGGGGAATGGGTGTGGTTGATGTGTATATAGATTGGGGAGGTGTGTGTGAGTGAGGGATGAGTGTTTGTGGGTGGGGGTGTTTGTGTGTAGGTCGGGGTATGTGTGTGGGTGGGGGTGTTTCTGGATGGGGAATGTGTGTGTGGATTGTGGGGGTGTGTGTGGGTGGGAGATGTGTGTGTGGTGGGGGGTAGGAGATGTGTGTGGGAGTATGTGAGAAGTGTGTGTGAGTGGGGGATGTGTGGGATGTGTGTGTACGGAGATAGGTGTGTGGATGGGGAGATGTGTGCGGGTGAGGGATATGTGTGTGGTGTGGATGTGTGAGTTGTGGGGAGGTTTTGGATGTGTGGGTTGGTGCTGGATGTGTGGGTGGTTGCGGAGGTGAGTGTGTGGGTTGGGGATGTGTGTGTGGGTGGAGGTATGAGTGTATGGCTGGGAAGTGTGTGGGTGGGGAATATGTGGGTGGGTGAGGGATGTGTGCGATGGGGATGTGTTTGTGTTGGTGTGTGTGTGGGTGTTGATGGGTAGTGGTATATGTGAGTGTTGGCGGGTGGGGATGTGTGGGTGTTGGTAGGGGGATGTGTTTGTGGGTGGGTGTGTTGGGACGTGTGTATGGGGTGTGGATGATTTGTATGCTTGGGGTATGTGTTTGTCGGTGGGGGAATGTGTGTGGTTGGGGGATGTGTGATTGGGTTGGGGATGTATGTGTGGTTGGTGGGGAGTGTGGGTGGATGTGAAATGTTTGGGTTGGTGGGCAAATGTGTGTCTGGGGATGTGTGTGTTAATCCGAAGATGTGTGGGTATGGGTGGATGATGTGTGAGTGGGAGAGGGGTGTGTGTGGGATCGTGCGGAATGTGTGTGTATGGTTTGGGGGGGGGGAGTGTTTGCGTGGAGTATGTGTGTATGGGCGAGTGTGTGTGAGAGAAAGTTGGGGTATGTGTGAGTGGGTTGGGAGATGTGTTTGGGTGAGTATGTGGATGAGGGATGTGTGTGTGGATGGGTGCGATATGTCTGGGTTGGTGGGGGATGTGCGAGTGGGTGGAGGGCTGTGTGGTGGGTGAGGGATGTATGGGTATGGGTGGGAGATGTATGAGTTGGTGAGGGATGTATGTGTGGGTTGATGCGGGATGTGTGTGTGTGTGGGAGAGGGGATGTGTCACATAACATGATAATGTGCATTGTTTATGCTTACAACATTCCTTTGACAATGTGTTTTTTTCTATGTGAATATTTCATGCACTGTTGATGAACGAAAGATGAATAATTGGAAGGACCGAATGTAAGACGGGCCTACGTGCCCAATTCGTAACCCTTTCAAAATAAAGTTCAATTCAATACAATTCCATTTCTTTATCTCTCTCTCTCTCTCTCTCTCTCTCTATATATATATATATATATATATATATATATATATATATCCACGCTCTCGCTCTCTTTGATCTTTCTCTCTTTCTATATCTCTCTTCTATCTCTCTTTCTTTACATCTCTCTTTTTAATTATCTGACCTCGCTATCTCTCTCTTTTTTAATCTCTCTCTCTCTCTTTCTATAACTCTCTCTCTCTCTCTCTCTCTCCTCTAACCCCCCCCACCCCCCACAAAAAACCCCCCCAACAAAACCCCCTCTACCCACCCCCCAAAACCCCCCCTACCCCCCCACCCCCACACACCCCCCTTCCTTTACCCCCCCAAAATCCCCCCCCCCCAACATCCCTTAACCAAAACAAACCACCCTTACTCATATACAATCACCCACCCACACACCCTCTACCCAACCACCATCCTCCATCCCCCACCCCCCCCACACACCCCTTAACCACACACCCCTCCCCATTTTAACACACATCCCCCCCCACGCACAATCTCCCCACCCATACACACATCTCTCACACACATCCCACACCACCAACACATCCCCCATTCACAAAACACACCTCCCATCCACGCACAGACACAACCCACACACACATCCCCAACTCATACAATCATCCCCTCACACATCCCTAGACACACATACTTATCCCTCAACCACTAACACCCACACATCCCTTACACACTCATCAACACATACATCTCCTATCTACCCACCCACACTCACACACCCCAACCACACATCTAAGCACACATCCCCACCCTCACACACAATCTTCACCCACCGGCAAACCCAACCACACCTTCACCCACCCACACACACATCATTTATCCACACCCAGCTCCCCTCCCACACAACACCACACCCACACACATCCCAAAGACATCCCTCACCCACACACACATCTCCCCACACATCTCCTACCCATCCACACATCCCCCAACTACAATCACCCTCACTACCCACTCATACATCCTCCATCCAACCACACACCCCCACCCAGCCAGACATATCCCCCACCCACACACACATCTCCAAATCCATCACCCACACCCATCAAGCACCCCTTCCCAACCCACATACACCCCCTACACACACTCCCCACCCATCCACCCATCCACCCCACACCCATACACATCCCTCAACTACACCCCCAAACCCCAACCACCCCACCTGCACACATCTCCCACCCACCACATATCCACACACCCACATCTCCCCACCCATACATATACCCCCACCCATCCCATAACCTACCATCAATCATCCACCAACATATCCTCCTCCACCCACTCACCCACAACCACCTAACCAAACACACATCCCCACCCACACACACATCTCCCCGCCCAACCATACATCCCGCACGTACCCACACACAAATCCCCCACCCACCCACCCACACAATCCCACCCCGCCCACTTACACACACACATTCCCCCCATTCCCCAACCTATTATTACGATCAAACTCCCACACTTTACACACACAATGATACAGTGACGATTGTCGTGAGCATTGTCGTAAAATTGTAAAGAAAATTGAGAAAAATTGTACATATACATTTTGTAACTTAAAAATTAGTGATGCAATTCAACTCTCTCTCTCTCGCTCTTCTCTCTCTCATCTCCTCGCTCTCTCTCTCTCTCTCTCTCTCTCTCTCTCTCTCTCTCATACACTCTAATTCTCTCACCCACTCTACAGTGATGTACATGTGTTCCATGTTAAGATTATAACATCAGTGGGCATTAAAAATGGTACATATGAACTGAGAATACACAACATATATGGAATAGCATGTTACATAATATGGCGTGCGCTTAAAATCTCAATCTCTCTCTCTCTCTCTCTACTCTCTCTCTCATCTCTCTCTCTCTCTCGCTCTCTCTCTCTCTCTCTCTCTCTCTTTCTCTGTCTTTCCTCGCTCTCTTCTCACTAACACAACACCCATAGACACTCACCAAACAATGGCCGCACACATACACACATTAAACAAATCCGTTCTTCCACTGTCTTCTCTCGTTCGGCTCATCTCCCCCCCCCCCCCCCCCCCCTACCTCATCACTCTTCAGTGATTACGATACATTTGTACCGCAGTAAAAATAAATCATGACACAGGGCAGAAATAAAAACATTAATTCCGGGCAAAAGTAGTTTTTGTTGAACTTGAAAACTCGACACAGACATTCACCGAATCAAATCATCCCTGAGTGTACATAAAAACACAACACGGGGCCCCCCCCAACCCACCAGCGCTCTTGGCTATTGAATACCCAATGGAGCGTACCCCAAAAAAAACATAGAAACCCAATTTTGGGACATTGTTGAAGAATCCCTGCCACAGAAACAATAGCATTTTAAATATCAATGGACATTCGTGCGACTGAAAACGCGCATTGGGGAAAACTAGAACAATCACTAAAGGCGCCATTCCACTGTTTCAACCAACATTAAAGGCAAAAAAACAAGATAAGCAGTGATTACAATGCTCTCAAGACAGAAGTCGCACTCCTGCGAGACAAAAATTTTTGCTGCTGAGAAATACAGTTAAAATTTCTTACAGAATGCGCCCTCTAAAAACCCAAAACCCAAAAGAAGCATGTAATTCTCAAGAAACCCGCTTCACCTTTGGGGAAAATTTGGGGAAGCGCTATGAAAACACCTCAACGCGCAGAGGAAGATAAAAAAAAAACAAACACCTCAATGTGCAGACGAAGATAAACAACAACAAGCAGTTTACCCATTGACGTCAAAATAAGCAATAGGTTTGAAGTACTTCAAGAAAAGTTACCAAAAAAATTACAGTGCTTTAACATGCTGCAAACGGGCAAGACAAGCCCAAGATACATCGGGAGAACCACATGGAGACATAAAGACTGCTGATAATCGGAAATGGATGAAACAACGGTCGAGACGTGCTGACAACCAACATGTACAGACAGCACGACCTGACTGTACACATATTATACTAGGCGGTTTCCCTTAATGAAAGGTTTATACAGCGACAGGAGGGCCACATCAGACAAAGACATTGTTTCAATAATCCCACTGCCTGGGGCTGGTGTAGACCGGCTAACAGAAAAATTAGCAGGTTGGCTGTAAATCATAGCGTCAGAAGGGCAAGCGTACATATTGGCATCACCGACACCATGAACAACCAACAAATCACAGGGTCTCAACTGCTGGCACTCTTGAACGGATTACGTCCACTTTTCCTAACTCATCCATTTTCTTCTCCTCCATCATATCACCGAGTTATGGACACCAGCGCCGTCTAGCTGAAAAAATAACAACATGTTGCAGAAGTTCTGTTCTCAAAACAAGATACAATTCATCAACAATACAGCATCATTCACTTCACAGGCTGGTGCCCCAAAAAAAGAGTCTTTACAAGGATCAAATACTTTTATCTACATTGGGCACCAGTTTTCTCGCCAAGAATTTAAAATATCCAGAACGGACATACCATACATCCAATACGGGATCGCGCCGGACATTTTTAGCTACTCCTGAAACTCAAGCCAGACGACATACTCCCGTCACATCAAGTCCCAAATAGGACAGAAGTGTGCAGACCACTCATAACCACTGCACCTAAAAACCCAAAGCCAGACGGGACACTACCACAACACCAAGTCCTTTAAAATACGTCGTCTTTCACACAGGAGGGTAATAATTACGAAGATATGTTTCCCTATTCTCCCCAGAAAGGATCCGACTCTCAGCAACAACGCCCGTGCCAGCACAACCTCCTGTTAGCCACCAACCAGAGGCTCTAGTTGGTAGTCATTACATACCCATGAGACATCATCAGTACCCATTTAATTGTAATCCAGAATGGTTGCACCTCACACGGTATAGCCCAGCTACACTTCGTCAAGCACTTATAATGTCGCTATACCAACAACCAACACAACCTGGTATTTACTAGCAACTTAGGACAAAGCTACACCGGATCTCGGTACAAGAAAGAGCCTCCCCTTTAAAACGTTTTCTGCATATTTGGTTATAACTTGATCTAGTAACGTATTAGGTTATAAGTTATTACAAACATTGACTGGTTTTGATTTTATATTAATTGATAGTACTTGCTGTATAGCTTTTATAATAATTCTAATTGTGTTTTCACGGTGAGTGAGGGGGTCTTCATTTGCTCTTCCTTACGGATCTGTGTACGTATTTTTATATTTTTACAGAGATATTACTGTTTCTCTGTACTTTAGAGTGTGTTTTGTAATAAGGGACGTAAGTTGTATTCACTTTGTGTGTGTGTGTTTTTTGCTTTTAAACTTGTGATTACGCATTGTTGAAATGTCTAAAAAGTACGAACACTGGCTCAGGAATAATGGGCTCAGAATCGGGCTTTGTAAACATGCCATCTATTAGGGAAGCTGCCCGAACTATCACTTATACTTAATCAAAATTTTCACATGTTTGGCGTTAGCGAAAGTCGATTAAATGGCAACATCTCAGATGATGACATCGCTATCAGAGGTTTTAAAACCATTAGAAGAGATCCCTATCAGAAACAAGAGACGGGTATTGCAGTTTTATTTCCAACTCGCTTAACGCCCACCGCAGGCTAGACTTTGAAACCTGTGAGATTGAGTGTGTATGGATAGAGGTTAAACTTCAAAATTGCATACCGCTAGTAGTTGGCTATCTTTATCGAAACCCCAGTGCAGGAAATATCTGGTATAAAAAATTCACCACTATGATGGATGTAGTCTTTAGTAATGCTAGGGAAATAATATTGCTAGGTGACTTCAACATAGACGCTAACAAATCAAACAAAACATGGGAAAAAATAATAGAGTCATATAATTTTCCAAAAAGTTAGTCAAACAAGCCACTAGAATCACTAAATCATCTGCAACACTTATAGATCATATTTATACTACGTGTGCTGATAAAATCACAGAATGTAGTGTACCTATCAATGCAATGAGCGATCACTATCCAGTATGTTGCACGTGGTCGAAAAGGGGGACCAAAACTCCCAAACACAAAAATATAAGCAAAAAAATAGAAATTACAAAAATTTCAATCGAGACGTCTTCTTACAAGATTTGGTCAATCATCTCTAGATTATGTTTACCAGCTTCCTGACCCAGACGATGCTCTGGACCACTGGCTAAAGACCTTTCTAAGTATATTTGATAAACATGTTCCATTTAAGGAAGTTCGTGTTAAACATCACACAAAGCCCCCGTGGGTCACACAGGAGGTAGTTGAACTTATGAGAGATCGCGACAGGGCTCACAAAAATAGAGATCTAACTATGTACCGTAGTCTGAGAAAAAAAGTTCAATATGTTATTCGGAAGGAAAAGAAAAACTATTTTAAAAACATAGTAATAGATAAAACCAACACTAAAGATATATGGAAAGCAATTAATACCTTGACAAACAAACACAAATCATCACAATCATTACCATCAAATCAGGTTCATGTGATCAATTCAGTAGATACTTTCAGTCCGACATAAACCAACTGAAGGGTGCAATACCAGATGCGCCTCATGACATATCTTTATTATCATCATTCTGTGAGAACAAATGCTATGGACACATTTCCTCCAAAATACCGCTAATGACGACAACTGAAGTATTTACTCATCTCCGTAATCTAAAAAAAAATAACTCATCAGGACTAGATGGAATTAGTAGTCGGATCCTTCGCCATGCTGCACCGGCGATCTGCGAGTCACTAACTTTTATATATAATCAATGTCTAACCAGAGGTCACTTCCCATCAGCCTTTAAAATCGCTAAAGTGTATCCTCATTAAAAGCTGGTCCTCTAGACGATCGTCTCATGAGTAATTATAGACCAATTTCCATATTATCCTCATTATCCAAACCCCTAGAAAAGCACATCCACAAAAAAAACACTAGATCACTTAGTTCGCCATAAACTGATAGTTGACAGTCAGTCAGGATTTCGGCCAAAATATTCTTGCCATACGGCACTAACAAACATGATAGAAAACTGGCATCAAAATATTAACAACAATACTCTATGTGGAGCGGTGTTTTTAGACTTTAGGAAAACATTCGATATGATAGATCATACTATTTTAATTAAAAAACTAGAAACAATGAAAGTAAGTTTTAATATAGTGACATTAATAAAATCATTCTTATTAGACAGAAAGCAAGTAGTATCACTACACCTGTATAACACAGCAGACGTGTTTGTGTGCTCTCCTCCTTTTTGGATTATTTTTTCTGTCTATCTTCATTAGAACGCAATGGATTTTATATGATTGTGATCACAACAATGCCGTTCAACTATTGAAATTGTGTTATGGTTGCTAAATGTGCAGTGTTGGATATGAATGCTAATAATGTTGTATTCAATACTATGGATAAACTATTCACGTAATGGAGAAGCATCAGTGATATCTTGAACTAGCGAATCACAGCACTGGAATTTACACCGATTGCGAGCGCTGCTAAAATGTGTACCTGCGGGCGAAAATACACTATGTAGCCATGCTTGACGAGGGGGAAGCTTCTGTGCTGGAGGTAGCGGCAGAACGTGGGCGATGTGGGTTAAGATTAAAATCTACGAGAACTAAGAACTACACACTAACCAAAGAGAAAGCAGTGGAAAGCAAGTTAAAGAATTGCTTTGGCTCTCCATCACTGTCTGTCAAGCGTATGAACGACGGGAAATGCATTTCCATTATTTGCAACAATACTCTGCATTATGAGGCATTTCGAACATGCCTGATCAAATATTATCAGGGCGACCAAGTTGAGTACAGGGTGGACCGACACGGCGCTCAAGTCGAAATCAAAGTATCAGCTTCGTTACACACATTGCACCTCTACCTCTCGAAAAACACTTTTCTTGCCCATGGGGCAGTTGACGTGATGTCTGAGTGGCTCTCGACTCATTTCGTCGAAATTCAACAGACAGCACAGAAACTGATAGGTGACTCACTAAACACACCTGCCGATCTCAGCATGCTAGTGGCTGGCGAACCTACACAATTTGAAGCTGTAGCCATCACAGCATCATACCATAATGACGCCATAGTCCAACAAACCATGACTCAGCACAGCAACAACACGAATGAAACTTCTAACCGACCAGTGTTGCTAGCCATTGAGTACCCGATGAGTATGTGTGTAGAAGACAGTATACAACCGAATGAAATAAATTCGAATCAAATAGAGGTTGCACCATCGGTACTATATGATAGCCCATCCACTAACCAACACTCGTGCGTCTGTCAGCAGCATATTAAAAAGTTAGAGTCAGACCTGAAAGTACTTTTAGATGCCGCCTCTGACAACACAAACAAGATCGCCATGATCATTAGTGACTATAACAACCTCAAGTCAGAGGTGACTCTCCTGAGAGAAGAAAATGTCAAACTAAAACACATCCGTTGAGACGTTACAACGCTCGCCCACTACTGACCTGGCAGCTCACGCAGATAGTCTAGAAGTAACAGAACCAGTCGTAGGCGCGTCAATTACTCAGCCAACCAAAACACATCAGCAAATAGAAAATGTTGCTCAACAGCACTCAACATATCCTATCGAAGTAAAGGTCGGCAATAGATTTGAAGCATTACAAGAGCAACTATCAAACAACAGCCTGGACGACAGAACATTGCCGAGAGAATACGCCCACATTCAAGAAACATCTGATAATCTGCAAGATGACAGACTACAGCTGGATAGTCATCAATGGCAGAAACAGCGTGCAAGACATGTCAGAACCCAACATACACAGAAAACACCGGCTGACTGCACCCACGTGATAATTGGCGACTCTTTGATTGGGGGAATTTACAGCGACCGCATGTCCTTATCAGACACCGACAAAGCCGCAACAATTCAGCTTCCAGGTGCAGGAGTAGAAAGACTAACAAACAGTATACGTAATATGGAGGTTAATACAGCCATTAAAAAGACAACGATTCATATAGGAATACACGACACTATGAAAAACCAAAGTATAACAATTTCTCAGTTAAGAACACTACTTGACTTACTACGTTATACTTTCCCAAATTCTACACTTTTGTTCTCCTCCATCATACCACCAAGTTATGGCTCTCAACGTAGATTGGCCGACATAAACAATACCACCCTAGAGACTTTTTTAAATCGGTATCATATATACTTAATCAACAACACACCCTTCTTTACATCACAGACAGGAGCACCAAAGAAACGATTGTACAGAGACCAAATACATACATCCACATTAGGAACTAGTCTGCTTGCAAAGAACATTAAATATTCTGAAAGGGCACAAAACCTGACTAACACACAAATGCGAAAAACATTGATTTCTGAAGAACCAAGGCCAACCCAGGCCAACCGAATCTCCCCCATTTCACCAGGTAAACGTCTGCTGACATCTGACCCCCGACCACCGGCCACTCAAGAATCACACATGCTACCAAGAATAAACCAACCAATCCTTCCTACCCCCCATCTTAGCACGGGAAGGAGATAACTACCACAATAGTTTTCCTGCCCTCCCCTGCAAGGAACCTGAATTGCAAACATCAGCACACACACGGCAGTAATACCACTTTGACACAGCCACCTCACGCCACAAATGGGCCACCTAGCAGACAGCAGGAAGTTCCGCATCATTGGGGTCCAGAACTTTACGCCAACAATGGGCCACCTATCAGACAACAACAGGTTCCGCATCATTGGAATTCAGAACTGCTACACTTGATGCAATTTACTCCGGCCGCACTGAATCAAGTTTTTATGATGTCTCTACAATACAGACTTGTAAGATAGGATGTGTATTAAACACTGAGCCCTATGCGCAATATACCAGGAAAAGAGCTTCCTCCTTGAACTTTAATTGCTTACTGTTTAGCGTTTTATCTCCCGTGTGGGATACCCAACTTTAAACAGGAACATTGACTTGTATAGTCATTTATTCATTCTTTCGGATAGCAGCTGGTTACATAGCTTGCGAAGTAGTTCGAGCTAATTAATTGTTGTATGTTCATACGCTTTAATTCTTTTTGTTCTGTATTTGCACTATACTTGTTGGTCTCATTAGTTATATCGTTATAATATTGTCATTTACATATCGATTTCTATTACTGGTATTTTGTAAGTTAATGTAATTGTCTATTTTTATGATCTTGTATTTTTACCTAATTTTGACTAATTTACACTTACTTCTTGAGTGAAATGTCTGAGAAGTGGCAACATTGGCTCAATAAATCAGAATACGTTTGGACACTTAAACATGTGCAACTTATTCACAAGCTGCCAGAGTTATCTTCTATTCCTTAATCAAAATTGTCATGTATTCGGCCTTAGTGAAAGTAGACTAAATGAAAACATTTCAGATGAGGACATCTCTATTAAAGGGTACAAAGTTTTTAGAAGAGATTCCTGTAGGAAACAAGAGACAGGCATAGTAGCCTATGTGTCTAATCTACTAAATGTTCACCGTAGGCTAGACTTTGAAACTTGCGAAATAGAATGTATTTGGTTGGAGTTAAAACTTCGACACCGCACACCCCTGATAATTGGCTACCTCTATCGAAATCCCAGGGCTGGTCACGTTTGGTACGAAAACTTCACTACCATGATGGATGTGGTTTATCGCTTCCGGGAAGGAAATTATACTACTCGGAGACTTTAACATTGACACCAACAAATCCCATACAATTTGGGGAAATATAATTGCATCATACAACTTCCAACAAATAGTAAAACAAGATACTAGAGTAACAAACTCATCTTCAACACTTATAGATCACATTTATGTAACTTGCTCGGACAACATCATAGAATGCACCGTGCCCAATTGTGCAGTGAGCGATCACTACCCAATATGCTGCACATGGTCTAAAAAGGGAATTAAAACTCCTAAACATAAACACATAACTGTAAAATATAGAAGCTACAAAAATTTCAACCAAAACGCATTTTTACAGGACTTTCTCAGTTCACCTCTAAACAATGTTTATCAACTTCCAGACCCGGATGATGCTCTGGAATCCTGGATGAAGTTCTTTATTGATGTGTTTGATAGACATGTGCCAATCAAGGAAGTTCGAGTAAAACATCACGTCAAACCACCTTGGATCACCCAGGAAATTCTTGAAATTATGAGAGACAGAGATATGGCACATAAAAAGCGGGATCTCAGCACATACCGTACTCTTAGAAACAAAGTTCAATATACCATACGAAGAGAAAAGAAAAATTACTTTAAGAACTTAGTAATGGATAAAAAAAATAGTAAGGATATATGGAAGGCAATTAACACCTTGACAAACAAGCATAATTACTCAAATTCATTACCATCAAATCCTATTTCATGCGACCAATTCAGTAACTTTTTTTCAGAATGACTTGAAGGCTATAATACCAAATTATCCTAGCAATTTATCTTTACTGTCATCGTTTTGCCAGATCAGATGCCCCCGAGATATCCTTTCTGACATACCGCTAATGACAGTCACTGAGGTACTTACCTCAGTAAACTAAAAAAAACACAAACTCATCTGGGTTAGATGGAATCAGCAGTCGGATTCTCCTCTGTGCTGCGCCAGTGATCTGTGTATCACTAACCTATGTATATAATCAGTGTCTCACCAAAGGTCACTTTCCATCAGCTCTCAAAATCGCTAAAGTGTGTCCTTAAATCTCCTTAAATCTGGTTCATTGGACAATGGGCTCCCGAACAATTATAGACCCATTTCTTTACTATCATCACTATCTAAACCACTAGAAAAACACATCCATAAGGTAACATTACACTATTTAGATCGCAAACAACTTATAGTTGACAGTCAATCAGGATTTCTACCAAAATATTCTTGCCATACGGCCCTAACTAACATGATAGACAATTGGCACCAGAATATAAATAACAACAATCTATGTGGAGCTGTGTTTATCGATTTCAGAAAAGCATTTGATGTGACAGACCATGCCATTTTAATTTTTAAAAAACTAGAGACAATGAAAATTGGCCCTAGTGTTGTGACGCTAATAACATCTTTTCTGTCAAACAGAAATCAAGTAGTATCATACAATAAATCTCTGTCCCAAACCACTACCTTCAATACTGGAGTACCGCAAGGCTCTATTCTTGGCCCTCTATTATTCGCTATGTATATTAATGATCTACCTTTGCATCTTTCGTCGTCCTGCGATCTATTTGCAGACGACTGTACAGTGTATACAAACGCTGAAAGCAGTAATTTGCTGGAGTTGTCTTTGCAACAAGAATTAAATAATGTAGTTAGGTTGAGCTATGCGAACTGTATGCAAATTAACATCACTAAAACAAAATCTCTGTTATTAACAACCAGACAAAGACTTCAGACTGTAAATTCACACAGATCACTTCAACTTCACATCGATAACATGCCAGTAGAAAGTGTAATTGGGCACAAAACATTAGGCCTAATCATTGATAGAAACCTAACCTTTAATTCCCACGCTCAAGCGCTCACTAAACAAACAGCGAAAAAAGTCTACCAACTCGCCAAAATTAAAAATTTCCTTGATAAGGACACAAGGAAAATATTCTATACGTCTCACACACAGACACATTTTGACTACTGCTCTACAATCTGGGACGGTTGTTCCAATTCAAGCACCAAGCGACTTTACTCAATCCAGAAACGGGTCATGAGTTTAATTTATAGCAAACATTTAACTGACAATCCTAGCCTGCATAAACGCCTTCACTTACTACCACTCCGCAAACGTCTGCTTTTCAATAAGGCCAAACTAATTCACAAAATCCTACATCGGAATGCCCCAAATTACCTTTGGCCATTGTTTGAATATAATGCTAGACACAGTAAACAATTAAATATATTACACATTCCGAACTTGGAAGTATGATCACAGAAGATGGCAGATTAGACAGAGAAATTGAAATCAGATGTCAAAAAGCTAGTGCACTTACATATCAACTGTCACCCTTACTGAAACATCCAAACATACCCATGTCCGCAAAACGACAGATAATAAACAGCATATTCACACCAACCCTATGCTACCAATCTCAAACCTGGACTTTATCCAAATTACACCTTCGCAAAATCAATACCTGCGAAATGAGATGCCTGAGGAGAGCTGCCAACTTAACAATCCGAGACAGAGTAAGAAATGTTACTATCAGACAGACTGTGGGATCAACACCTTGTGCCACATTTATTGAAAGACAGAAGATCAAGTGGTTTGGCCATGTTGTTAGAATGCAACATCAGCAACTACCATCACTGGCCTTACATCAAAGATCATCTGCGACGAGACCACGAGGACGTCCAAGAAGAAAATGGATTGACGACATCAGAGACATTGTACAACCACACGGAATGACACTATCCAGTGCTGTCCACCGGGCGCTGGAACGCAAGTTATTCCTCCCCACGACGCTTGACGGCAGAAGTGGAAGATGATGATGATGATGATGACACATTCCGAAGCCTAGGATAGACTTAATACAAAACAAGCTTAACGTACTCTGCAGCTCAGCTGTGGAACAATCTTCCACATGAAATAAAAGACATCACCAATCCCTATACATATAATCGCAAATTATTTGAACACTATCTCAGCACTGATTATCTTCCCCCTTAATAATAGAAGTAATAATAATAATAAAACCCTAGTATAACAGCCAGTCCCCTTTTGGTATGCCAGTATATTCCACATAGCTAATAACAAGTGCCACACCAGTTATTACTATTACTGAGTCGTGTAGTATTCATTTTTAATTTGTCCACATGCCTTTATAATGCATGTCTTTTATATTGTTGCTGTTTTCAGTTAGCCTTGAATGATGTGTGAATGGTATAATGTATGAAAGAGAGTGATAAAAGGGCAGAATGTTAGACGGGCCTGCGTGCCCAATTCTTAACCCTTTCAAAATAAAGTTTTGTTGTTGTTGTTGTTGTTGTCTCTCTCTTTATTTATTTTCTCTCTATTTCTATATATCTGCTCGCTCTCTCTCTCTCTTTCTCTCTCTCTTTCTCTCTCTCTCTCTCTCTCTCTCTCTCTCTCTCTTTCTATATCTCTCTTTCTATATTTCTCTTCTCTCTCACTTTCTCCATCTCTTTATTTTCCTCTGTCTCTGTCTGTCTGTCTGTCTGTCTGTCTGTCTCTCTCTCTCTCTCTCTCTCTCTCTCTCTCTCTCTCTCTCTCTCTCTCTCTCTCTCTCTCTCATTATTAATATTCCTAAAACAAGGTCTATGTTAATAGCAACCCGGCAAAGACTTCACACTCTAAACCCACAGAGATCTCCACAGCTGCACATTGGTAACATGTCTGTAGAAGGTGTAACCGAGCACAAAGCACCGGGTCTTATCATTGATAGAAATCTACTTATCCCTCTGTCTTCCTCTTCCTCTCTTCCCATCAAGCCTGCCAGTTTTCACTAATTTTTTTTCCATTTCTCCTCGTAGTATGTCCAAAACAGTTAAGTTGTGTATATATATATATATATGGGTAGAGCACTATTTGGAGCTTTACTCAAGTGAGACCAAACTAGCGGATGATGCCCTCAACGCCATAGAGGCCCTGTCAACTCTTGACCACCTGGACACACTTCCCACCATAACAGAAGTTAAGTGTGCTATAAATGAGCTTGCATCTAGCTTAGCTCCAGGTAAAGATGGGATTCCAATAGAGGTAATCAGGAGTGGGCAAGGTTGTGTACTTTCCCCCACCCTCTTTGGAATATACCTTTCACTTCTACTGAAATATGCCTTTCGTGATCAGGATGACGGTATATACATTCACTCACTCTCAGATGGTGGCCTCTATAATGCTCAGAGATTGAAGGCCAAGACCAAAATTAGCAGGGTACTAATCAGAGAGTTGCTTTTTGCGGATGATGCTGCGATTACGACCCACTCTGAGGAAGAATTACAACATCTACTATCTGCATTCTCCAATGCTTGTTCTGAATTTGGTTTAACAATTAACAAAAAGAAGACATAGATTATGTCACAAGGTGCACATGGTGTACCATCAATCTTTATTGACGACGCCGAACTGGAGATAGTAGACTATTTTACATATCTAGGATCAGAGGTAAATAGCAAATTATCCGTAGATCAGGAAATCAACATCAGGATTGGCAAGGCAGCAACAACAATGAACATGTTAGCAAAAGGAGTCTGGGAGAACAGGAATCTTACTGCCAAAACAAAAGTCCTCGTCTACCAAGCCTGTGTCCTTAGTACTCTTCTTTATGGCAGTGAAACCTGGACAACTTACTCACGCCAAGGGAAACGTTTAAACAGCTTTCATATGCGGTGTCTGCGAAGAATACTTGGTATTAAGTGGCAAGACAAAATCACAAATACTGAAGTATTGGAAAGATCAGGTTGTGTGACGGTGTATTCCATGCTCAGTCTTCGTAGACTTAGATGGATAGGACATGTTAGGAGGATGGATGCTGGTAGAATACCAAAGGACATCTTTTTTGGTGAATTACAGACGGGTAGGAGATCTCAGGGTCGGCCTCTACTACGATACAAAGATGTGTGTAAGCGGGACATGATTGATACAGGCATAGATAATGCACATTGGGAGCAAGTCGCCGCTGAACGTGTTGCATGGAGGGCAAACATCAGAAATGGAATAAAGACAAAAGAGAAAATGATTGCAGATAAAGCACACACAGAGCGTGAGAGACGTAAGATGGTGCACAATGGTGGAAATGACCATGTTTTCACATGCACCTACTGTGGCCAAACATTTACAGCAAGAATTGGCCTTACCAGCCACACTCGCCACCCCCATGGGTCGTAGTTATTAAGCCTTTTTGAAGCTCAATGTACCAAACTATCGTCTGTCAAGACGGAAAGGTGCCAATGACATATATATATATATATATATATATATATATATATATATATATATATATATATATATATATATATATATATATATATATATATATATATATATATATATATATATATATTAGTTGACATCGCAGTCAACTTCAGCATTTTCTTATTTTTTGCTGTTATTGATTCATTGGCAAGTTTACATTCAGTAGTGTGACAATGCTTTTTATCCCACCGTGGAGTACCCGGAAACGACAGAGCTGATCGATTGGCTAAGGAAGGAGCAAAAGAAGAACAGCCTGATGTGCCCATTGCATTCCACCAAAAGAAAAGAATGATCAAATCAGTCAGAAGGCCACCAAACCCTACTTAAGACGACTACCACGTTATGGACAGACCAGATCGGGTCATTATTCTACGCCTAGAACAGGACACAATAGATTACGCAACCACATGTATACAAAATTCAAGATTGGTGACTCAGCCATATGCACATGTGGTTTGGCGTCGCAGACAGCAGAGCACATACTCTAGGACTGCCCAAATTACAACATATCCAGACGAACCTTCTGGCCTAGAGAGACAACAGTGGAAGTTAAACTCTATGGACCGCTGAGTTAACTAAAAAATACTGTTAGATTCATACAAGAGACAACATTGCAGTTATAGATATATTTCAAGCTAACGAAAGAAGAAGAAGAAGAAAATTCTTTCTGAATGATCGACACTCATAGCTCTGATGAAAACCAACGCAAGACGTTTTGCTTACATATCGCCGGCAGTTGTGTTCCGAACGCGGTATGCGGGATTGCGAATTGCCTTCCTAGCGCCATTGCAACACAGCCTAAGACCACTTTCCACATCCGTGAGGGATTCATATGCACGAGCCGCAACGTTATCTATGCGATCATCTGCACACGTTGTCACACTGACATGAGACATATCGGTGAAAAGGTCTTCGTATGGCTGACAGCTTTAGGCAACACCTCTCTGATGTCAACAGTGGTGCCCAGAAACTGGTATCCATACACTTTAAGTCCTGACCACTATATCATGGCCGATATACAGGTCACGGCGATTAAATCGTGCGCAACTGACGATCGTGATAGTAAGACATTGGATAACCGTCTCATCTTCCAGTTGGTTTCATTCTCCCCTCATGGCCTCAGTGTCCGACACAGTTTCATTTAACTCCGAAACCCTCTTCCCCTTCCCACTCCCGCAGTTGGAAAGCCCACTAAAAAGGTTAATTGCATATTCTTTACAAGGTGGTGTACCCTTTTATCCCCCTTACCCTCATCAGGGTTCCGTGAAACCATGGAAGCAGGTGGTGGATAGAGTGTGAGAGCAGCCTACAGATTGTTGTTGGTTATGGTCTGCACTTTGCGGCGATAGGCAGATGATCTCATCAGTAGAGACAATGGCTATGGACACTGACTAGTACAATCACTGCCCAGAAGGAAAGCAATGGCAAACTACCTTCTGCACAACTTCTTTACAGAACGTCGCAGTCAACCCAGAATTATTTTTACTTTTGTTTTGTGATTTCTTGGCAAGTTTGTGTTTAGTGGTTTGTCATTGATTTCTTAGCGACTGACATTCATACCATTTTATTAAAACCAACACAGGGCGGTCTGCATCCAAGTTTTCCACAGATGTGTTTCGATCGTGGTATGCGGTTTTGCGAAATTGCGTCTGAGACACCTACGCCACAGAGTCGGCTATAGTTCACTACTAATCGCTATGTTACCGTTCGCTTACATGGGCGTCTCCCCATCCCAATAGCGGGTGTTCTCCCACCAGATGACTGGGTCAACCCTGGGCTTGTGACGTTATTGAAGGTCCATTGACCCGCCTGAACCACACATCCGGTTCATTCAATCCACTGATAGTCATCACATGCTTTGATTATTTAAGACGTATCCAGTCAAACAAGGACACAGACAAGTAATCGTTATATTTTCATGTAGTGTTTTCATGTAGTTGTGTCGGTTTATATTTGTTCATTCTGTGCTGACGAAGGATTTAGTCGCAAAATTCATTTTGTTTCTTACAATCGTATTCTAGTAAAGCTCACAATCTACTTCTCGTTTGTTGGTGATTCATTCATCCACCTTATCATAGAAGTCTATATATTCAATGTCCTACCTCGGTAACACTGTTATGACTAGTACACCATCATTTCTTAATTTCGTAAAATTACATACCACCCACGCCGAGAATCGAATCAAGTTAGCTCCAATCAGAGCCGGAAGTCCAATTTCTAATCTTCTAATTTTCCTCAGACCTTGATTGTGCATCTACAACTCTCACGCCGTTCCCATAAATACATCGTCTCCAACGCCAGTCCCTGATATAATTACCCATGGAAGATTCTAGGGCACGACATTGACAAAAAGGAATTCATTAGGCAGGGATTTTTTTTTTTTTTTTGGGTAAGTCCCGCTGACACAGAATAAATGGAGATGTGTTAAATAACACAAATGACGAACGACGTGGTCCACAAAGAAGGTCTGAAATGTCAAATGTCTAGGATTAATGAGGTTCCTGGAATCATGCAGAGAAACACGACCTGAAATGTAGAATGCGATTACAAAAGAGAAAAACGGACAAAGAAGATAACAAGAGAGAAAAATGAAAGTGGATAATATGATGTTTGAAGAGCTGGTTTTGTTTTTAAATTGCATGTCATTTACAGGACATCACCCACGGCTGATTTTCATGACAACTATGCATTCAGTTGTTTGCCAGGGTTGATAGGGTTTCTTAGCAAGTTGTGCAGAAGTTTGTTTGCCATTGCTTTCCTTCTGGGCAGTGATTCTACTAGTCGGTGTCCATAGTCATTGTCTCTACTGATGTGATCATCTGCCTATCGCCGCAGAGTGCAGACCATAACCAGCAACAATCTGTAGGCTGCTCTCACGCTCCATCCACCACCTGCTTCCATGGCTTCCTGGAACCCTGATGAGGGTAAGGGGGATAAAAGGGTACGCCACCTTGACCAAGGGTGTTCCGTAGACTAACGGTATGAAAGGACTCTTACATCTCCTTTGATAGGGGATACCCCTAACCCGCTAACTGCTAAAACTAAAACAACTGAATGCATTGTGGTGTGGGATAGAAAGACCTACACAAATTATATATTTGAGAGCTTGCATTTTTACCACTGCAACATACGCATGTGAGACATGGACACTTACTAGACAAGCTGAACAATGCAAAAATGCCTTTGAATATAAATGGTATAGAGGGCTTCGAAGAATATCTTGGATACAGAAAAGAACAAATGCTTCCATACAAGATTTGATTATTGAAGAAAGTTAGCTACTGAAGACAATAAAACATAGAAAATTGAAATATTTTATTCACTTGAAACGTCATGAAAGTTTGCAGAGAAATCAAATCAAATCAAATCAACTTTATTTTAAAAGGGTCACAAATTGGGCACGCAGGCCCGTCTTACATTCAGCCCTTCCAATCACTCATCTTTCGTTCATCAAGAGCATTATATATTCACATAGGAAGAAAAAAAAAACATTGTGAAATGAATGTTGTAAACATAAACAAGACAAATTACCATGTTATGAGGCCCTTCTCCCACCTACCCACACATCACCCCACCCACACAAATATCCCTCACCAACCCACACATCCCGCGCCCACCCACATACATATCTTAACCCACACACCCATCCCCCACACACACATCCTCTCCCCACCCACACCTCCAACCACCCATCCCCCAACCGTACCTCCATCGACCACATATTCCCCACCCACGCACACACATCCCCCACCAACCCACACATCGCACATCCACTCACCCATCCCCAAACCATACACACACATCCCCACCAACTGACATCTCCCTACCCACACAGACATCTCCCTAACCACCTATACATCCCCAATCCACTCTCACACACACACCCCACCACCCACACATGCATCCTCCACCCACCCACACATGCCCTAACCCACATCCCCCACCACACACATCCCCCACCCGCACATCACACACATCCCCTACCACACAATATTCCCAACCCACGCACCACACACACATAACCCTCACCCACACATCCAACACCCAGATACCACCACACATCCCCCACCTACACATCACACACATATCCCCCACCCACATAACACAAATATCTCCACCCACACACATTCCCAACCCATCCACCAACACACATATCCCCAACCAATACAATGCACACCTCTCTCCATCCACACAGATTCCCCACCCATCCACCAATACACACTCACTCACACATCCTCCACTACGCACCCAGACACCCCACCCACCCACCCCCAACCAAACATCTCTCGATCAAACATACCCCACCCACACACATCCTCCACCCACTCACGCATCCCGCCCCGACACATACACATCCCTCACCCACCTACATATCCTTAAGCCACTCACACACCCCCACCCACACATTCCCCACCCACACATTCCCCATCCACGCACACATATCCCACCCACACATCCCCACCATCCACACATGCTTCCCCCAACCATCACACATTCCCTACTCACCCACACATATCCCCCACACATACACACATCCCCGCACCCAATACACACATCCCTCACCCACACACCACACACAGGACATTACAGACACCTGGAGCATGTGGGTGTATCAGGCAGGAGGACACCGGACATTACAGATACCTGGGGCATGTGGGTGTATCAGGCAGGAGGACACAGGACATTACAGACACCTGGGACATGTGGGTGTATCAGGCAGGAGGACACAGAACATTACAGACACCTGGGGCATGTGGGTGTATAAGGCAGGAGGACACAGGACATTACAGACACCTGGAGCATGTGTGTGTATCAGGCAGGAGGACACAGGACGTTACAGACGCCTGGGGTATGTGGGTGCATCAGGCAGGAGGACACAGTTCAGAGGACATTACAGACACCCAAGGCATGTGGGTGTATCAGGCAGGAGGACACAGGACATTACAGACACCTGGGGCATGAGGGTGTATCAGGCAGTAGGACACAGGACATTACAGACACCTGGGGGATGTGTGTATATCAAGCAGGAGGACACAGACCATTACAGACACCCGGGGCATGTGGGTGTATCAGGCAGGAGGACACAGGGCATTACAGACACCTGGGGCATGTGGGTGTATCCGGCAGGAGGACACAGGACATTACAGACATCTGGGGCATGTGGATGTATCAGGCAGGAGGTTACAGGACATTACAGACACCTGGGGCATGTGGTGTATCAGACAGGAGGACACAGGATATTACAGACACCTGGGGCATGTGGGTGTATCAGGCAGGAGGACAGAGGACATTATAGACACCTGGGGCATGTGGGTGCATCAGGCTGGAGGACACATGACATTACAGACACCTGGGGCATGCGAGTGCATCAGGCATGGAAACTGGCCAGAGATCGAGAGGCTTTTCGAAGCACCAGGATGAAAACGAGGTTCTGCAAATGATCTGGCCCATGATGATAGTGATTAAAACGGACCCATTTTGGGAATATGGTGCTGGATCCATTCTTCATTGGCTAACTGGCATTCTGCTGTTGATGTCATCAGTACCGCGCCAGTCGCCTTTACTTCGGGGTCAACCTGGCAGTCCGGGCCAACCTGAGAGTCCAGGTCAACATGGGAGTCTGGGTTAAATATAAATGTCCCCTCCGATACCGATTGGGAGCCATTAACACAGGGCCGGCAAGCGAACATATAGACTCGACTCTACGGTGACTGTCGTGATGATGATGATGATGATGATGATGATGATGATGATGATGATGATGATGATGATGATGATGATGAGGAGGAGGAGGAGGAGGAGGAGGATGATGATGATGATGATGATGATGATGATGATGATGATGATGATGATGATGATGATGATGATGATGATGATGATGATGATGATGATGATGATGATTGTCAGCGTCCTGGGAGTATGATAGAGAGGATAAAGGCCAGAGGCAGGACATAGTAGATAGGACATACAATACTAAACAGGACAGGTCACCCTTGGACTGTAGTAATGGGGAGACAACAGTTAGTAGCAGACAGACTGACCTGAGGTGAAGGACAGATCGAGACCACTTTCATAAGACGCATTAGAGACCATGACTAGCATGAAAGACACTGGGACCTTGAGGTTGCACGCGGTCCGAGACCACTTTACGCTAGACCTAGGACGAAACCTAGGGAGACGAGACTGGAGTGTGATCAAGAGAGGATGTGTCCGAGTGTTGGCTAAGAATGATTGAATTGTATTGCCAGAGCGAGTCATTTGGATAAGCATTATAACTGTTTGATAGCAGCGAGAGCGTTATCCTGTGATGCTGTGTGGGAGCTAGTTATGTGAGCTGATGTGCTATGTTATGAGTGAACGAGCGCAGTGAGGGTTTGTATACAGATTGTGTAAATATATTGAGATAGTCTTAGTTAGTCTTTCCTCTTGAGCCTAAGGCGGCGCATAGGGCAGAAGTACTGTCTCTCCATGCTTGGCGGTTCGCTGCTACCTGTTGTAGATCTTGGATATTTACTTGGCCATTGAATGAGCCTTCTCTAATGATGGTTCTACGCAGGGTCTCTCTTGGTCTTCCCCGTTTTCTTTTCCCTACTGGTGACCATATGAGGGCTTGATAGGGGAGTCTTGACTTGTCCATTCTGAGTACATGGCCGATGTAGTTCCAACGGCGTCTTCTTATGAAATTGGATACTGTATCTTGCTTAGTCTCTTGTCTTATTTGCGAATTGGTTCTGAAGTCTGTCCAGTTTGAGATAATGAGATAAACCTGTGATATATTTATTAAAAGCTTAAACATATGATTTAGAGTCAGTGGACTTTATTGATATGTTCACGACCTGTCACGACACGAAACAGATTATGACATGGGACGTTGACAGGCTAACTTGGGCTCTCGTCCGGGAGCCAATACAAACGGGCTACCAAATGTTTCTTTTGTCAAAGTTACGGGCACTTTTCAGCCCATTGTGAAGTACGCAAGATGTTAAAAATCGTTAACGCTGTACTAGTGTAAACATCTAGCTCAGACAGCGAGTGTGAATGTGATACTGAACAACAAGAAGATGTGAATACATTGAATGCTATTGATGTTTCCCATGTTGATAAATGTATAACATGTAACAAATTTCATGAAAATGGTGTTTCATAATGTGGCCATACTATACCATCCACATATGAAAATGTTAACGCAGTCGTTTCCTAGAAAGGGAAACTTGACTGTTATAGCGGGTTAATCAACATCAAACCCTGTAAACTCTTCCGTGATTCCGGGTCGACTTTGACAGGTGTCGATAAAGCATTTGTAAACAATCATGACTACATAGGAAAATTTGTTACTTGCCACACATTTGCAGGCAACATTGAAAAATACCCATTAGCTATGGCGTATGTAAAAACACCTTTCATCACAGGCAATATTATTTGTGCGGTGCTAAATCGCCCCTGTTGTGATTTAATAGTGGGAAATTTACTAGAAGTAAGAGAGTATTTTGAAGACCAATTAAAAGCCTGGGAAAGAGAATATTTACAGGCTAATGCAGTCACAAGATCCACGACATCAAAAGAACAGAACGACTATCAAACTGAGTCGCTGCAAATAATAGCCCCAAGCGGTGTAGTTAACACCACCGCTATAGAAGAGTTTGGTCAGGCGCAACGCGCAGATCCGACCTTATCCAACTATTTTAAACTCATAGGTGCAAAACCGAAGCAAGTAAAGAACGCTTCATGGTACTTCAAATTAAATAATGAGATCTTGACCAGAGTTTATAACAGAAGTAATGAGGCTACACAACCGACAGTGTTACCCAAACAGTACCACCAGAAAGTACTAAAAATTGCCAATGACTCACGATTCGCTGGGCATATGGCATATGGGAAAACCAGAGCCAGAGTTTGGACACAATTTTACTGGCTCAAATTTTGTAGTATAATTAAG
The DNA here is from genome assembly GCA_014155875.1 of Cepaea nemoralis. NCBI lineage: Eukaryota > Metazoa > Mollusca > Gastropoda > Stylommatophora > Helicidae > Cepaea > Cepaea nemoralis. The sequence continues at coordinate 522,404 of JACEFZ010018801.1, read as the reverse complement.
AAATATTTCCAGTCATGTATAATATGCTAAAAACTTGTAAAAAAGGGGAAACACCGTAACGCCGAGGTTCAACCAACTCAACTGGCCTCAAAACCATTCCAAAAGGTTGCCGTTGACGTGGTAGGACCTATAAGCCACGTTATAGCCAGAGGAAATAGATTTATTCTTGCAATGGTAGATTGTTGCATTAGATGGCCGGAAGGCGTACCGTTAAAAACCAGCACATCAAAAGATGTTACCGACGTGCTTTTTCACATCTTTGCGTTCGTCGGTTTTCCCGAAACTATCTTATCTGATAAAGAAACACAATTTATAGCGGCCTCAACTCAGGCTGCAACAAAATTATTAGGCATTAAGCAATGCTTCACCTCGCCATTTCGCCCGTCGGCAAATGTAGTTTCAGAAAAAATAAATGGCGATTTAAAACACATGCTCGCCAAAATTACAACAGAAAATCTGTCAGACGGGGATACATTACTCCCGGCTGTATTATTTGCTTATAGGGAAGTACCACAAGCTAGTACGTGTTTCTCTCCCTTTGAATTAGTTTACGGTGCTAACCCGCGGGAACCACTCACTATTTACAACGAGTTACTGACAGGCGCCATCAATAATCATGTAACCACGTCACCATATGACATAGTCACGAACACCCGTGACAAGATCATGAAAGCATGTACTACTGCCAAATTAAGATTACAAGAAACAGATCACATGTACCGACAATATGCAAATAAGGGTCCCAACGCATTAATACTCCAACCTGGACAATATGTCCTACTTTTATTACCCGACAAAAAATATCTTTTGCGACGTCCTGGCAAAGGCCGTTTAAAGTTATTAGACAGATATCTAATGTTGACCATGCAATTTTTTTGAAAGGAAGACACAAAATCTTCCATTTTAACATTCTAACGCCTTACTACTGCGGAGACGAAGACGACACAGTTGACGTAACAGCTACAACGACAGTTGTGAACCAGACAGACACGGACGACATTGAACTGCCCGTTCCGACAGTTGACAACATAGGGACGATAAAAAAACATTAAGATCTGTAGCAACCTGACCGACACACGGAGACAGGAGATAACGGAACTACTGACAGAGTACAGTACTATCTTTTCAGACAGACCAGGTAAAACAGACAAAATACAGCATCGTATTATCTTGACAGACTACACGCCTATTAAGTGCAAACGTTACTCTAATCCGTTGCACTATAGGGAAGGACTCGACAGAGAAATTCTCAACCTGGAAAGACATGGAATAATTAAGAAGTCGCAGTCTGAGTACTCGTCACCGATTGTCCTTGTTAAGAAAAATGACGCAACAATTCGTCTTTGTATTGACTATAGAAAACTAAGCGCCATAACAAAAATTGACGCAGAACCAACCCCAAACTGTGACGATTTAATTATTAATTTTTTCTAAACTAAATTTGACAAAAGGGTATTGGCACATACCAATGCACAATGACTCTATCCACCTGACAGCCTTCCCCCTCATCTGGGTCTTTAAGAGTGGCTATTTCTCCCGTTTAGTCTATGTAACTCTCCAGCCACATTCGTTCTACTGACACGACTACTACTACACGCTGTGCCTAATGTTCAGACGTACATTGACGATCTGTGTATCCACACCAAAGACATGACAACGCATATAACGACATTTAGACTGATATTTGACAGGATCAAACAATTTGGACTCACAATACGACTGACAAAAGTTGAAATTGCATTCAATGAAATAGAATTTCTGGGATACAAAATTTCACAAGGCAAACTATTTACAGACGACAAAATTGTTTCCAAAATTCTGAAACTGACTGTACCAACCACGAAAAAACAAGTCAGAAGTTTATTGGGTCTTATTAATTATTATGCAAAATGTATACCTGATCTTGCTGAGCTAACAAATGTATTTCAAAATTTATTACTGAAATCACAACCTACAACCATTGTCTAAAGCGCCTGCTTAGAGAAAGCACTTAAAGATATTCAAACCATTTTTTCGAATCCACCAATCCTAAAATTGCCAAATATAGAACTACCTTTTATTCTTTGGACAGACGCAAGTATGACTTATATTGCCGCAGTCCTCCTCCAGCACCACGACAGCGTAGACACCCAGTAACGTATGTTAGCAGAAAATTAACGCCAGCTGAATCGAGATACAGCATGGCTGAATTTGAATGCGTATCTCTTGTATACAGTATCAATAAACTAGCCAAGTACTTACAAGGGAAACACTTCTTTGTACAGTCAGATAATTCTCCATTACTCGTCACCAAGCAAGGCAAACCGAGAAACAATAGGATTGCACGTTGGGTCATGCTACTCCAGGACTACTCCTTTTCCACCAGCCACATCAGAGGAGCAGACTATACCATAGCCGATTTACTTACCAGGATACCGGACACTCAAGCCAGCTAACCAGCATACCTCCTGAATTTACTTTAGATTACTGTGATACTTTTAGTTAAGCTGCACAAACAGTAACAGAACAGATTTAGAATAGTATTAGTTACTTAGTTTAGTAATAATATACATTTCCTAAGACAGCAACATAGCTAAGACATTGTAAATCTACTTACATCAGTATTAAGTCACATTTCCTAAGACAGATTCACATTTCAAATATTAGTAGTTTATTTTCAGTAGAACAGCCATACACTTATAATCAGATGATTTAAAACATTTTTGACTATCAACACAGCACAACGACTAAGTGCCTTTGATGTTACAACATACTGTGTAAATTACCATTTTCAATATGAGTATTGTTTGTAAATTTAACGATTATCTTTGAATTGATCTATTAGTTAGCAATTCTATAATATTTTGTAAATTGTACTATTTTGTGTTAAGTTAAGAACAATATAAATATTTAAAACACTTACTTAGTTGAAGGAGTTCAAAATTACAACAAAACTTTGATCATTTTTCGCTTACAGTTTTGTATTAAATTGATATTTTTCAAATATTAAGGGTGAAAACACAAATCATTACCAAACATTACATTTACAACTTAAATTACCTCAACTTCAAGTACATTTTTAAGAATACATGCATTGAATACAAGAGTAGGAAAGAGAGATGAAAGACAGTACGAATGAATTAAAATTTGATGAATGACAGACAATATGCAAGAGATTGTGCACGTTTGACTTCATTTTATATATTGTAGTCGTTATTCGCAGCACATGTTGTGTGTCATTTTTGTATGTGAATTTTACATTACACGATACCTATGGACATGTATCCAAGAATCATTTCTTGGTAGTCCATATCATGGATTATGAATATGTAATGATTCATGACGTGTGAAAAACCAACCTAATGACACTTAGAGAATAGAACTATACTAATTACGAACACGCATACATGTTTGTAATTATTACACACTACTAGAACAGCGTACACACATTTATGTATACGAACTGTTAAAATAAACACCCACTATTATTGGGGATAACTGGAACAATTCTACACCAATACTGTTACAAGGGGACATAAGTTACTCCAAGAGAAAACACTCGATTTTGCATAAGAAACCATGCCAATAGACGGAAGCATAACAAGTGTGTACAATGTGTACATATTTTCTCAACCAGAGAGCCATTTTACGGGGACCTTGGGGAAATAATACTTCCCGTGATGAGTCTCCTAATAAGAGACCATTTGTCTGTGGGCACATTTTGGTGTCTTGAGAGGGTTGCAGTTTGAGGGTCACCCCAAAATAACATAAGTCAATAGTTAACCTCGGCTCAGTACAAGTTCCCAGTAGTAGAATGTGCTAGAGATTTAGACTCTGGATGACTAAGAAAGTACCATTCAAGAAACTCAAGATGGTACGGGTTTCTAAAGTGTATCAGACTTTTTGAGCGACAGTTGTCACCCCATAAAAAAGTTATGACAAAAGAGAATGTCCAGACAGTCCTCTGGCGAATTAGTTCAGACTAATTATATGGACAACAGCTACGTGCCACTTAGTATTATCATATAAGTGCCACAGAAGGGAGCAGCGGGAGCGTGTCAAAGTCCTGGAAGTATGATAGAGAGGACAAATGCCAGAGACAGGACAGAGTAGATAGGACATAAGAACACTAGGCAGGACAGGTCAGCCTTGGACTGTAGTAAGGGAGACAACAGTTAGTAACAGACAGACTGACCTGAGGGGAAGGACAGATCGAGACCCCTTTCCTAAGACGCATTAGAGACCATGACTAGATTGAAAGACATGGGGACCTTGAGATTGTACGAGGTCCGAGACCACGTGACGCTAGACCTAGGACGAAACCTGGGAAGACGAGACTGGACTGTGATCAGGAGAGGATGTGTCGAGTGTTGGCTAAGAATGATTGAACTGTATTGCCAGAGCGAGTCATTTGGATGAGCGTTATAACTGATTGATAGCAGCGAGAGCGTTATCCTGTGATGCTGTGTCGGCGCTAGTTGTGTGAGCTGAGGTGCTATGTTATGAATGAACGAGTGCAGTGACTTTATATACAGATTGTGTAAATATATTGAGATAAACCTGTTATGTATTTATTAAAAGGTTAAACATATGATTTAGAGTCACTGGACTTTATTGATATGTTCACGACCTGTCACGACACAAAACAGATGTATGACGTGAAACGTTGACAATGATGATGATGATGATGATGATGATGATGATGATGATGATGATGATGATGATGATGATGATGATGATTAAGAGGATAATGAGGATAATGACGATGAGGATGATTATGATGAGGATGAGGATGATGATGATGAAGATGGTGATGATGAAGAGGATGGTGATGAAGATGGGGCAGAGGAAGTTGAAGATAATAATGAAGGTGGTGATGATGATGATGATGATGATGATGATGATGATGATGATGATGATGATGATGATGATGATGATGATGATGATGATGATGGTGGTGGTGGTGGTGGTAGTGGTGGTGATGGTGGTGGTGGTGGTGGTGGTGGTGGTGGTGGTGGTGGTGGTGGTGGTGGTGGTGGTGGTGGTGGTGAAATTAATAATTGCACTACTACCAATGCTTGTCCAAATATAATTTATTTTTACACCCACATATTAGACAGATATTGTGATATAATTAGGCTAATCGATATGTCCAGACAAACACGAGAAATTACAATGTTTTTATACCCAACTGAAGTTTATGTTGTCTAGATCTGATAAATTGTTTTGAAGCGCTGTCCGTTAAACCATTATTGTATAATTGCTAAAGCCCATGAGGATAATATGAGGCCGTTCTAACCTGCAAACCGTAATTGTTTGTGTTCGTGATAGCAAATGTTGGTTATATTTACTCAGAAGAGAAACTCGAAAACATGACTGCAATCGTGCCTGCCCATCTTTACAACGGATGGGGGAATTATTTATGGATGATATATGTAGAGTAGAGTAGAACAGAGCAGAGCAGAGCAGAGCAGAGCAGAGTAGAGTAGAGTAGAGTAGAGTAGAGTAGAGTAGAGTAGAGTAGAGTAGAGTAGAGTCAGTACAGTACAGTACAGTACAGTACAGTACAGTACAGTACAGTAGAAAGCAAAGAACACTCCAGAATATATATTAATAGACATAAAAATATGCACATGTGCAGAGTTGCCAAAGAAGAGTGGTTGCAGAAAAAAATGCAAACAAACATAGGATTTATAAATAAAACACAACTCGAAAAAAACTGCATGAATATATAAAAGGATTTACAAAGAAAACAATAATATAACAGGAAATTGTTGTATCAGAGCAAAAAATTAAGAAATTGTAATTAATAATACCGACATAATAAAAATATGTACAGAATACACAGAAGATGTATTCTGGGACAGCAGATGCAATAAATCAACATTGTATAATACTCAAGATGGACCAAACATATTAAAGGCTGAAGTAGAGAAGGCTAGTAAACAGATTAAAGAAGGAAATGCTGCAGATCCTCACAAGAATACAAAAGAGTTGATAACATCTTTATCCAGCTTTGGCAACGATACTATCACAGAATTATGTAATGATATTTACAATACATAGTACATCCCCAAGGATTTTAAAACATCCATTTTCATCACACTACCGAAGAAGCCAAGAGCTGTTGATTGTGAGGATTGCAGAACTATTAGTTCACTTGGCCATATAACTAAGATTCAGCTCAAGGTCATACAAGAAAGAATTTTTTTAACAAAGCATAGATGGGGAAGTAGCTGAAGAACAATTTTTTTATGCAAAAACGGTGGCACAAGAGAAGCAATATTCTATTTGAACATACTAATTAAAAACATATGGAGAAGTTAAGAAAAATATATATCTTTGTTTTATAGACTACAAGAAAGCTTTTGAACAATATGAACGACTAATTACATACCTTCAAGATATAGGAGCAGACGGAAAGGACATCAGACTTATTAGTAATGTATTATGGGAACAACTGGCGTAAGTTAGATGCGGAAATAATTATTCGTTGCCTATAGAGATAAAAAGAATGTTTAAAAAAGTCGAACTGCCTGGACTTAACATCATTAGAAGAAACATAAACGATCTTAGGTATATACCTAGTATAACAAGTATACAGGCATAGTACAGAATGTGGCTTAGATATTAACGTCCTAAAAACAAAAACTATGATAATTAGCAATGGAAAGGAAAGGTCGCCAATGAACATTACAGTAAAAGGGGAAATACTAGAACAAGTAACACGTTTCTCCTAACTTGTACATGTAATAACAGATGATGGCAGAAGTGAAGTAGAAATAAAATGAGAATAGGAATGGTCAAAAGTGCTTTCAACGGCATGAAATCAGTATTAACATATAGAGAGATCAACAATGCATTAAAAATGAGAATTATGAAATGCTTCGTATATTTAACACTAGAGCATGACGCGGAAGCCTGGACATTAAACAAGCAACTAGAAAGTCCCATATAGGCCTTATAGATGTGGATATACAGAAGAATATGTCGTATGTCATGGAAACGAAAGACAAAATCAAAAACAGAGGTTCTATAAAAACTGGGAATGAAAAGAGAGTTGATTAAAGAAATAAAAAAGGGGCAAGTGAAATATATCGGCCACGTTAAAAGACATAAAAACCGTATTGGAGGGCAAGGTTTAGGGCAAGCGAGCAAGAGGCAGACAACGATGCAAGTGGGAAGATAATATCACGAGATGGATGAGCTTCAATCTGACAGAATATATAATTAAGGCGAGAGATAGTGTCAGAGATCCATTGCATCCAAACGTCATTGTGTGGAGACAGCCGATCTCTCCGTCCGCCTCGTTCCCCACCTCACCAGCAGGTCCTGGGGAAATGATCCAACAAATACTCACTATCTTTGATTTTGTTTTAATTAAAATCCTCTGAAGGAGTCTGTTACTATCACACATGTGTCTGTCCTCCAACCAGCGCAACGTCGCCGAGACTTCCTACACATTCTTTCTCAGATTAGATGTTGTACTATCATACGCCAGGCGCTCCTCCCCCCCCCCCTTTTTTTTCACTAAACCTTCGCTATGAACCCCCAAGGCACTTATTTGGCTTTTAGCACAGAGCCATCCACGTAGATGAATCCGTCAATCAATTAATCAGGTGCCGTCACATTACTGAATGTGAGCTGCAATGGATCTCCAATACTGTTTGTCTCTCGCCCTGACTCTACATTCTGTCAGATTGTTGTTCGTCCATCTCCTGATGTTATCTTCCCTTTTTAATTGTTGTCTACTTCTTGTTCGCTTGCCTTAAATTTTGCCCTCCAGTATGGTTTTTATGAGAGTCCTATGTCTTTTAACGTGGCCGATTTTTTTTTCGCTCGGCTCGCTTTGAACACAGGCGTAGTCCATACACACTATTTATAGTAGTGATGGACTGAATTTTGCGTGTTGATTAGCTTTCCCTATTAACAGTGTCCCTCGCCATCAGGTCAACTCACTCCGATTTCAGAAGTACTTGTAATTAATGTTTCCAAGTCAAGGACGACAGGTCAACATTTTAGTCCAACTGTCCGGTGTTGGGGGTTGAACTGCTAACCTCTGCATCAGCACAACGGATGTTTAAGAACACGCGTTCTTAAACATTCGGCCATGCGGACCTGCGCCGAAATATTTCACTTGTCTCTTTTTTATTTCTTTTATTAACTCTTAGGTTTACTTTAACCTCTGTATTTGATTGATTTTGTTTCAATGAAATACGACATACTCTTCTGTATATCCACATCCCCAGTGCATCTATTCGACTTTCTAATTGCTTGTTCAATGTCCAAGCTTCCGCACCATATAGTACTGTTGAATATACGTTTTTTGGTCATTCGTATTCTCATTTTCATTAGAAATACGTCACCTGGGTGCAGTTGTCGTGTATCCAGTTACAACTCCCATTCAGTGCAGCCCACCGGTCATTCCCTACACTTCTGGTCCAGTGTGATTATGACCCTACACAGGTCTGACTTTTCCTCTGGCATTGTGATCCACTCCTTCTCCTCTCCCATTGTTCTCAAGCATACACACTTCTCTGATTGTGTCCTCTCCCTGAGCTAACCATGATTTTCCTCATATCAGCCTATGGCAGTTAACTGTGCCCAGGGTTTCATGCATGAGGTGTTCCTTGTCTGCACCACTCGGAGATATCACTAAGCCTTTACCACATTAAGCCATATCGTTGGTAGAGCTAGGTCTTATCCCTTGTGCATCCCATGATCACCTGCATAGATTCATTTTGTGTGCGCTCTGGTTTCACCAGCTGACTCTTTGCACTGAACAGTCCCAGTCTGTACTCAATTACTGAGTGAATCAGATGTCGATAGAGTATGAACAACAATCTTTGCTACATGTCCACTGCTGCCATAGTCTTCTGCGCACCGAGTCCCTTCTTAAATCTCATAACTCCTTCCACATGATCCTTGAACGGCAGGTTTTTGTCAAAAGTGATTCCCAGTCTATTCTCTCTCTGACTCTGTCTCTCTTTCTGTCTCTCTATCTGTGCCACTCTGTGTCTATCTCTGTCTCTCTCCGTATCTCTTTCTATCTCTATCTGTCTCTCATTGTGTCACTCTGTCTCTCGCTGTCTCTCTCTGTCTCTCTCTGCCCACTCTCTCTGTCTCTCTTTGTCTCTCTTGCATGGGTGTAAATGTGGGTGTACATGTGTGTATCTGTGTGTGCCTCTGTGTGTGTATGTCTGTACGTGTGTTAAGGTGTGCGTTCATGTGTTTTATATGTGTTTATATGTATATGCGTGTGTATATATGTGTATGTATGTGTGTGCTCGTATATGTATGTGTATGTGTTTGTGTGTGTGAATGTGCATGCATGCAGTGTATGCGAGGGAGTGTGTATTTGTGTTTTATGTGAGTACGTGTGCGTAAGTATGTGGATGTGTGTAGATGTGTTTATGTGCGTGGGTATATGTGTGTATTTGCGTGTGTATGTACGTGTGTGTGTGAGAGAAGAGAGAGAAGAGAGAGAGAGAGAGAGAGAGAGAGAGAGAGAGAGAGAGAGAGAGAGAGAGAGAGAGAGTTGAGCGCACGCATGTCATCTAACATACTGCTCCATATATTTTGTGTATTCTCATTTTCATATTATCACTTTGAATGCCATTTGATTTTAACATGCATAAAATTAACACATGTAAATTACTGTAGAGTGAGTGGGGTGTTAGTGAGAGAGAGAGAGAGAGAGAGAGAGAGAGAGAGAGAGAGAGAGAGAGAGAGAGAGAGAGATTGAGTGTAATAGTGTGTGTATGTAAGAGAGAGAGAGAGAGAGAGAGAGAGAGAGAGAGAGAGAGAGAGAGTTGAGCGCACGCATGTCATCTAACATACTGCTCCATATTTTTTGTGTATTCTCATTTTCATATTATCACTTTGAATGCCATTTGATTTTAACATGCATAAAATTAACACATGTAAGTTACTGTAGAGTGAGTGGGGGTGTTAGTGAGAGAGAGAGAGGAGAGAGAGAGAGAGAGAGAGAGAGAGAGAGAGAGAGAGAGAGAGAGAGATGAGTGTGATAGTGTGTGTAGGTAAGAGAGAGAGAGAGAGAGAGAGAGAGAGAGAGAGAGTTGAGCGCACGCATGTCATGTAACATACTATTCCATATTTTTATGCATTCTCATCTTTTATATTACGAGGTATCATTTTGTATGCCACTTGATTGTCCTGTAACATGCCATTCCATATTTTTTTTTCTCTGTATTCTCATCTTTCATATTATCATTTTGTATGCCACTTGATTTTATCATGTATAATATAACATTACTGTGATGTGAGTGAGAGAGTTAGTGAGTGGGAGAGGGAGCGAGAGAGAGAGAGAGAGAGAGAGAGAGAGAGAGAGAGAGAGAGAGAGAGAGAGAGAGAGAGAGAGAGAGAGAGAGAGAGAGAGAGAGAGAGAGAGAGAGAGAGAGAGAGAGAGAGAGAGAGAGAGTTGAATTGCATCACTAATTTTTACGCTACACAATGTATATGTACAATTTTTTCTCCACTTCTTACAATTTTTGCGAGAATGCTCACGACAATCATCAGTGTCTCAACTGTGTGTAAAGTGTGGGAGTTTGTTCTTATTAGTTTCAGTGATCATGTATGTGTGTAGATGTGAGGATGTTTGTGTGGGTGTGTATGTGAGGGATGTGTGTGGGGGTGTGGGGAATGTATGTGTGGAGGGGTTGTATGTGGGGGATGTGTATGGGTTGATGGGTGATGTGTGGATGGGTGAAGGGATGTGTAGTCGGTGGGGGATGTATGTGTGTGTGAGGGATGTGTGTGTGTGGGGGGGGGGATATTTGGGAGGATTATTGGAAGTATGTGGGTGTTGGTGGGTTGGGGGTGTGGGTAGGGAATGTGTATTTGGGTGGGTGAATGGGTGTGTAGGAGATTGTGTGGGTTGGGGGATGGGTGTGTAATGGGTGTGGGGATGAGTGTGGGGGGTGTCTGTGAATGGGATATGTCTGTGTGGGTGGGAGTGTGTGAGTGTGGATGGGGTAAGTGTGAGTGGGTGGAGGATGTATGTGTGGGGGTGAGGATGTTTGTAGGTGGGGGATGTGTGGGTGGGTGGGGAGATGTGTGAGTGGGTGAGAGATGTGTGGGCGGGGATGTGTATGAGGAATGCATGTGGGGGATGTGTGTGTGGGGGAATGTGTTTATGGGTGGAGTTTTGTGTGGGAGGGGAGATGTGTGAGAGGTGGGGGAGGTGTGGGATGTGCAGGTGGATGATGGATGTATGTGAGGATGGGGGATGTGTGTTTGGCTGGGTGGTTGGGGTGTGTGTGGGTGGGAGGGTAGATGAGAGATGCATGTGTTGATGGGCGGGTGGGTGATGTGTGGGTGTGAGTGGTTGATGGATGAGTACGTGAGTGGGTGGATGTGTGTGAGAGATGAGTGTATGGTTGGGGATGTGTGTGTTTGTGGGAAGATGTGTGTGAGCGGCGGATGTGTGTGGGTGGGGTATATGTGGGTGGTGGGGTGTGTGTGGGTGGGAGGTGTGTGTTTTTGGGTGTTTATGGGTGGGGGATATGTGTGGGCAGGTGGGGAGATGTGTTTGTGGGTGGGGATGTGTGTATAGGTGGGGGATGTGTAGTTGAGAGGTGGCGGATATTGGGTGGGTGAGTGGGTGTAGGTTGGCTGATGTGTGTGTGGGTGGGTGGGGAAAATTGTGAGGGTGCGGGATGTATGTGTGGATAGGTGCGGGATGTGTGGGTTGACGGGGATATGTGTGTGTGGTTTTGTGATGTGTGTTTTGCTGGGTGGTTGCGAGTGTGTGGGTGGGTTGTGGAGAATATGTGGGTGGGTGTGTGCGTGTCGGTTATGGGATGGGTGGGGGATGTATGTGTGGGTGGGGAAATGTGTGTGGGTGGGGGATCAGTGGGTGGGTGGCGGTATGTATGTTTGCCTTAGTCTGTGTGAGTGCGTGGAGGTATGTGTGGGTGGGGGTGTGGTGGGTGGGTGATGTATGGGTGGCTGAGGGATGTGTGGGTGGCTGCGGGTGTGAGGGTGGATGGGGATGTGTCTCACAACATTGCAATATGCACTGTTTATGTTTACAACTTTCATTTGACAATGTTTTTTTTTCCCATGTGAATGTACCATGCGTAATATGCATTGTTTATGCTTACATAATCCATTTGACAATGTTTTTTTTTTCCCTATGTAAATGTAACATGCACATTTGATGAATGAAAGATGAGTGATCGAAAGGGCCGAATGTAAGACGGGCCTGCGTGCCCAATTTGTTAACCTTTTAAAATAAAGTTTGTTCGTTCGTTCGTTCGTTCGTTCTCTTCGTCTCTCCACCTCTGTCTCTCTCCCTGTCTCGCTCTCTTCATCGCTGTCTCTTTCTCTGTCTGTGTCTCCCCCTCTCTGCTCTCTGTCTGTCTGTCTGTCTGTCTGTCTGTCTGTCTGTCTGTCTGTCTGCTCTCTCTCTCTCTCTCTCTCTCTCTCTCTCTCTCTCTCTCTCTCTCTCTCTCTCTCTCTCTCTCTCTCTCTCTCTCGCGGTTAACATTTCTGCCCTTTATTATGCGACCTGGTACGACAGCCTGCATAATCCTATTATTAAGAGCGCACCATAACCCAGACACCTTGTCAGGGTTAATGGCAACACCCATCCTTGTACACCTGTCGATCACGATCACTTTGTTTACTTATCCTGTAACTCCTGCGCAGTTTGCGTCCGGTCTCTCCCCTGCCCATACGCAAGACACAATCTGCAATTGTCAATATCCTTCCAATGCCCGGTGCTTCAATAATTGCAATATCGCTTGTGTAAACACTGAATACCACATGCGAGACTGCAGATCCCTGTGGGTATTAGGGGATTATAACGCATGCCTCCGAGGTCTATGAACCTAGGCGGAGGGCAAGCCTACAAGAGTGCAGGGTAGCTGCTATCCAATTCACCACCCGAGGACACATCTCATCATAACACCCATCTCCATAAAAGTGTGCAATAAGAGATGAAGGAAGATTTTCATGTTTCTCCCTTGACAAAAAGTAGCCTGACTATGGAAGTCAAGGCAGTAAGCAGTGCAGGATTTAAGTATAAGCTACACAAGCTATAGCTTGGGGCCCCCAAGAAAGTGGGGAACCCAATAAATATTGTCCGAATGAGCAATTGTCATATATGTATACTTAAATATACTGAAGCATTATTAGTCCCAATGCTGCACGTCTAGTTTTATATAATTCCTTAATCTTTATAACATGTTTCAAGAGATTAGATAATTCGCCTTTGTAAATTGTGCCTTTTAAAAGAACTTTTGTTTCTTTTTACCAGAGTTTGCATTTTTAAGTTTGTTATGAATAAAAATGATTTTAAGTTAAAGATTTATTATTTCACTATGAATATACTTCTTAATTGTATTTCAGTTTAACCCTCTAGGTATCCGACAATCATATTTGTCACTGACATAGAATATCTGGACTTATAAAGGGCCCCACATTTCAAATAGCTTAGGGCCTTATCAAGTCTAAATCCGGCCCTGGCAGTAAGTAGCAATAACACGGCTCGAGACACAGATCTTCACTAGGGAATATTTCCTTAGTGACTCAATGAGTATGCTCAAGAATATAGAAATGGTGTGGGTCCGAAGACAGTGGTTGTTGTCTCTGGAGCGGTCACGGCTGGAAAAGATTCGTTTCATTTTCGTGCCAGGGCATGCAGGTGTACAAGGAAATGAGCAGGTTGACAGCCTTTCAGGTAAGGCTACTGTATAGGGAGGGCGAACCAAGGACCAGGCTGATATTATACTCAATGTTCTACAAGAAGTAAGGGGTTTGCGTGAACCAAGCGATGACTGTGAATGAATCTACAACCATAGTCAGACTGCGAGAGAAGACAGTTAATAGAGGTGTGGCCAAACAAGAACATTGCAGGAAGCCAAAGAAGATTAATAAACCAACACAGAACTGTTGTAGTACACGCTGCGGGATTTACTGAGGAGGGGATCTGAGCACTTATGGACTGAATGGTTCGATGTACAATGAGGATGATCTGTCGACTAACTAACTAACTAACTAACTAACTAACTAACTAACTAACCAATAAGAGATCATATCTGACTGTTATATCCTTAAGATCCACTGCTGCTGTCGCTGTTTCCTGTCGAATCTGAAACATCTCAAAATCATCAAATACAAATGTCGTTGCGTATGACCAGGTTTCTTTTTTTTTTTTTTTGTCCAGTAACTCCCCAGCCCTCTTGGAGAGTGCTGAGTCCCTTTCCAAGTATTCCTCATCTTAACACCAATAATATTATCCAACACTTTACCAAATGCATTATGCAAGGTGATAATCTTATAACCAGTATGTCTTAAATGGTTCTTGTCTGGCTTGGGAAGTGGGATTAAATAGCTGCCACACACTATTTGTCAACGTCTTAGTCAGCTCGTCGTCGCAGACGTGACAGTAATGTAATACATGTGCAAATAATCCGACAACAAATGGATCACGTGTACAGCTATTTATTTCATATAGCAATCATTTAACATTAGTCATAATCACGCTCCGACAAATCTAGCGAAACTCAGGCAAACATTATTCAGCAAAGCACTCATGCGTTCTCGCATCACAATTCATTTCGTATATCAGCGCACATGCTGTCTAATATCAACACTCTCACAACAATAGTAAGATCTCTAGCGTGAGGCATTCAGCACTCTCTCTCTCTCTCTCTCTCTCTCTCTCTCTCTCTCTCTCTCTCTCTCTCTCTCTCTCTCTCTCTCTCTCTCTCTCTCTCAGGTAACCAAAACACTTCCTCTCTCAACCACAGTCAGGTCCAGTCTGTCCGTTCTTGCTTCGGTCTGTGGTCACGTGGTGTCGGACCTCGTGTCGTCCGTGCCACGTAGTTCGTCTCGGTATTTTTGTCTTGTCCTGTCCTTCAACCGTCTCTTGATGGCTGATGTCTCAGGTCGTCTAGTCCAAGGTTGGACTGTCAATCAAGGTCATGTCCAGTCTCTAATTCCATATCCTGTCTCTTATTGGGTATACAGTCCTGTCCTACTCTACCCATGCTCTACCTATGTCCTGTCCTTGTCCTGTGTCCTCTCTCACACTCACTCGGACTCTGACACTCTTGCGGCACGCATGCTCTACTAATTGTGAGAATTGTATGGATATTTTGCCCTGGCCATGCGAGAGTGCGGGGAAATGAACAGGCTGATAGACTGGCAGGACTGCACCTCTATGTGATAGATTACCTATGGACAAGTGAGTGGTGATCTAGCGGGACCGGGTGAAGAAGTGGGGGGGGGGGGGTGGGGGTGGACTGAGATCCCGCATGAGGAAAGGATGATTTTGAGGGGGATCGGCCGGGGTTCTGGAAGAATTTCAAAACTGAGGGGGAAGACCAGGAGAACTTTCAGTCAGATAGCGGTGGGAACGATTAGTAGTGTAACACTTTGCTGGCTGTTGAACGAAGGGGCGGAGAGTGTGTGGGAATGTCCTTGTGCAGTGATATAGGTTCTAAGCTAAACTCAACTCAAATCAACTAAACTCATGCTCTGCTAATGCTCTGGTTAAAGCAAGTAGCCATGTCCTCCACAGCTCACAGCTCATATCTTTCATATGGGCATAACTGACCCCGCCAGGTCATGGCGCATGTCCTTTGTCTGTTTTCAATATCATCATCATCATCTAGTGGCCTGCCGGCTGGAGTAGCGTCCATGACGCTCCACAGATCGAGGTCTTTGGTGTTCTGGTTGTCAATGTGTGCATGGTGTTTGTGAAGTCTCACTACACTTTGCATCATGTACAACAAATCTGATGATTTAAAGATTGAGCACAACCCAAACTTGCACCGCTGAACGTATTCCAATACGAACCTAAGGCCTTGTCCACGTCTATTTGGAAGCACTATACTAGAGTTTCGCTCTCGTTTGAGCTCGTCAGTAGTGCATATCCTTGACCGGACCCGGAAACAAACCCCGGATCACTAGCATGTGACGCGGGTGTGTAACCACTAGACCACGCGGTACACGCTAGACGCAACCAAATTCTCACACTAGAATATCACTATTAACATTATTGATAATTATTATATCAATAAGGCCCTATATGATTTTTGGTCAAGCACCATGTGATTTGGGTTGCCGTTATATAGTATTTTGTTTTGTTTCTGTGTATTGGCAGACGTTTTTTTTCGGGGTGTAATGACGAAACTGATTGATAAGTGAGTCAGGTCTGAGCGCATGCTTTGCTAAACCGCTGCTGGGTTTTGTTTGTTTGTTTGTTTTTGGATTCGGTTTAAGAATACGCAGTAGCGGAGGACTGGGCATGCCGGATCTTAAAGAAGATTGATTATTTCAATATTTGATTTGAGTTAAAGGGTGCAAACGAAATTCGTAGTGACACTGACTTCGACTGAGGTGCCTTATGGCCACACAGTGAGTTAACAGGTTCGTACTCACTGTGTGGCGATGGGTTCACTTCACAGGGGATTGGATCAATCATTGTAGTACAGCATGCGGGGCAGTTAATGGTGATAAGACAGTGGGGCATGAAATGACTTCGAGTTGTTTAAGTTGTTAAACATGCCCTGATAATAATGCTATAATATAAGCAGGTTTACCCTGATAGCGAAAAGTTTGTTTATGAAGAAGGAATCTGGATTAGGTGATGATTATTGTTCTTTACTAACAAGAGTTGATACATTTATTGTTGATACTAAACAATTATTATTACATTAATATAACTAATCACAGTTCGGCCACACAACTAGGCTGTCAGCCAATTGTATACCAAAACAAGCAATGATGTTCAGACCAAATGGAACCAGAAGAAGAGGCCAGCCGTGTAAACTATAAATAGAGGAAATAACAGTCCATGGGAATCTCGATATAAGAATCCCAAAAACGGGCAATCTCCCGCTGTTTATGCTTAACCTAGACACCGCATGGTACAAGAGAAACATGATGAGATAGTGAATTTCCATTCTCTAAGCATTAAAATTGAGGAAGATACCACGAAACGAAGCAAATAACACGATGACCCTAGTATGGCGATATATCTTCCAGTCGAAATGGGAGGTCACATATGTATTATCCTTCGTCATTGAATCAGTTAATCCCCCCTCCCCAATCCATTTCCCTGTAATTCAACCAGTAATTAATTTTAACAAAGCAATTATCCAGCAAGTTTATTGTTAACTGGATACATAGGTCGTTAACAAACGTTCTATTATTTCCTCTCGTCCGCCATGAGTTGAGTCAAGAACCGTCAACACGGCACTCGGTACGTGCTCAGTCATTATCTAGAACAACAGGCGAACATTTCTAATGCTACCAGTTGCAATCACGTGTGAATGTTTCAGTTCAATTGTGACTGTTTTACGCCTGGGTCGGTTGACGTATTAACTGAATACGTTGTTTTTGACGAAAGTTCTATGACAGTGTCAATACAGTTGTGATTGCATGAGTCTTTACATACATAACTTAAAACGTATGCTCTTAAACCGCGTGTTATTGCACGGACTTGCTTTGTCTATATATACATACGTACCTTCATACATTGTTCTTAACTAGCGATCCATGTCGGTTCATGTAAAGGTGTCACTGCACGGGTTTGCGTTGTCTATACATATGAAACTTTATACAATGTTCTTAACTAAACTTTTGTTTCTGTGCCATTGCAATTGAAATTGCAAGGACCTGAGTTATGTTTACATCGTCAGCATCATGTGCCCAGCCAGCTGGCGTAGGCGTTTATGTCGCTGCACAGATCTCGGTCTTTGTTTGGTGTTCTGGATCAACCCCGCTGCTGATATTCCTCCTGGCCACAGTCTCAATCCATCCAGCATCATTTCTCTTGGTGGACCTCTTCTTCTCTTCCCCTCAATAGTTCCATTCGTCATGATATTTTCCAATGCCTCTCTTCTCATCACATGACAAAAGAAAGCTGTTTATTTCTTTCTTATTGTTGTATATTGACATAAGCCTGGGTCATTGACATTGAGTTGAGTAACCGGGCATGAGAAAGAATGGAGATGAAAGTGGGAGACAGTAAAGTGACTGACCTGGCTATGAGAAAACAGCCAGTCCTGAGAAATAAAATAGTGAGGGTAGAGAAAGACCCCTAGGGTGGATGGGGCGAGAGATAGGGTAGGTGTGTGAAGTCAAGGGACTTCAAGACAGTTGATGGGTAGAATGCCGAACTGGTCGGTATTCTAAGGAGAAGCGGCAGTTAGAGATCTCCGGGTTGTGTTGTTCTCCTAGTTGTGAAGACAGGCCTGAACCAGAGTGGGTTCTATAGTGAGTGAGGGCCTAAACCCAGAGTGGGTTGCATAGTTGAGCAGTCGCTCCCACCCAATGTGTGGGTTGTATTGTAGGAGATCCAGCCGTGGATAGTAGCTGGACTGAATGTCTTGTGGATTTGATATGAAGCAGGCTTGAGAAGGCATTGATGTGTGCTGGTTAAATTGTGAGGAGGATATTATATTCTATGGATTACATTATTTCTGGATGTATAAACATGTTCCGTCTGTCCGTCTTATTTCTATAATAAAGGATTATGTGCGCCAACGGAATCTTGTTTAATGACTGGTGAATATGCACTGCGGGGGTGAGTTATATTGCAAGACAGTTAGATATCTCCATTGACACACCATGAGTATCGTTACCTAGACAACGACCATCACACGACAATATCATGAACATATCATCGTAAGAACTTCGTGATATTATCATCAAGAACGACGTGTGACATATATAATGTTCTAATTTCATTAGCCTCTTTCAGGCAATCGTCGTTAGCTACTTTGGCAGTCCAAGGAATTTGCAACATTCGTCTAAGGAACCATATCTCTGTTGCTTCCAAGTTCTACTTAATTTGTTCATTTACATTCCTAGATTCACTGCCATACGGCAAAACAGATTCTATATACCACTTCAGCACTCTCTTACATTCAATGATAGTAAGATACTTTTCATTTTCTCACAAGCAGCTTTTGCTTGCCCTAGTCTGCTCTTAATCTCTGTTGAGCACCTTCCGTCTGATGTTATAAATTCCCCTAGGTATTTAAAATTCAAAACAATGTTGTCCCGTAGTGAATTTGAATAACGAAGACACAAAGAATAGATTGCACGATTTATTGTCTGGCATATTTCGCTGCATCTCGTCAGGTACATACTGCAGAATCTTGTTACCTTTTCAGTGCTCAGGGATTTTGTTGCTCTGTGATTCTCGCCTCAGCAAATCACTGAGCTCTGAAAAGATAACAAAGTCAGTACTAGACAACCCAGAGAAGTATGTGAGGAACTTATCGTTGTACGTACTCAACAATATTGAAACTGGGGCCCTTGCATACGGATTAAAATTCTGCATAAAGCCCAAACATATCAATCGTATTGAGTCACAAGCACAGTTTGAAATTTTGTTTGATCAAGTCTCCAAGTTATCACCTACTTCTGCTGAGTCGGTCGGGTGGCTGAAGGCCAAACTGGTAGATTCGGAACACCAGTATCGCACAACACCTTATAAACAGACATGTCCGCTGACCAACGAACACCTTACTGCTTTAAAAGCTGAAAAGGCTAACAAATCCCTCGTAATACTGAAACCTGACAAAGGGAGTGGTGCAGTACTCATGGACATGTCAGACTACCAGAGAAACATGGAGGATATATTATCAGATGAATCTAAATTCAGGGTAGATAAAAAAATTAACATGCTGGAGGACATGGATGCAAAAATGAGGAAAGATATTCAGTCACTTGTGAATGCGGGACTCATCAGTGAGACCACTGCAAAAACGTTCACACCGCGTGGCTCCCAAAGCCTATAACTAGGCATACCAATATCTATTCTGGAGAGGCTATTACTACTATGTGCCGCCAACATACAATTCAATTTTCTAACAAAGTCATACCGCCAAATTGACGGAGTGGCCATGAGGAGTCCTCTTGGTCCTATTCTAGTGGACATCTTCATGGCACATTTAGAAGAAAAGAGATCCTCGGACATTAACAACTTGGTCTTCTATCGTCGTTACGTGGATGATATACTATTTATCACCACAGACGAGCTACAAGCAACATCGTTCCAGGCCATAATAAACATGACGCATAAAAACATCTCTCTGTCTATGGAACACGAACACAACGAAGCGTTGCTGTTCCTAAATATTCTAATGAGACGTAGAGCAGACGGCACAATTCAAAGATCGGTGTATCGCAAAACAAAAATCATGGACTGGCCAATACTTAAATTTTCAGAGCTTCGCACCTGTCCAGTACAAACGGGGCTTAGTATGGACCCTGTTTGACCGTGCTAGGATGATATGCACCCAGGACACACTGACAGAGGAATATGAAACTCTGAAGAATGACTTAAACCTGAATGGGTACTCCACAGGATTTATAAAGCGCCACTGCCAACAGCCCAAACCAAAACCAGACGAAACCACAGTCCCTAAACTCAAGGTATTCACCCAGCTAACATTTCGATGGAATGACGTAATACAACGTCTACAAGACCGGCTCATTACAGCTGTATGCCGAACATTCTGTGCTGCAACTCCAGTCATTAGGTACAGAACCACACCGATTCCTATCCCAGCAGTAAAAGAGCCTGTTCCTCTGTACGCCAAAAACAATTGTATTTACCAATTCACATGTAGATGCCAGTCTACCTACATCGGCAGAACAGAGCGGCAGTTGAATAAAAGAGTGTCTGAACACATACATCAATGGATCGATAAGATACTACATACAGGCGATGGGAGCCTTGTGGGGCTGACACACTGGAAGCTTCCCGCTTCATCAATTGCTAGGCATATGCTGATAGATAGAGACAGGACCTATCGCGTGTTGTTTAACACACAAAATATTCGCTTGTTAAAGTTTGCAGAAGCAATAATGATTAATCTACAAAAGCGAGTTTTGTGCAAACAGAAAGTCATGTTAGTCAGTTTAAAATTGCCGTGGTAGACAATTGACATTACTGTGCGAATATGTGTATATTTCATCTCGAAGGGTTTATCTAGTTATTTTACTTTACGTTGTGTGAATTCTGCAGTATGTACCTGGCGAGATGCAGCGAAATATGTCAGGCAATAAATCGTACAATCTATGGTTTGTGTCTTATTCAAATTCACTACGGGAAAACATTGTTTTAAATTTTAAGTACTTTAAGGGCATTTATAACATCAGATGGAAGGTGCTCAACAGAGATTAAGAGCAGACTAGGGCAAGCAAAAGCTGCATTTGAGAATATAAGAGAGTGCCGAAGTGCTATATAGAATCTGTTTTGCTGTGTGGCAGTGAATCTGGGAATGTAAATTATCACTGCTTCCACCTCCATTCTCATGCTGGATGTCGTAGTATCTTATGCCTGAATATCCTTTTTTCGAGCATTTTCCAATAGCCTTCGCTACAAAACCCCAACCACTACGTCTGTTTCTTGTTTATACGTGTAACTGCATATTCTTAACTAACGTTCCATGTCGGTTCATTTACATGTGTCAATGCACAGATTTGCGTTGCCTATACAAATGTGTTAAGGGGATACATAGAGCCTGTTCTTTTGTATGGATGTGAAACTTGGACAATGAGCAGTCAAGCTGAAAAACATCTGATGGCTGCAGAAATGTGGTTTCTGAGGAAAATGCAAAGAATACCATGGACAGACAGAAAATACCAATGACCAAGTACTACAGGAGACAAATGAACATTGTAAACTGATTGGAGAAATTAGACGTAGACAGTCAAAATTTTTTGGACATGTTATGAGAAGAAATGGATTGGAGACCTTAGTGACAACTGGCAAGATCGAAGGGAACAGACCAAGGGGAAGACCGAGAGGAAAATACCTGGATGGCTTGGCCACATGGCATGGACGAGACAGGAACACTGAGCTGATCCACGACACTGGTGATCGAGTGAAATGGCGAGTCATGACCGCCCACGCTTTCTGGCATGGCACATGATTGATTGATTGATACAAATGTCACTTTATACATTGGTTTTAGCAAAAATTGTGTTCCAGTGCCATTGCAAATGAAATTGTACGGACCTGCGTAATGTTTACATCATCATCATGTGCCATGTAAACCGGCGTATATGTTCATGTCTCTCCACAGATCTTGGTCCTTTGTGTTCTGAATCAAGTCTTCTGTTGATAATCCTCCATACCACAGTCTCAGTCAATCCGACATTATTTCTCTCAGTCTATAGCAGCCTCTTTTCCCACTGATCTTTCCAAGTTCTCACAATGTTTTCCTGTGCGTTTCTTCTCAGCACATGTCAACGAAATGCTACTTGTTGTATTCTTATAGTTGAATATATTCTTCTTTCATTAGACTCTTCCGAGCAATTGTTGTTAGTTACTCTAGGAATCCAGGGAACTTGAAGGTCTCTATATAGTTTACTTTATTCATATTATACTTTTCTAAACCGTTATAGTCGCATCCAGTTGTTACATTATTCCACTTTAATACCGTTATTACTTGAACTAGGGGTCTGCAATGGCGAATGGATAAAAGCGCTCTCTTAAATTTCTTAAACATCTGGAAGTCAAAGACACTCAGCAAACACACAAAATTTTAAATCTTCAACTCTTGTGTGATTCCAGTGTTAACGTATGGATGTGAAAGTTGGAAATCAATGGTAGCTTTAGATAAAAAAAATTAGATAATTTTGAGAACAAATGTCTTAGAAGACTTCTAAACATCCACTGGACAGACTTCAGAACCAATACGCAAATAAGACAAGAGACTAAGCAAGATACAGTATCCAATTTTATAAGAAGACGCCGTTGGAACTACATCGGCCATGTACTCAGAATGGACAAGAGAAGACTCCCCTACCAAGCCCTCATATGGTCACCGGTAGGGAAAAGAAAACGGGGAAGACCAAGAGAGACCCTGCGTAGAACCATCATCAGAGAAGGCTCATTCAATGGCCAAGTAAACATCCAAGATCTACAACAGGTAGCAGCGAACCGCCAAGCATGGAGAGTCAGGACTTCTGCCCTATGCGCCGCCTTAGGCTCAAGAGGAAAGACTAACTAACTAACTTCAATTTCTTAAATTGGGGAGTATAAGTTAACGGATCGACATAGCCCGGAATCTAACTCACAACCTTCGGATCGCGAGGCAGGTAACATAACCAGTTGGTCATGGGAGATCTGTGGTTATCGTGTGCGATGACGAACCAGACCGCCTACGCTTATCCGCCACGTGATGAAGATAATAATAGCAACAACACAGAGAATAGTATGTACGTTCATCATTTTCCTCAGCCGCTCCTGAACTATCATGCAATTTATTTATTCTCACTGGCCTTTCATATTCATGTATTTTTACACTCGTGCCCGCTACATGAATCCTATTAATTCTTGTTTCATATTAGTGTCCGGGATTTCGATCATTAAAACTAGCATCCCCCTTCCCCCTATATTAAACCGCTCGTGAGCATTGTCTCTCACGCATAATATTTGAAGTTTGATGAGCCAGAAATTGTGTGCATTGGGCGGGAAGTTATCCTTTGAGCTGTTTATGTTGTCTGCTGGTAGATGGCGCTGCCCGGCGGGGACGGACAGGGCTGGTAAGTGGAGGCATTCTGGTGTGCGTGATTTCCACTTGTGATGGAGCGTTCAAACATCATGTTATACGCATTAATGCTTTGGAGGGAGAGACTTAGCTGTTTGGTGACAGATGTGGGATGTTGATGACGGCTGTTGGTTTTTTTTTTATTTTATTTATAATGACGTATGTTGATTTAGGTTGACGTTTGTTGATTCGGCTGGCCGAATGGCTAGAACACTGGACTCTCTTTGTTGACAGCTGCTAGCAGCTGTGGATAGATATTGACAGCTGATACTTGTTCTCATCGTTGTTCACAGTTGTGACCATGTTTGACAGTTATTGTAAAGCTGAGGACGGACTGTGCTATGATGTCAGGTCAGTCAGTCAGTTAGTTAGTCGTTAGTCGCGGTTCCACCTTCACTGCAAAGGGTCGCCTCATAATGCTCCCTTCCTGTGCCAGTGAATATCGCACAAAATGCTCCTCACTGTCCCATTCGAAAAGTGGAACCTACAGCAGTCCAGATAAACAGCACGCACATGCATACATGTATAAGGCGGCTGCCAGAATGCCAGCACAACAGTCCGCCACTAAAATTACAGTTCATAGTCTATGGAAGCGGCAGTCACTAGACATCCAACAGCTGCGCACACATTAGTGCATAAGGCAAAGCCAGCTAGTTCAGCAACCCGCCATCCGTCATTTTTCTGAACATGCAGTTCATAATACAAACAACCGCGGACAGTTGTAAAAGCGTTCCACATAAAATACACAGCTCACAGTGTCGCACCATGCATTTAACTCAGTAACTGGGCGACGGAACCACGGGAGGAAAATGTGTAATCAAACCGTAGTCAGAAGCAAAACGCCCCAGAGGCTTTAACAGTTCAACAGCCTATCCGCTATACTGGAACGAAAGTTATGTCGGTTCTTAACTCAACTGAACTCAGTTGAACTCAACTCTGCTCAACTCACCTCAATATGAAACGACTGTGTTCGCTTCAAAACCGCGCTATACGTCTAGTTTCTGGCATAAAGCACGTTGAAAGTAATAAACTATACAGCCATCAAAGACTTCTACCACTTCCTTTTTAACAAAGCCAAATTAGTGAATAAAATTATATCTGAAAATCTCCCAGAGTATCTTCTACCGTTAATTCAATCTAATGCAGTGAACAGTAAGCGCTTACATTTATTAGAGGTTCCGAAGCCTAGATTGGACTCATACAAAACTTGTTTCTCGTATTTTGGTGCTCACTTGTGAAATAGCCTTCCACCAGATCTGAAAACTCCAATGAGTCCCTACACATTCAACCGAAAACTCTTTCAATACTTACTTCATACCGACTATATGCCTCCATAAGTCACCTACTGGTATAATTTTTTTCACTATCATTCTTCACTCTCTCTCTCTCTGTGTGTGTGTGTGTGTGTGTGTGTGTGTGTGTGTGTGTTGTGTGTGATAGAGTGGGTGAGAGAGTGAGTGAGAAAGAGTGTGAGTGAGAGAGTGAGTAAGAGACAGAGAGAGTGAGAGAGTATGCATGCGCGTGTGCCTGAGTGAGTGTAAAAGTGAGTTAGTGTGTGTACACGTATGTGTGAGAGATTGGGTGAGAGAATCAGTGAATGTGAGAGAGAGGTTGTTGTGTGTCTGCCTTTATGTGTGATACAGTGAGAAAGTGAGTGAGTGAGTGTGAGTTAGAGAGTGAGTGAGTGAGTGAGTGAGTGAGTGAGTGAGTGAGTGAGTGAGTGAGTGAGTGAGACAGTGAGTGAGTGAGGGAGCGTGAGTGAGTGAGTGAGTGAGTGAGTGAGTGAGTGAGTGAGTGAGTGTTCACACTTCTCACACTTATTTCAGCAATAACACAGGCTCGTAATCACCAACAAGTGTGATACAAATACGGTCACAGAATGACTTGACGTGACACGCTACAACTACAATTCAAACACTTTATTCACACATCTCACTCATCACAACCATTACATGCATCGTACAATTACAATGACGATGCAATAATACATTCAATAGATATATCAATACAATATACACAACTCACAAGCGCAAGTCTTCTATTATTCCCACAGGCGTTCTCTCTATTCGTGTTCATACACTCAAGTATACGAGCACCATTCATTCCGTCTGTCTTGTCCAACGCTCCCAAGCCGTCTGGCCGCTAACCACTGTGAGTCTCGCTAGTTGGGGTTGCGTCCCTGCGTGGACTGTATGATCCACGCATTCACCAACTGGCTATTCCTGACACAGTGTGTTTAGTGTCGCTCACAGGTGGACTCCTGGCCGTACTCGCCAGGCGTCGTTGACGACGACGCGGTAGAACTAATGGGGAGATTATGACACATGTCTGTTTGTGTATATGGGTGTATATGTGTGTACATGTGTGTATGTGGTGTGCTTGTACGTGTGTTTATGTGTATGTGCGTGTGTATATGTGTATGTGCGTGTGTATGTGTGTATGTTCGTGTATGTATGCATATATGTTTGTGTGTGTACGTATACATGCATGCAGTGTATGCGAGGGAGTGTGGGTGTGTATGAGGCATGTGTGTGTCTGGGGATGTGTGTGTGGGGTGTGTGTGGGATGTATGTGTGGAGACGTTGTGTGTTTGGTGGATGGATGATGTGTGGATGGGTGAAGGGATGCGTGGTTGGTGGGGGTGTGTATGGGTGAGGGATGTTTGGGTGATGGTTGGAAGTGTGGGGGTATTGGTGGGTGGGGAATGTGTGTGGGTGAGTGGGTGTGGGCGATGTGTGTGGGTTGGGGATTGGTGTGTGATTGGTGTGGGAATGTGTGTGTGGGTGGGGGATATGTCTATGTGGGTGGGGTGTTGTGTGGGAGGGAAGATGTGTGTGGATGAGGAATGTGTGTGGGTAGGTGGGGTAAGTGTGATTGGATGTGGAATGTGCGAGTGGGTAAAGGATGTATGTGATGTTGGGGGATGTGTGTTTGGCTGGGTGGATTGGGTGTGTGAGTGTGGGTGGGTAGATAGGAGATGTATGTGTTGATGGGTGGATGGGGGATGTGTGGGTGTGAGTGGTTGAGGGATGAGTACTGAGTGGGTGGATATATGTGGGAGAGTGTATGGGTGGGGATGTGTGTGTGTGGGTGGTGTGTGTGAGGGTGGTGGGGTGTGTGTGGGTGGTAGGTGTGTGTTTGTAGATGGGGGATGTGTTTGTGGGTGGGGACGTGTGTTTGGGGGATGTGTGTATCGGTTGGGAGATTGTATGTGAGTGTATGGATGGGGTGTGTGTGGGTTGGAGATGTGTGGTTAAAGGATATGTGGTTAAAGGATATGTGATTGGGGGTGGGTGGTGGAGGATGTGTGATGGTGAGTGTATATAGGTTGGGGGTGGGGATGTGTGTATGGGCGTGGGATGTGAGGGTTTGTGGGGGAGATTGTGTGGGTGAGGGACAAGTGAAGAGGGATGTGTGGGTGGATGCTAGTTTTGTGTGCTTAGGTGCGTTATGTGTGGGTTGGCGGGGATATATGTGTGTGGGGGGGGGGATGTGTGGTTAGGGGATGTGTGATTTACTTGGTGATTTGGGGTATCTGCGTGTGTGGTGGAGGATATGTGGGTGGGTGAGTGTTGATGGGTTATGGGATGAGTGGAAGATGTGTGTGTGGGTGGGGAGATGTGTGTAGGTGGATGATGTGTGCGTGGCTGATGGGTGAGCGGGTGCATGAATGTGTGCCTGGGGTGTGTGTGGGTGGGGGATGTGTGTGTGGGGGTGTGTGGTGGGTGGGAGATGTGTGTGTGCTTGGGGAGATGTGTGCAGGTGCGGATGTGTGTGGGTGGGGGATGTGTGTGCGGGGGTGTGTGGTGGGTGGGAGATGTGTGTGTGCTTGGGGAGATGTGTGTAGGTGCGGATGTGTGTGGGTGTGGGATGTGTGGGTGGGAGATGGTTAGATGGGTGGGGGAATGTATGTGTGACTGGGGGTGTGTTTTTTGGTCGGGTGGGGGATGTTTGTGTGGATTGGGGGGGGGGGGTGTTGGTGGATGGTTGTGGTATGTGTCTTATAACATGGTAATATGCATTGTTTATGTTTACAACATTCATTTGACAATGTTCTTTTCCTATGTGAATGTATTAAGCATTATTGATGAACGAAAGATAACGATTTGAAGGGCCGAATGTAAGACGGGCTTGCGTGCCCTATTTGTTACCCTTTGAAAATAAAGTCTGTTCATTCGCTCGTTCGTTCGTTCGTTCGTTCAGCTCAGCTGATATAGTTAGCGCAGGAATTTACAACACCTAAAACCGTGCCATTGATATTTGTTGACAACCACCACTTTTTATAGGTGTTGATAGCCACCACTAGTGTTATTTGTTTACAGTCACCACTATTATTAGTTGTTTACAAGAACCGCTATTGATAATTGTCAATTGTTGATAATTGTCAATTGTTGATAATTGAGAGCTATTGATATTTGTTGATAGCGGTGATAATTTCAGTATAACAGTCTGGGATTCTGAGATAAATAGCAACAAACATTTTTAATTTTCATTTTCTCTTCATTGTGCTCATTTTTTTTTTCATCCCTTAATGTAGTCACTGTCGGTCTCCATAGCCTAGGTGTTTAACGTCTTTCTCCGTAATCCCGTATACTCTCGTGAGTATCGTGACGTGCGCGAGAGTCGGTAGCGGTTCTCACCGCGTCGGTAACTTACGGGGTATGTGAGCCGGTCACTCAGAAGGCAATGGCAAACTACTGAGCTTAATATTGCCAAGAAATCAACTATCAGCTGAAAGATGCTGATGTTGACAGCGATGTCCTGTGAAGGATATGCGAACCCCAAAAACATGTAGTCACTGGAGGGTCTTCTCCCTAATTCTATGTTGTGTTTTGTGTATGTATTTGTTTGCTGATGAGTTCTGTCACAGAATACTGGTAGGTTAACGACCCTACGATGAAACAAAACAGAGATTGCATATATCACACGAGGATTGAAGGTTATTGACCCAAGATCAGAGAACAGAGATCTCTGCTGTCCCGAGGTGATTATAGGTTATTGACCCTAGGATCAAAAGAACGGAGAGGGAGATCAAAACAGATACCACTTGTTTATTGTGAGACGGGAGCCGGTAAACCACGATCACATCGCTTTGAACACCGAAGACGGACACGATCAGAGGTCTTTTGAAGTAACGGAAACGTACGTTCGTGATCCCGAGAAACGAGTAGATAATCACTGATGTCCCGAAAAGATCGTTTATCAAAGAGGATTTTCGGCACGTTGTTGTATGAAGATCAAAAGACAGGAGTAGAGAACAGGGAGCAAATTGGTGGAATAGGCCATTATAGTCATACAGAGCCAAAGTATAAATGGTCTGAATATTCAAGTCTAATTCAGTGTGCTACGAAGTCTTCCACGAGAGGAAGTGTTTAATTGTTCTCGGTCCTTATTCGAAAAGGAATTACGATGTCCTAGGAGGCTTAGAGGCGCCGGACATTTGTACTGGATGTGCATATGTATTCCAATTCAGGATCACAATAGTTTATAAGGTGATTATAGGAATATAGATTAGGAATTGATCATAGGTAATTGCGTTGTGTACATTAGGATAGAGCGTATGCAGAAGTAGACGGAGGTATAATGTAAGCTATGACGCGGGATATCGTTTAACTCGGTAGGGTAAGACAACTGACGTAGGTTATTCTTGTAGGAGAGTCTACGGGAGTTCCTGTGTCTTTCATATGGTCTGTCTTTCTCATACCATGTCTTAGGTAAGGTGATGTAATATTCAGTGTGGTTCTATGTGGATCACTATGGTAACTATCTGAGTATGGCCTTAGGCCTACACTCACCTATACTGAGTCTGAGTCAGGTTGATATCACAGAGCGTTGTCTATTCGACAGGTTCCACTGAAAAACGCAATAGCTACACTCCTGCAAAGAAGGAGATTACCATAGTCTGGTGCAGTGATAACTATCGACAAGACTGGATCCTCGTGTCACAAATAAATGTCAGCCAGTTCTAGAAATAACGGACACATAGAAGGCAGTCATGAGAAGAGACTGACAGCAGAATAGATTTTCAAATAAACATAGAACTGAAGGTAAAGATTGTTCACATGAACTCTCATCTAAATGACAAGGCTGTAACGCCAGAACATATTCTCGGAATAACAGAACATTTACTGAATTAAATGAAAGAAGTGTGTCGGTGATATAACTATAGACAGTGTGTTGGTTATTCATTCAGACATAACCGATAATACATTCAAGTGTCTCGGATGTATAGACATTACCTGGACTATAATACCGTTCATTGTATTGGATATTTAACACTGAAAGACACTACCTACAAAAAACATGCAGTGGTGAACATACTGTTTATTTCAAGACTTTTCAAGGAAATATTGTGAAGACATCAACATCATTCAGAGAGACACTACACTGGATGAGCGTATTCCAGTTCTGTGCTGTGGTGATAATATATGGCCGTTGCGTGATGAGAACTGTGATGTGAATCTTAGACTGTCACTCTTATCTCACTTAAACGATAGAACACACCACAGACGACTTTACACCTTCACTATACACACCCATGATGCCACAACGCAACTCCCGCAATTATAAAATTGGCAACGTCAACGTTGAAGCAATAATAAGCTCGAACTGTAAATGCGAAGAATCAACCGACGCCATCCTAAACAACAGTACTCACACATTCTTTTAATGATGCGCTGGATAAATACAATGGATTCATCGAGAAAATGAATTGTCCCTTTTAACATAGGAACGGCATTCACACAAAATATTTACGACTCTATCCCAGTAATGTCCGACTGTAGTTAGGAGCTCAATCTATCTCGCTGTTCTCATTTTCACAGATTGTCTAGGTGTTCCATGCCTTCAGGTCCTCAGCTCGATATTGAAACTTTCTTCGTTAGACATCCTCCACCTGATAGTCCTCAGCCAAGCCTTTGCCTTCTCACAACCAAATCTCCAAATGAACACGGGCTTCACACAGTATGTCGCGCCTCAGCCGAATCACCCAAGGTCCTCTCCGTTCTCCTTCTCTGTTGTCGTCTGACGTTCCCTGTTTCTAAGTTTCCTTAGTTTCTTGTGGGGTTTTCCCTATATCATTTTCTACTGCATTTTCCGGTGACGTCATTCTGTCTAAACGCCATGTGGCAGTATGCCCCCCTCCCTTTTAAAATGATGAAATCATTTTTTTTTCATCAAGAGAATTAACCTGACACATAGCAGTGCAGACACAATGACTTTTATCGGACTAGCAAGATGCTATGGACACCTATCCATTACCCACAAAATAAAAAAAAATATATAACGGGCACGCCCTCCAATCTACACACCAACGGTAGATGTCGTGTATACAGCCCATGGGGAGGCTGTACTAACTAATCATAAAGATCAGTCCCTCATTTGTCCCTAAGGACAAGCGTCCTTCTCTAGGTCAAAACCTGGAGTAAGGGGACGTGAGGAATAAACAGGTACCAGTTGCATCTACTATTGTCTTGTAACCATCTGTGCAGTTATCTCGACTGCTATGTCGTGAATCTTAATCTCATCAAACGGGTAGGTGAGGTACCAGTATTATGACGTCATAATTTTAGGCGTAATCGAGGTAAATGCTCTTTAGAGACGTCATCATAACCTCTTTGTGTAGGTGTGGCAATAATGACCAAGTGACAATATCATATAACGGCGTATTTCATAATGTGGTGGCTATACTTGGCAATGGCGATCACAATGAGAATTGAAAAATCTATGACCCATCATATGTATAATTAAGTACTAAATATGAACAATAATAATAATAAGAAGAATATGTAACTACTTAACTCTATGAACTGAAATTATGTGAAAGAAAATATATATATAATTCTATGCTACGCATTAGCAATAAATTAATAATTAATTAATGAAATGAATAATGTTACTCAAGTAGTGATCACAAGGGTACAATTAATATTGACATATGTCGTTTCGCGTCGAAAACCGTGTCTATTCTCATTTACTGTATCAGTGTTCAACACATACACTCTAATCAATAGTCAGGTTTCGATCCACGAAATAGCACTATAACTATCAATGTTTACCGCGAATATGCTGTAATAATATGACATAACATTATTTTAGAAATACAAACGATTTCCGATAATCCAGAAATGTTCAGGTATAGTTCATCAATTACAGCGCACATGGTCAATCACACTCGATTGTGCAGTGTCACTTGTCATGGCGAACAATGTCCCTGCCAAAGAACGAATTAAACAAACCATGTACATATCCGATATAACACTAATAAATTTCACATAATTCGCAATTTGTTGTTTTCAACAGTAATCTACCTGGGTGAATGTATGCAACATATGTTAATCAGCCTAACGAAAATCCAAATACGAACGCAGACAATAAGTAAGAAAATATAACATACATAATTTTTTTTTTAGAGACGACTAAGAAGATCTTTAAGAATATTGTTATCGTCTAGAATTTGGCAGATCTTAACATCGTAGACTTTCACAGAATAATAATCCGTAAGAACTTCTACGAAATAAATAAGAAATATAATATAATATTCGGATTTAACAAGGATAAATATTTAAACCAATTAATATTCAGATTGATAATGCTAGTGATAACGTTAACCAGCAATGTGATAGCTAAAGTAGAGAATAGGATTACGTTTGCTATCATAAGATTGTAAAATAAGGTATAACAGAGATAGTGTGGCAAATTCTGAAAAGTATAGCTTTATATCGGCGAAATTCAGAACAACTTCTTTTGTAAGACCCTAATGTGTCTGTAGTGTATTATGTGTTGATATAAACCTAACACTTTCATCCCATTTTATTTTTCTATTTTTCCTTTTATTCTTTCTTTGATTCATTTTCTTTCTTTCTTTCTTTCTTTCAAATCTGTAGAATCTCTCTTCTGCACTCATGCCAATATTTGTACATTGTAACTTTGTTGATTGGAACAATGTTTTAGTTTTCACTCTTGTGTATGATATGTAATGCATACCGTACAATGAGGTATGTTTAGCAAATCTGTTCCAGAAGTGAGACAAGTAACCAAGGTAAGCAAAGATAAGTGTAATTTGTTTTCTGTAATGTTCTTTGCATTTACCTTTTAACTTCGTAACGTATAGTTTTGTTTGTCTGCTAAAGTTTATTCCCTTTGTTTTGACTTGCGCACAAGTGTTTGTGGTGTATTTCTTTGATTGTGCGTATATGTTAGTGACATATTTTTTAAACTTCAGCGTGCATGTGTGTAATACACCTCCTGACTTCTGTGTGTACGTTTGTGACATACTTCTTGACTTCTGTGCGTATGTATGTAATACATTTCTTGCCTTTTGTGTGTATATTTGTGCTACACTTCTTGCCTTCTGTATGCATGTCCACGATATGTCTTTTTATTCGTAAGAAACCGTTTGTACAATGTTTCTTGAGCTGTGCGTATATGTATGTACTGTTGCACATAACATATATCTTTGTTCGTGTGTATGTGTTCATGATGACACATATAGCCTGTGATATGGTTGGCTTAATCAAAGTTATAATCTGAGTAACAATCATGGTTATGATATCCCATTTTGACTGTTTAATGGGTTGTGCGTGTTGTGTATGTGACTTTTGCGTGCAACAACCAGTGCGTGTAAGTTTTATTCTCTTTTTAGCATGTTTCAAAAAGATGTCATTAAAAGATATATAATCACGTTTCATCTGTTTCTGATATGATGAAGAATGTTCGTTTATCTCGTGCATATCCTGGTTTATACAATTCGTTTCTGTTGCGTTATCACACATTTGTGTTAGCTCATTTTCGTTACCAGTTGGTCTAACTTGTTTTAATTGTGTGTTTTCTTCTTCTTTATTTTCTTCTTCTTCATGCGTCGTTTGAGTTTGGGTACTTGTGAGTGTCTCGTCAGGTTTGCGTTCGATGGTTACTTTCTGAACTAAATCTTTGACATTCGGGATATTACCCACTATTAACCCAGCACCAGGGCTTGGTAATACAGCAGCACATACTTTACCTTTGTAATATGGGCAATCAATCATGACCCATGCGGTTTTGTATGTTTCTATAGTACCTCCGAATGTTCTGCAACCAATATTCTCACCTGTGTAATCACTTTCGTTTATTAACCTGTGATCGACTCCCACAATAACTGATGAAGTATCCCTAATACAGGTCGTTGATATACTATTGACCCATGCTTGTTGAGTAACAAGAGTGTTTTCGTCATCGTCAATGATGAATACTGTGTTCGTTTCATAAATTTGTCCCTGTTTCCTTCTTTGCTCCTTTACAACCCCCTCTAATTTTTCCGTTTTCTGTATTGCATAATTCCTGAGCCTTGAACCGGTTAAACCCAACGTCTTACCTATCTTCATGTAGTCTTGAAATATCGACATCTTGTCCTACCTGTGCAATAACTTATCTAGCTGAAATATGATAGAGGAGTGTGCAAAGAATACAAAAGAAACAGACAATATGGAAGTACATATAAAATATAGTATGTAATATCCAACCACAATTGTTGTCAACTTCAACTCAACAATAATTCAGCAACAGAAATTCAGCAATCTTAATGCGATAAAAATGTCCTAAGTGTTACTTTATGTAAATACTAGAAATTAGTAGTAAAAATATATTCAATATAAAGAATATACTGACACAACAATAACGCTATTACGATAACGAACTACGAAGTGACATACCAACATAATATTTAATCTTATATATAAAAGGCGATCTCCGTCCGTCTGTCTGTCTGTCTGTATGTCCCTATGTCCTTTATGCGCTCGCGAACGGCCCATCAGATTGAGATGAAATTTTCTACACGTCTTCCTTTCATTCCAGCGCAGCCCACTGTCATATTTTTTTAGTGTGAAATCGGCTGCTTACCCAATATTATTTCATTTTTCATTTTTCATTATAATTTCATATATCTCAGGGGACTTAACTCTGTAAAAGTTATTTCAAGGGGCATAACTTTTCTGTATAACTTATAGTCATATTGTGGCATCGTTTTCAAAGATTTATAAACTCTTTGTCCATAGTTATGTACCGGCGTATGAGTTATAATAAATAATGATACAATCTGTAAGGCATTTTCAAAGTTTTCATAAAAATAATGCATAATGCATAACATTGTAACTCATCTTTTTTTGCTTAAAGAATGAATAAATAATAGTTACCTTATCTCTATCAAGTTTGAAGATTTTATATTTCTTTACACTGTCGCCAACTCTAAGAAGACATGGAACAACTTCAGCCATTATTAAATCTACAGGCATATGCGTTATATTCCTCCTCCTCCTCCTCTCCCCTCCTCCACCTCCTACCCTCTTCCTCTTCTCCTCCCCCTCCTCCCTCTCCCTCCTCCATCCTCCTCTTCTCTCTTTCTCCTCCTCCTCCCTCCTCCTCCCTCTTCCTCCTCCCAGCTCCTACTCCTCCTTTTTCTTCTTCTTCTGCTGCTGCTGCCGCTGCTCCATTTACCCAAGTTAATTGTTGGGGAAGATGTAAAGATCTTTCAAGTGCTCTTTCTAATGCTTTTTGTAAGTTGGTCTTCGTTTATCTAAGGTTGTTCTAACTGCAACCAATAAATGATTAGACAGACAGACAGACAGACAGACAGAGAGACAGACAGACAGACAGACAGACAGACAGACAGACAGACAGACAGACATACAGACAAACAGTCGGGAACGGGAACTTATATGACTACTCATATGAATTAAATGAGATGCTCCCCATCAGGGGCTGGGCGAAGCCGGGCCGGATCAGACAGATAGACAGACAGATAGACAGACAGACAGACAGATAGATAGTCGGGAACGGGAACGTGAGCTTATATGACTACTTATATGAATTAAATGAGATGCTCCACACCAGGAGCTGGGCGATGCCGGGCCGGGTCAGACAGACAGACAGACAGACAGACAACCAAACAAACAAACAGACAGACAGACAGACAGACAGACAGACAGACAGACAGACAGACAGATAATCGGTAACGGGAACGGGAACTTATATGACTACTTATATGAATTAAATGAGATGCTCCCCACCAAGTACTGGGCGATGGCGGGCCGGGTCAGACAGACAGACAGACAGACAGACAGACAGACAGACAGACAGACAGACAGACAGACAGACAGTCGGTAACGGGAACGGGAACTTATATGACTACTTATATGAATTAAATGAGATGCTCCCCACCAAGAACTGGGCGAAGCCGGGCCGGGTCAGCTAGTCACTTATAAATAAGGAGACGTGATAGAATAAGGAATGTAAATGCCTAACGGTACAACGCGAAAATAATTAATATACTACCAATGAATCGCAAGTTCGTCACAAAAAATATATTTGTCACAAGCTGACAAGCCGTCAGTAAATAACGTGTCTGAATGTCAGATAAATAAACTCATGTGACCTTCAGATAGCGCTTCAATCTCCCGCTTTGTTAAACAACTACGGAGTCGGCTATCGGAAGAAAAAATATGTTATATATTAGACACCCAAACAGACCACAGTTATATAACAACAAACAGCAAATGTACTGGCCTTAACGAGATAAATCCTGGTTGACCAGATGAAGTGGGTATCTGAATGTATGATACCTGCAGTAACTAAATGTAGTTGCGTATTTCAAGTTCAGAATAAGTTGACTGATGTGTGTGATGACGTCTGCTTAGAAGTGTCGTTCGAAATGTAGGTACCTCTTCGTGAAAGATCCTGTGAACAATGTCCAGATGAGCGTCTCAATAAAATCCAGATTTCCCAAAGACTGACGATGGAAGGAAGCGTCGATGGAGGTCAAATCTATATTGTCCAGAATACAATGACTATTGTGTGACTTGTCCTGTATGTCCTATAATTTGTCTACGATGAAGTGTGCAGAAACTCGTTGCGTTGATTATATGCAAGTGCGGTGTCCGTCCAATATATTGAAATGGCACCGTGATAAACGAAATGCTGCTTCAACGTCTCTAACAGCCAGCGACAGTGTCCCCGTGACGACCTTGATTACTGGAATGACGTTGATAAATGCTTGACTCAACGCAATGTGTACGACGTAAGATCCCTGAGCATGTTTACTTTCCCGTTAATGGCATCATAAATGTCACGTGCAGAAATTGGTGAAATAGTGAAGGTGGCGTGAGGGAGTCTTGTGGACGGAAGCGTTGGTGTGGTAAAATGTCTTGAGTGGATCATGTGGAGAAAAGGAAGTGTGTGGAAGGGACAGTCTATTGTGTATGTTCCATCTCTATATCTTCTCTAGTACCTATATCCACGTGTAAATGATATGTTTCCTGTCTATATAAACTTGATGCAGACTGGTGGTAGACACGATTCCTGACTTGACTAATAATTATACAGATAATTACTTTTGTGATTGGGTTCCGATGTTTTCCTGGCCATTGCAAATAAGTAGCAAATGGCGGTTGTGAATGAGTGGCTAGTTAATAATATTTTCTGTTGGCATTCCCGGAAAAACGATGCACCCAAGGCTGCCATGCCCCCACATCTGCCACAACGCAATTCCCGCAATTATAAAATTGGCAACGTCAACGTTGAAGCAATAATAAGCTCGAACTGTAAATGCGAAGAATCAACCGACGCCATCCTAAACAACAGTACTCACACATTCTTTTAATGATGCGCTGGATAAATACAATGGATTCATCGAGAAAATGAATTGTCCCTTTTAACACAGGAACGGCATTCACACAAAATATTTACGACTCTATCCCAGTAATGTCCGACTGTAGTTAGGAGCTCAATCTATCTCGCTGTTCTCATTTTCACAGATTCTCTAGGTGTTCCATGCCTTCAGGTCCTCAGCTCGATATTGACACTTTCTTCGTTAGACATCCTCCACCTGATAGTCCTCAGCCAAGCCTTTGCCTTCTCACAACCAAATCTCCAAACGAACACGGGCTTTACACAGTATGTCGCGCCTCAGCCGAATCACCCAAGGTCCTCTCCGTTCTCCTTCTCTGTTGTCGTCTGACGCTCCCTGTTTCTAAGTTTCCTTAGTTTCTTGTGGGGTTTTCCCTATATCATTTTCTACTGCATTTTCCGATGACGTCATTCTGTCTAAACGCCATGTGGCAGTAGACACATTTTACTCATTAAATAATTTTAGTATTTATTGGAGGACATTGTTGTGTGGGTAGGTTCTGGAGGAATGTGAAGAGGGGTATGGTCTTGTGGCAATAGAGAGAGAGATAGTGAAGAAAAGACTGGAAAGGGGGTGTGTAGACAATGGTCCGGCAATAGACCCAAAACTGGAAAAGGGGAATTTTGAAGTGTTCATGTTGATTCTACTGCCCCCCCCCCCCCCCAGAGACGACAAGCGACAAGTTCTAGTCGAAACACGTCCTGTATTTGTCGTAATTCTGTTCTGTAAAGCTACATTACTTTGTATAATTTTACATTATTTAAATCTCCACAGCTTTACCACAGTTCCACTAATGTTATTCACACTTTGGCCTGTGTTGATAGATCTTCGTTGCAGATGACAGCTGTTGACAGGTGACCTTTGTTGATAGTTAGACTGTGTTACTTAAAGCACACTAAATTAAGAGTTCTGCACTCCAAGAAAATATACAAATAAATCAGAAGAAATACAAACCGCGTGAGAGAGCGAGCGAGAGAGATTGAGATTTGAGAGAGAGAGAGAGAGAGAGAGAGAGAGAGAGAGAGAGAGAGAGAGAGAGAGAGAGAGAGTGATAGAGAGAGAATAAGAGTGAGAGAGAGTGTGTGTGTGTGTGTTCGTGTGTGTGTGTCTGCGGTGTGTGTGTGTGTGTGTGTGTGAGAGAGAGAGAGAGAGAGAGAGAGAGAGAGAGAGAGAGAGAGAGAGAGAGAGAGAGAGAGAGAGAGAGATGAATTTGAAAACATATATACATTCTCTAAGTATGTTTGAAATCAAACACAGACAACCGGACCACTAACCACTTGCAAATGGGCCTCCTGACTTCATTGGGCCTTGGGGTGGGGGGCTTTATTTGGGACCAAGAATTTTCCCGTCCCCCCTCAAAAACAACAAAAAACGGAATAATATAAGAGAATTGTGTTAAACCGTGCGGTAAATAAATCTTAATGAATGATAACAAGCTGTAAAATGT
Source organism: Cepaea nemoralis (assembly GCA_014155875.1). Lineage (NCBI taxonomy): Eukaryota > Metazoa > Mollusca > Gastropoda > Stylommatophora > Helicidae > Cepaea > Cepaea nemoralis. The sequence continues at coordinate 483,772 of JACEFZ010018801.1, read as the reverse complement.
AGTCACCCAATAGCGACTCCAGTAAGACTTAAGGTAGGAACATGGCACTGACGACATGTTACTGACAACTGGCAAGATTGGAGGAAAGAATAAGGGGAAGACAGAGAGGTAAGTATTTAAATGGCTTGGCCACGTGGCCATGGTTGGGAGAAGAACACGGAGCTGATCCACGACTCTGATGATAGTGTGAAATGGCGAAACATGAACGAACGAACGAACGAACGAACGAACGAACGGACGGACTTTATTTTCAAAGGGTAACAAATTGGGAACGCAGGCCCGTCTTACATTCGGCCCTTCCAATCACTCATCTTTCGGTTATCAATAATGCATAATACATTCACATAGAAAACAAAAACATTGTGAAATGAATGTTGTAAACATAAACAATGCATATTACTATGTTATGAGACACATACCCCACCTATCCACCCATCCCCCATCCACCCACGCATCCCCCACCCACATACACATACACACCCAGCCACACACACCCAGCCATACATACATGCCCTACCCATCCAACAATCCCCACCCAAACATCCCACACCATACACATCCCCCACCTACACACATCTCCCCAAACACACACACACATATCCCACCCACCACACATCCACCACCCACCCACACACACACCCTCAGGGACACATACATGCACCCGCCCACCCATCAGCCACCCACACATCCCCCACCTACCCACATCTCCCCACCGACACACATCTTCCACTCATCGCATAACCCATAAACACTCACCCACCCACATATCCTCCACCACACACGCACAGACCCTCCAACCACCCAGTTAAACACACATCCCCCAACCACACATTCCCACCTACACATACACATATCCCCGCCAACCCACACATAACGCACCTACCCACACATCAACCACTTTCACACAACCCCCACCAACACATTCTCCACCCACCTACCCACACATCCCACGTTCATACATACACACACATCCCCACATCCCCACCCCCAACCTACACACACTTACCCACCCACATATCCTCCAACCACCCCTCCCCCAATCACCCATCCCGAGTCACACATCCCTTAACCACACATCCCCCACCCACACAAACTCCACCCACACACTCACACATCTCCCCACCCTCATCTCCCTCACACACATCCCCGAACACCAACACATCCCCCATCCACGAACACATACCCCACCACCCACACACACCCGACCACCGACACACATCTCCACCCACACACATCTTCCACCCACACACACACATCCACCACCCATACATTCATCTCCCACATCTATCCACCCTCACACGTACTCATCCCTCAACTACTAACACCCACACATCCCCCACCCACCCATCAACACGTACATCTCCCGTCTACCCACCCACACTCATACATCCCACCCACCCAGCCAAACACACACCCCCACCCTAAACATACATCCTTTACCCATCCGCACATTCCATACCCAGTCACACCTACCCCACCTACCCATACACACATCCCTCACCCACACACATCTCCCCTCCCACACAACACCCGACATATATACACATCCCCACCCTCACACACACACCCCCCACACGCATCCCCCACACGCATCCCCCATACACATCCCTACCCACACATGCCTCACCCACACACACATCTCCCCACCCACTCACACACCCCCACATACAAACACACCCACCACCCACACATACATCCTCCACCCACCCACAATTACTCCCACCTACACAGACATATCCACCACCCACACACACATCCCCACACCCATTCATCACACCCATCCCCCACACCCATCACACACCCATCCCCAACCCACACACATCTCCACATCTCCAATGACTTACCGGCAGGTCACATATTGACGATGATAATCTGTATAACATATCTCTTCATTATCAGTGTTTATGGCAACTTGTTTTTTTTTTTTTTCAATATATATGTTTTATTATTATCAAGTCGAAGGTCTTTCCCCCAATTTGCAGATCTGAACATCTTTATCATATCGAAATGTCTTACTCTATTGAAAACCTTTGTGTAGTCAATGAAGCAGTGACAACACAAGGCTATATCCAATACTGATGTTTGATCCACGGTCCGTGAAGTCAGTTATTGACTGGATGACTGTGACTCCAGGTGGTGTTGGTTGATTGTAGATGGTATTGATTGATTTGGTTGACTGATTGGGAAAGGTTACCTGTACTGTTTCTGGCTGTAGGTCAGTCATAACCATTGTGAGATTGATGCGTCTTATGTGTTCTTTCATGCATATCTATGTTCACAGCTGTACGTACTCATGATCGAGAACTTTGCTAATTATTACTACTATATCATTTTCAAATTTCACTTCATCATCATCATGTGCCATGCCGACAAGCGTGAGCAGTCATGTTTCACCATCTTACACGATCACCAGAGTCATGAATCAGCTCAGTGTTTTTGTCTCGATTATGCCATATGGCCAAGCCATCAAGATATTTACCTCTCTGCCTTCCTCCTGTTCTTTCCCCCTCAATCATGCCACTTGTCACCATATTCTCTAGTTTATTTCTTCTCATAAATGCCCCCAAAAATCTTGACTGTCTACGTCTAATGTCTCTAATCAGTTTACGGTTTTCATTTGTTTTTGTAGGAATTGCTCACTGGTGTTTCTGTCTGTCCGAGGTAGTCTTTGCATTTTCCTCAGAAACCAGAGCTCAACTACCATTATAGGTTTTTCAGCTTGTCTGCTCATTGTCCACGATTCACGTCCATATAAAAGTGCAGGTTCTGTGTAACATTCCTTTTCTTTTTGCAATTGACATCTTTGTATTTGTAAATAGGTCAATACCAGTCTATAAAGAGAGCTGTTCTACAAAGATGCGAATGTTTCTAATTTTCTCTATACAGTGAAAAGAATATGCAATATTTAGAGGAGAGGAGAGGAATCTCTGTCGGTGAACATAACATTACTGGTATAAAATATGCAGATACACAGTGAAAACTAAGGTTAAAATTAAATTGTAAGAACATGGTGATTATGGTCGTATTCAAGAAGACAGACATACCAGAATGTAATATACGAGTAATTTGGAAATTCTCAAACAATGTGAATCGGTACAATTATCTCGGAACACTCATAACATCTGATGTCTTGTAGTGTTTTAAAAGAAGAATCGCTTTGGCTAAGGTTGCCTTTTGCAGGATGCAAAACATACTCACTAATAAAATTCTGTCAGCTGCAATGATAAAAAACGTGCTCAAGTGCTATTCTGTTATATGGATGTGAAACATGGACAACAAACACACAAGCTGAGCAACACCAACTTGCAGTGAAAATGTGGTTTCTGAGAAAACTGCAAAGACGGACATTTAAAAACATAAATGAGCATGTCCTGCAAGAAAAAAATTAAAACCTTAACTATTTGGAGAAGGTAGACGCAGATAGTCACGATATTTTGGACAGGTTATGAAGAGAAATAAACGGGACAACTGCAAAGATTGGTGAAAAGAGAGCTAGAGTTAAATATCTGAATAGTTATTCATATGGCATAATCAAGACAAGAACACTGACCTGATTCAAGAATTTAGTGGACGAGTGCGTTGACTAACCATGACCGTCCCACGTTATCGGCGTGACATCTGTTGATGATGACGCCATATTCAGGTCGGAACAACATTGTGTGATGCTTGCTTGTTTGCTTGTGTTCGTTAGCTTGAGCTCCAACGAGAAGTCCTGTATGTCAGATGAAGGCATCCTGTTGTCCAACATCAGTGTGATGTCATACAGGACCTGAGGTTTGCGTGAGTATCCGTTGTCCCAGATCTGGCTTATTGGTGTGCAGACTGGTGGATCCTTGTCCGTGCAGGCAGATACTCTCCGACTTCGGAAGAATCAGCGATCCTACCACGTTAGCCAGGACCCCGAAGGGACCTGTTGCCCAGGACGCACGGCTAGGACGTGTTGGTAGGTCTTGGCCAGTATAGAACCTGGCCCTGGTGCCTTGGAAACACCTCTGCGTCCCATTGTGTGGTGCTAACACCTCACCTTAATTCGTGTCAGGTTTCCTCCAGTGTCGATCAATGAAAGCGTGGATCTCTCCGGTTAAAATTGTGATCTTTGGCACAAGCTCAACATGCCAACATCCCGAGAAGAATGTGCCGAAATAAATACATGCAAGGTTATTGATGGGCACTCATTGAAGTGTGTTAGTTTCGTGTCCTTTACAGCATATTGCAGTCGATCTAAGCATTTATTGGCTGATTTTTTTGGAATCGTGTGTATAGTGCTGAAGAACAGATAGATGATAACGATTTTGAGAGAATGGTGCCGCAGGAAGTGACTTGAGGATCTTGCCGACATTCGAAACTTCGAGGCAAGGCGAGAATACCATTGGTATTGAAACTCTTCGCTAGTTGTTGCAGTGGAGGACGGCGCACGTATGGGAATGTTTCGAGTGCTGTGATGTCGGTTCTTGACTCGACTAAGGTACAAGGCATGTCAGTATCTTTGTTTAGGAATCATGTTTTGTGCTTTTGAGGTGGGTATGTCTCTTGCTGTCGTGGTTAGCTAATCACGCATCGTGTCTTCATGTACTGCCTTCTTGTACTGTCTTTTGTACTATATTTTTGTAATAGTTTTTGTACTATATTCTTGTACTATATTCTTTACTATATCCTTGAACAATATTCTTGCACCATATTCTAGTACTGTTGTCTTTTAATGTCTTCTAGTACTGTCTTCTGGTACTACATTCTTATAATGTCTTCTTGTTATTGTCAGAAGTCGGGGTGCCCACCGCCTAGATGAAAGTATTATTCACTGGCGAGCAACCCCAAATAGTCCAGAAACTGACTAGGGACAAAACCTATATGGCTGAACTATAGATTAAGCCCTGAATATCCAACGTACAGCTCCAAGTGGCTCGTTACAAAATTGAAATGAACTGTGCTGAATATTCGCCAAGGAATAGGAAAGAGAAGGTTAGCTAGGATAGATTTTTAAGTCTAAATTGCAGTGTCATTGACAACTACCCCAGTACAGGTTTTTCTCCCTGACTGCTCCCTTCCTTGGTGTCTAAGTGAACCCCCACCAATGTACACAACAACACGTATGCTCAATTGGAAAAAATATAATGACAGAACTATGAGTTACAATACTACAACATTTATTTACTAATCATAAAAATAGACATCTGATGGTTTTGAGATGATGATGATGAAATAATATAACATTTTGATAGTGATGAGAAACATTACATAACTTATGTTACTTGAACTATCTGGATCTGTGGTCCAGATCCCCTCTCTCCAGTAGAAACAAAAAACAGCTTGCCGGTATTCTGATGACTGTCAGTCCTGGCACTACCTAGTAGTCTCTAGTCTTGAGATCTATAACATAGGTGCTCCTTGTGAGAGCTTGAAAGAAAGTCAAGAATGTGTTATATCTAGTTCTACATCAGTGCAATCCTAAGTAAAACATATCCTAGCACACACATATACAATGACCAGTCTGGCCAAGTTTATCTTCCAGCTCTACTGCGTTCACCATCCTCCTTCTCCCTCCATATCTCTCTCCTACTGTCTTAGTCGGGGACGGGCTTTTCAATTGTCTCACACGCTTGTAATGAATACATTTCTGCCGCCCCATGTCCATGTCGCTAATACAGAAATTCTGTGTCGTACAGCCGCTCCGTCCAAAGTTCCTGAAAGGGCTAAGCACCATCTATCCTATACCAGTTGTGGGTAATGTCTGTACCATTACACCTCTGCTACAAATGTGATCAATAGGCAAGGTGCCAATGCGTGCACAGTAGCATAACACCAATTTATTCTTAGTGAGTTACCATATAACAAATCACATCAAATAAACCTAAGATATGCGAATACAAAATGGCATATAAGGCTATTCTTACCTACATTGTATAATTCAAAAAAGTAAGTAATATCCTTATCTACAACAAACTGGGAAACATAGTTTCCATATACGTTACAGACTAAATAAATGTTTGTCAAGTGCATGTCCAAATTATAACAAAAATTATGCATATGACAATTCAACTATATCAACCTCCGATATACATACATTATATTACTTCAAGATGGACATATATTGATACTCAACATAATAGCATAAGGCATTATTAATGAGTAATAATATTGTATACCTAAAAAATGAGATATACAACAAGTCTAATTGAAGTGACCACACAGACCAGCCATACTGCTGATCTGCCCGGTTTAGTCACCACTTAGTTACTGCTGTGGTAAGAATTAAAGAAATAGTCAGTTGACTATATTCTGTACAACAAATGCACACACCAACAGGCAACTAGAATAGTGTACAAAGAAATGACAAGCCTCTACCAAGACACATAAAAGTATACACAGACGATATTTCTTGAGATAACCTAGGTCAGATATAGACTGAAAATCAGTACATACATCTAAAAGACTTGACTAGTTACTAAGAAATAACTTTCCTAATGAAATCTAGCAGACATAAGAATCATACATATGACTACAAAACGAGGTGGTTGCCTACCTGTTCAGAGATTTTTTCATTTCTAACATGACCAGAGCTAACAGCCTATTTAACTAGTATCTCAAAGCAATTAACATTCCTTCAGTACTGTTCTAATTGCTTTATCAGATCTGTTTCACACATTCCTACATGGCAGACACATTATCTCCCTGCATGTCCAGTAATAAACTATTCCTGAACTGGCCTTCACACCTTGCTCCCCTCTGTCTGGTACAAAGTCCACAGGCCCAGTGTTAATTGCCTCTGCCAGACACCCAACACATAATTTCTGAATGGTTGGCCTCCACACTTGGGCAGTGGGCAGTCTCTGTTTAGCTTGCCTTTCATACTGTGTGTGGCTGAGAGGCCCCTGTCAGTCTGACAGTTTCCCCCCTGGGAACCTTATCAAATAGTGGTTTCACACCTTGGGTCTCTGGTCTGTTTCACAAGGTGGTCAGCCTTAACGGTTGAGCGATTGTCTAGCCCTGCTTATCATGTGTCATGTCAAAGGAGCAATTAGGCTCTGGGGTAGAAGTTTCCAATTCTGGTGTTAAACCAGATTGTTTGCGTCATGCCTGGGTGGTTTTATTTGCTTGTAGAGCCATTGTGAGCCCACTTGCTTCACGGTTCAGTGGTCTTTTGCATGCTTATAGAGAAAGCAGTCTTTCAAAAGTGAACCGAAAATTGTTCTGGGCTGTAAAGGCTGCATTTCATGACAGATATGTCTTCCAGTACCTAGTAATTTCTTTTTGTACTATATCCTTGTACTATATCATTGTATTATATTCTTGTACTTTATTCGTGTGCTGTCTTCTTGTACTATATCCTTGTATTATATTCTCGTGCTATCTTCTTGTACTATATCCTTGTACTATATCATTGTACTATATACTTGTACTTTATTCTTGTGTTGTCTCCTTGTACTATATACTTGTGCTATATCCTTGTACTATATCCTTGTACTATATCCTTGTACTATATCCTTGTACTATATCCTTGTGCTGTCTTCTTGTACTGACTTCTGATACGTCTTCTTGCATGTTTTCTTGCATCGTTTTCTTGCATCGTTTTCTTGCTCTATATTATTATACTATATTCTAGTACTGTTTTCTTGTACAGGAAGGCCCCGCTATACTTCGCCTCGATTTACGTCGTTTTCCTATAACGTCTATGTTACAATGGGACATAACCTCACTTTACGTCGCTACGTTCCACTATAACGCCGTCACCTGCGTTGCTATGCTGCGTTAACGTCACCAGTTTACATTTTGTGCAGTGCGTTTTCCCAGGATTTGTATCCCATAATTATGAGTTCAAAGCGCACAGTAAGTGCTGATAGTGTGCCTATTTGTAAGTGAACCAGGAAAAGTCTTACTCTTGAGGTGAAGTTAGATGTGTTATGTAACTTTGAGGCTGGCAATCGGGCTGTTGATATCGGTAAAGTCCATGGTTTATCTCCAACCACGGTAAGGACAATTCGTGCAGGTGCTGACAAAATCAAAGAGGGTGCTAAAAACGTTAGTTTAGTTTAGTCGATGTCGATGGATCAACATCACGGCACACGGGTGCAACCCATAAGTGCTCCGTTCTCCTCCTAACTCAAACCTGAGTCTGGAGAAACTCAGCTCAGTGCACGATCTCCGTAGCACCGGCGAGGATCCTGAACTACTTTGGGTAGATTTTAACTCGAAATTTTGCCCGGGCGGCGCCGTTAGGCTACTCTTTTTCGATTTCCAACTACCAAGGGATTGTTTACGTGCACAACAATACACACGGGCGTCCGATCTCACTACCCAGAGACCAGGAGAAATATTGTTACTAGAAGTCCACAAGAAAAAATCCCGGTCACCACCAGGGCTTGAACCCGGGACTTCCAGCACTCGAGGCGGACACCATACCTCGAGACCACGCACACCCCTTCCCCCCCCCCCCCCCCCCCCGCTAAAAACGTACCCCTTTGAATGCTTCCTAGATCACCCGTACCAGAAGTACTCTTATGGAAAACGTGGAAGCACTATTGGCCGTCTGGATTGAAGACCAGAACCAACGGAATATGCTTGTGAGCAACATGGCTATCCAAGAGAAGGCAAAGTCTCTATAACAAGATCTAGCTAAGAAAGCGGGTGAGTGCAGTGCCAGTAGTGAAGATGGTAGTTTTTGAGCGAGTCGTGGTTTTAATGCCTCTAAGTCCCAATAACTCTATCACTCGCCCTCCACCTCACCTCTATTTAGCCAATAAATATCACCAACCATCACAATAAACATTACATAATACACTGTATTTCATTTAATTCTATGCGAAATAGTGTTTCGCTATACGTCGTTTCAATTAAAGTCGCGTTTTCCAAGAACGTAACCCCGACGTTAATCGGGGCCTTTCAGTACTACATTCTTGTACTGTCTTCTTGTACTGTCTTTTTGTACTGTATTTTTGCACTATATTCTTGTACTATATTATTGTACCGTCTTCTTGTACTATATTCTTGCACTATATTCTTGTACTATATTCTTATACTATAATCGTGTACTATATTTTTGTAATATATTATTGTACTGTCTTCTTGTAGCCTACTGTATTCTTGTACTGTTGTCTAGTACTGTTTTCATGTACTATATTCTTGTACAATCAATCAATCAATCAAGTGTTATGCCGGAAAGCGTGGGCGGTCATGTCTCGCCGTTTCATTCGATCACCAGAGTCGTAGATCAGCCCAGTGTTCCTGTCTCGACCATGCCATGTGGCCAAGCTATCCAGGTATTTACTTCTCTGTCTTCCCCTTGGTCTGTTCCCTTCGATCTTGCCAGGTGTCTCTAAGTTCTCTAATCCATTTCTTCTCATAACATGTCCGAATAATTTTGACTGTCTACGTCTAATTTCTCTAATCAATTTACAATTTGCATGTGTCTCCTGTACTATATTCTTGTACTATATTCTGGTACTATAATCTTCTACTATATTCTTGAACTGTCTTCGTGTCCTGTCTTCTTGTCATGTCTTCTTGTCATGTCTTCTTGTCATGTCTTCTTGTCATGTCTTCTTGTCATGTCTTCTTGTACTGTCTTCTTGTCATGTCTTCTTGTACTGTCTTCTTGTACTATATTCTTGTACTGTCTTCTTGTACTGTCTTCTTGTACTGTCTTCTTGTCATGTCTTCTTGTCATGTGTTCTTGTACTGTCTTCTTGTACTGTCTTCTTGTAGGGGGCTGAGTGGTCTCGAGGTATGGTGTCCGCTTCCAGTGCTGGAGGTCCCGGGTTAAAGCCCCGGTGAGGGCCGGGATTTTTCACGTGGACTTCTATTAATAAAATTTCCCCTGTTCTCTGGGTAGTGAGATCGGACGCCCGTGTATATTGTTGCGCACGTAAAATATTCCTTGGCAGTTGGAAATTGGAAAAAAGTAGCCTAACGACGAAGCCCGGGCAAAGTTTCGAGTGCTCCCAAATGGCCTACAGCTGACATGTATTTTTGTATGTGGAGATTGTGAAACAGTGTTCACTGGCCTTAAGCCACAGATGGCAAATTGTGAAACAGTGTTCACTGACCTTAAGCCACAGATGGCAACATGGAATAAGTTGTTGAACATGGAATCTGTTGTTGTTGTTGCTGCTGCTGCTGCTGCTGCTGCTGCTGCTGCTGCTGCTGCTGCTGCTGCTGCTGCTGTTGTTGTTGTTGTTGTTGTTGTTGTTGTTGTTGTTTTCTACTTACGCCGTTAGGATCGTGGGGAGGAGTTATTGAAGTTCTAGTGCCTGTGTTTAGAGCCATTCCTTAAATTTCCTCCATAATTCATGAGCAGGTTTCTAGGATCAAGTCAATTCCCTACCACTTTGCTAGAACTGTCATAGGTTCCTGACCTATTTAACCCTTTTATATTTGCTACTACCACGATGTCACATTATATGTCGTACTCCTCGTTACGACTTAAGAGTTTGAGCGAATAAAAGCGTTCATTCCGCGAGAGTTGAAATAATTAAAGGGGTACTGTTAAGAAATGTATTAGGGACGTTCATTTGAAACCTGTTCCAATGGCTTTATTACAAAAGCATGATTGATTGATTGGTTTAGGAACCTACATCATAACATTCGGGGTATTCCCATAAGCGCTCCGTCCCCATCCTCAGCAGCCAGCGAAGAGTTCCAACACTAATAGTACCAGTAGCAATCTGATTATATGTCCGTCTCGCCTTTCCTCTTATCTTCGATCGTCGGCCACATCCCCTCGTCACCTCTCGCTGTCGCATTCTTGCCCGACCATGGTGATCCATTTGCTCCTCCGAGGTGTACACGTGCTCCCACAAAGCCGCAACCACGTCTGCCTTGTCATGCATCAATACTCCACCAAGTTTTGCAAAGCCAGCCAATCTGTCCGCATGTTCATTCCCCAGCACACCAGCATGCCCCGGAGAAGAGATCCAGACGATGCTTGTCACCCGTGACTTCCATAGCGAAGCAAGCCAATCTGAACGAAGCTTGCCTGTCCTCACCCTAATCAGCATGCTTTCTGAGTCAGTTACAATCACGATGTGTGTGTGTGTCGTATTCTCCATCCAGCGGGGAGCTGCACTGACAAAAGCATGAAAGAAACATTAACAGGTGCGGTAAAATTAAACACAGCATTCATTTTGAATAAATTATGCACCATAGGTTGGTCAGAAGAAGTCGCCGTAGGCATTCAGGTAAGCATCCCATTACTTAGGTAGGCGGCGAATGCCGTCCGCAAAAAGGATTGTGGTTGCTCACTAAACCAAGTGTTTATCGCGTTCATTACGTCTGAATCTGTGCGAAATCGTTGCCCCTTGAGAGCTTTTTTTAGAGGTCCGAACACATGAAAATCACATGGTGGCGATTCAGGACTATAGGCTGGATGTTGCAGAATTTCCCACTTCTTCCTTGCTAATGCTTCCTGCGGACGAGCATTTTTGTGCAACAAAATCCCACCGCGTGAAAGCATGCCAGGTCGTTTATTCTTGGTGGCTTTTTGCAGCTTGTTTCGTGTTTGCAAGTAGTGGGTAGAGTTGATGTTCGGAGGTTCTTTAAAGTCGGCCAACAATAGCCCTTCATGGTCAAAAAATGCGCTCAGCATAACCTTACCAGCGGAAACCTGTAACTTGAATTTTTTGGCTTTTGGTGATCCAGCATGCTTCCATTGTATGCACTTTCTTTTGCTGCTCGGCTCAAAGTGGTGACACCATGATTCATCGCCTGCCACTATGCGGAAGAGAAATGCATCACCCTCCACTCTGTAACGCAGCAAGTGGTTCAAACACCATCCCATGCTTTGATCTGTTTGGTGGTAGGTCAACATCCGTGACACCCACTGTGAACACATATTGCAGTTTCTTACGAACGACCTTTTGAATTGTCTCAACAGACACATCAAATTCTTTCGCTAGTGAACGTATGCTTCAACAACGGTTCATATGTACTGCTGCATCAATTTTGGCGATGGTTTTTTCTGTTGCAACAATATTCGCTTGACATGGCCGTCGAAGATCTGTCGTGAGCTGACGTCCTTTCCAAAACATTCGTGCCCAGTCTGTCACTGTTGTCTTCCACACATTTGTTACCATACGCTGCCTGCATTCTTCGATGAATGTCCACTGGTCGACATCATTCAAATGAAAGAAACTAAATCACCGCTCTTTGAGCTTCTTTGGGCTGATTTTGGATCAACCCGGCCATTTTCTCAACGGTCAGAAAAAGAACCTATGCATCATGGGACGATAAGCACGTGCTCTTTTATTCATTGGTCAGTACTTATCACATGACTGTGACATGATCATGTTCAACGTACACAATTACGAGCAGTGCGGCACGAACGGATTTCAAATGAAAGCCCCGTATATTATGATACGACAAAGAGATCAGATAATGTACGGGACGGCGAAGAGACAGACCTAGAATCTTTACTTTTCAAAGTCTGAAGAAAAGGAAGTAATCAGGTTGTGACCATAGAACCAATCCAGGCAGAAGGAGAATTTTGCGTCAATATCTAAGGAGAATTCAGCTTTAGTAGCAGAAAGAGAATACAAGGTGTGTAGAGAAAGTGAGAGAGAGACTCTGGAGAGAGAGGGAGAGGGGTGGAGAGAGAGAGAGAGAGAGAGAGAGAGAGAGAGAGAGAGAGAGAGAGAGAGAGAGAGAGAGAGAGAGAGAGCGCACTAACCAAGACAGGTTACCGGCATTGGTTAGTAAATATCATCACATGCACAACTGATGTATTTGACATGGGCAGGGTTGGAATGGAGGTCAAACAAATCTTTTGTCTTGGTCATGGCCATACTTCCCACTTCACGACTAACAAAGAAATTTCACCTATGAGGTACAGTCTGACTTTGTCGTGGGTAGTTAATGAACTTTTCCATTGGTAATAATACTCAATCCCCGGTGACAAAGAAAGAAAATGTTCTGATTCATGTCCTCTATAACGTGTATTGTGAACAAAGGAACAAAGATCATGATTTATCATGATTCGCCTAACAAATCATCACAAGAAAAGGAAAGGGTCGCTGAATTTAGCAACATATAATGTTCGAACATTAAGCGACGACGGAAAGGTAGATAACATCAAACAAGAAATGGGAAGAGAGAAGATTAATATATTAGGAATGGAATGTGAGAGACGAGATGGAAAGGGGCAGGGATTATGACAGGGGAAGCTTTAAGATTATTTATTCTGGGGGAGAAGAACGGCAAAGAGGTGTAGCAATTATCTTGGATCGGGAAACATCAAAATCTGTTCAAGGATATTGGGCAGTGCCATACAGGTTTCTATTGGTAAAATTAATCGGCAGGCTTTTTAACATAAAAGTCATTTAAATATATGCCCCATCAGGAGAATGCAGTGAAGATAGTATAGAGGAATTTTATAATGATATGGAGTCTGCTTTGAAGAACTGTAAACATTCAGAAATAAATATCATAATTGGTAACTTGAATGCAAACGTGAGAAATCAAGGCGATGGGTGCACAGTACTCAACCATGGTATGGGAGAGCGAAACAAAAGAGGATACGGACTTGTAGAATGGGCAAAATAGCAGGAAATGATTGTAAGAAACACATATTTTAAACAACATCCTAGAAGATTATGGACATGGAGGAGTCCTGGTAGCAGAATTAGAAACCAAACTGATTACATTCTGATTGGCAGAAGGTTTCGAAATGAGTTAATAATCGTAAAAACAGTTCCCAATGCTCACTGTTACAGTGATCATAGATTATTACGGGAACATTGAGGGTAAAGTTAAAGAAAGTCAAGTATCCACTTGGAAACACTAAATATGATCTGTGTACATTGAAAACTGACAAGGTACTATGAGACAATTTTAACATAGAAGTAAAGAACAGATTTGATATACTGTCTGATCTGGAATTCTTATTTCAAGATATGGGTGATCAATGGGAAATGTTGAAGAATTCAATCAGTTTGGCTGCAGAAACAACTATTTCAAAATTAAAGAAATTGGGTCGTAAGAAATGGATGACTGAAGAAATGTTATAATTAATTAAAACAAGAAGACACAACAAAAATAATCCTACCAAATATGAAGAAATTCACAGAAAAGTGAGAACATTATGTAAGGAGGCAAAAGAAACATGGCTCCAGAAAAATTGCATAGAAATTTAAAAACAACACAACAGTTAAAATACCAAATTAATGCACAAAAGAATGCATGCGCTTACTAATAAAAGAACAGGCTGCCTAAAAACAAATTATGGAAAAATCATAATAGAAAAAGATCAGAATTTACATGTATGGTCAGATTATGTGAAAACCCTTTATGATGATAACAGAGAAGAACAGTATTATATTCGCAATGATAATGAAGGACCATCAATTTTGAGGATGAGGTTAAGAATGTTCTTAACCATATGAAAACTGACAAGACTCCCGGTTCAGACAATATCGCAACAGAAATGATTAATGTTTTAGAAGATTATGGAATAAATCAAGTCACCATACTGTTGAACACAATATATGACACTGGAGATATACCTACTGACTCATGTAATTGTGTATTTATTGCAAACCAAAATATATCAGGAGCTTTGGAATTAGAACAATTAGTATAATTAGCCACATCACGAAGATTTTGTTAAGAATTATCATGCAAAGAGTTAGGAAGAAAATGCAACCCGAAATAGGCCCAGGAAGGCCAACCTGATTTCTTAAAACACCCACAGAAGTCGGATGTGTCGGCCTAAGAGCGCAAATAAAACGAGGCACAACGCAAGAACGTCCGAGTGGGAGTGTAATGTCCTTCGAAACTCCCGGGAAGGCTACTATCATGAAGTGACTTTTAGGCCAACCCTTTAGGCTCGCTTTAGCTCGTTGTCTTTCTACTGGCAAGTCGACTCCATGGATGTAATCTTCTCATGGCGCTATTTCAGTGCTCCGTCTTTTAATGGCTTAAGATCCCTGCGCCATGATTTACTATTTCCTGAATACTTTGCTATCAAGTATTGATTGCTTGTCCTTGTTTGCTATCCACTCGCTCTCTGTAACTTTCGCACTAAAGTCACAAGTTCAACTAAAGAACATAACAGGAGTCCACGCTGTTTTCATCATCTATTTCGCAGCTTCATATTTACCATTTTATATTTGCATGTAATCACACAATTATTCTCAACTAAAATATGAACAGATGCTCTCACTCTAAACTAAAATATAATATACAAACGGCACTCGGCTTGTGCCATCCTAGCACTCGTTACGACACGTCCGACCTGGACCGTGTTTCCACTAGTAATCCCCAGTTCAACACGAGAATTGTCTTCTCATGGCACTCGTTACAAAACGCGCTCCACGCACCAACAAACACTCGTGCAGATGTGAGTTCCATTCATACCTAACCCACTCATTGAAAGCTATCTGGTCAACAAACAGCCGCAGAAAGTCCAAAAGTCTCATTAACATGAAATGAAATGCTTGGCTAGCGAATCCATTACGTGGAAGTCCAAGACAAAAGCTTGCTGAGTGGATGTCGTCTGCAGAATGACCGTTCCTGGTTTGTGCGGGGAGCGGCCCGTGGCGAACGAAATGCACAATACATGGAAGTGAGGAATTAAAGCAGCCATGTGCAGGACGTGGCGATTCCTTGGGTGAGCCCAGTACCAGAGCACTATGTGTCGGCTCTGCAATCATGGAAGTCTCCTTGGGTGGCGGATAATGCCCATCGACTGTCCCTATCTTCCGTTTAGGGCGTTCTAACTTGACCAGCTGGGATGTGGACGACACCACGACAGTAAGAGTCGAATGTTCCAACGCAATTACGTCTGAAAAAAACACTCTGGGATGAACGCAGAAGAAGAAGAAAACAATCCAAAATAGGAGAACAATGTGGGTTTGTAGAAGACAAGGGTACAGTAAATATTGTGTACATACTGAGAACAGTAATTGAACGTTCTATAGAAGTAAATAAAGATATACATCTGTGCTTTATTGATTACACAAAAGCTTTCGATAGAGTAAGACATGTCAATATGATAGAGATGCGTGTAGATCTACAAAGTGATGGGAAAGACATTAGACTTGTAAAAAGCATATCTCGGGAAAAAAAAAACAAGCTGCCATTAGAATTGATATGAAGTTGGTCAATATCAGCCTATTAAAAGAGGTGTGAGACAGGAATGTATAAGTATCCAGATCTGTTTTCCCTTTATAATGAAAATATTCTCAGAAATGTACAAGATATGAAAGGAATCATCATTGGGTGAAGAAACACCAATAGCATTAGATATGCAGATGATACAGTATTGATTGCAGACAATGAGCAGGATCAGCAAAAGTTAGTAGATGTGGTTGTCGCCCACAGTGAACAACTAGGGTTAGAAGTAAATTGTAAGAAGACACAGATTATGATCGTCCCTAGGAAATACCATATAAAATTCATTATACAGGTAAAGTGGAATATTCTTCAACAAGTGAATCGGTACAATTATCTCGGAACATACATAACATCTGATGGGAGATGCCTTGAGATTAGAACAAGAATCGCCATGGCGAAGGTAACCTTTTGCAAGATGGACAACATGCTTACCAATAACAAGATACCATTTACAACGCGAAAGCGAGTGCTGAGGTGCTGCTGTTTAGAACCTGCACTTTTATTTAGTTTAGTTTAGTCGACGGATGTTGATCCGTCGACTAAACTAAACTAAATAAAAGTGCAGGTTCTAAACAGCAGCACCTCAGCACTCGCTTTCGACAACCTCATCACGGCACAGGGGTGTACTCCATAAGTGCTCTGTTCTACTCCTAACTCAAGCCTGAGTCAGGAGAATCTCAGCTCAGTGCACGAGCTCCGTAGCACCGGCGAGATGGCGAAGGTAGCCTTTTGCAAGATGGACAACATTCTGACCAATAACAAAATACCATTTACAACGCGAAAAAGAGTGCTGAGGCGCTACTACTTAGAACCTGCACTTTAGTTTAGTTTAGTTTAGTTGACGGATCAACATCACGGCGCAGGGGTGCAACCATAATTGCTCCTTTCTACTCTTAACTCAAGTCCTGAGTCCGGAGAATCTCAACTCAGTGCACGAACTCCGTAGCACCGACGAGGATCCTGAAATACTTTGGGTAAATTTTTAACTCGAAATTTTGCCTCTGGCAGCGCCCTTAGGCTACATTTTTTTTTGGTCGATTTCCAACTGCCAAGGGATGTTTTACGTGCGCAACAATACACACTGGCGTCCGATCCCACTACCCAAAGACCAGAGGAAACTTTGTTATTAGAAGTCCACATGAAAATATCCCGGCCCTCACCGGGGCTTGAACCCGGGACCTCCAACACTCGAGGCGGACATCCATACCTCGAGACCACTCCCCCCCCCCCCCCCGGTACTTGTGTATGAATGTGAAGTGTGGACAATGAAGAGATAAGCTGAAAAACATCTAATGGCTGTGGAAATGTGGTTTCTAAAGACAATGCAAAGAATAACATAGACAAACAGAAAAACCAATGATCAAGTCCTACAAAAAACAAATCAAAAATGTAAACTGATGAGAGAAATTAGACGTAGACAGTCACAGTTTTTGGACACGTTATGAGAAGAAATAAATTGGATAACTTGATGACAACTGGCAAGATCGAGGGGAAGAGAACGAGGGGACGGCAGAGAAGTAAATACCTCGATGGCTTTGCCAAGTGGTATGGTCGAGACAAGAAAACATGGCTGATTTACGACTCTGGTCATCGTGTGAGATAGTGAAACATGACCACCTAAGCTTATCGGCATGACACATAATGATGATGATGATATGTATCCAAGATATTTAAACTTTATAGCATTTCCAATTTTGTCGTCGTTGACTGTAATTTATGTTGTTGTTGTTGTTGTTGTTGTTGTTGTTGTTGTTGTTGTTGTTGTTGTTGTTGTTGTTGTTGTTGTTGTTGTTGTTGTTGTTGTTGTTGTTGTTGTTGTTGCGGGGATCGATAGCTGTCGCCGTTCGTGATTAATTTAGCAGACAATATTGTCCAGTTATCTTGATCTTATGTGACAATATAACAACAACAAATAATTGTCTAGAACAGTGGTTCTCAACCGGTGGGGAATTCCTCCCCAGGGGGGAATTTTAGGGTTTCCAGAGGGGAATTAAGATTATTTCAAGATCGCGTTAATGCAAAACCCGATTACTTGATATTGTTTTTCTCTTCAGACGTTACGATTCTGTACGTCTCATCCTTCTGAAATCCCATTTTATAATGTAAGTAGACCCGCATATCACGTTTTCTGTAGACGTCTAGACATGTTTTTTTTTTTTTGGTTTTTTTTAGCATATCCTTTACAGGACTTAGCTGTCAACACCAGCATCTTTCAGCTGCATGTTGATCTCTTGGCAAGATTACGCTCAGTAGTTTGCCATTGCTTTCTGAGCGGCCGGCTCAGTATCCCGCAAGTCACGAGCGGGGGTCGAACCGCCTCAGCTCTCGCTCCGCTACGAGACTCTGCGTGATAAACGGGATTACAGAGAGAAAGTGTTGTAACCCCACAGCCAGAGAGACCGGCTGACATGTTTTAGTATGTGCTATTAAATTTAGCTTCCATTTTTACGTATACTGTGGAAGGGCGGAGGTGGGGGGATTTTTAGGGAGAAAATACGAAAGGGGGGAATGGCGTTCTGAAAATATGGTGAAGGGGCACGGGCCAAAAAAGGTTGAGAACCACTGGTCTAGAAAATCGCTTACAGCCAATAAATGCAAGGCTTGATCGTGACGTCAGGTGAAGGACGCGCAACTAACCTCACTGTTATGTTATTACAAGCCTTGGAGGTCAAACATCAGAATATCTAGCTAATGTATCAATGCCGCCATCATATTCTTCCACTTTTGCCGTCAAGCGCCGTTGGGCGCCATAGCTGTCTCTCCAGCACTCAGTGGATGGCACTGGGTAGTGTCATTCCGTGTGACTGTACACTGTCTTTGATGTCGTCAACCCATTTTCTTCCCGGGCGTTTTCTTGCTCTGGAATCAGAACTTCTTTGATGAAGTGCCAGCGCTGGTAGTTGATGGTGTTGGATTCTAACGAGATGGCGAAATCATTTGAACTTCTGCCATTCAGTATATGTTGCCTAGGGTGTTGATCCCATTGTCTATCTGATAACATCATTTCTTATTCGTCTCGGATAGCTAAGTTGACAGCTCTCCTCAAGCATTGCATCTCACAGGTGTTGATTTAGCGCAAGTGCGATCTGGATAATGTCCAAGCTTGACACTGCTAGCATAGGATTGGTGTGAATATGCTATTTATTTGCTCGTAGTATAAAGTTAAGTTGGTTGCACATCCTTTTCAGGACGTCACAATCAACCCCAGCATTGTTTGGCTGTTTGTGGCTTATATGCAAGTTCACGTTCAGTAGATGTCGATTGCTTACTGAACGACCGGCACTCATACTATTGCAACGCAGCGCAAGACGATCTACTTCCAAATCGCCCGCAACTGTTTCGAACCCGTTATGTGGGATTACGAATTGCTTTCGTAACCCCTTCGCCACGTGCCGGCCGTGTATAAAAGATAAATACACATCCCCCCCCCCCCCCCCTCGCGTATACCGCCGTTGGGATGTGAAGTATTCGGTCATCACATAGTCTAGGACAACGACACATGGGGTTAGGTCCACAGTTCCCTTCCTAGTCACTTTTATATTGCAAGGAAATTCGGAACATGATCAGGTAGTTTATGAAGCTGGGTCTTCCCAAGGGCGCTGAGGATCGGGAAAACAATCAGTCATGTCTCTGCTGGGGATTGAAACTGGACCTCAATCTTGACGGCAGAGGGCATTCACCACGATAGAAGTGTGGTGTCTCGATGTTTATGCAACAGACAGACAGACAGACAGACAGACAGACAGACAGACAGACAGACAGACAGACAGACAGACAGACAGACAGACAGACAGACAGACAGAAAGAGAGAAAATCAAATCAAATCAAATCAACTTTATTAGGGTCACAAATTGGGCGCGCAGGCCCGTCTCACATTCGGCCCTTCCAATCACTCGTCTTTCATTCATCAAGAGCATTATACATTTACATAGGAAGAAAAATAAACATTGTGAAAAAGTATGTGACGTAAAAATAGTGATGCTCCCACACACACACACTCACACACACTCACACACACTCTCTCTCTCTCTCTCTCTCTCTTCTCTCTTCTCTCTCTCTCTCGATCTCTCTCTCTTCTCTCTCTTGCTCACATCATTCACTCTCACGCTCACTCATTCACTCTTGCGCTCACTCATTCACTCTCACGGTCACTCATTAAGAAAGAAAAGAAAGTCTCTTGCTGTTCAAGGATCAAAGACACTTTCAGATTTAACTATTTATGGTGCCTTTGTTCAAAGTATACACATTTTAATACCCAATTGCTAGACACTACTTACTCTAACCGGGTTACTCGTCAGATGTCAACAATTATTTTCGCGGGAAAACAAACAAGGTGGAGCCAGTGTCTACACGAACACGCACATCACAGGAAGCGACATCACAGGAAGTGAAATCTTTATTCTAGATCAAAGGATCTCAACTTATTTCCTCTGTAGGCGTCCAATGAATTGGCTACAATCATTGACTTCTCGTACCCTCTTTGGATAACAATCACCTTCAAATTAATATACTGCGGGGGTGAAACCGTGGTCGACCATTATGTGTGGTTGATTCAGTCATAGGATTATTAATCTGAGCCAGGTCGTTCGCCTATATCTGCGTGTGCTTTTACATTCGTCGAGTTGCTCAGCCATATTTTGTGTTGTACAATCACAATCATGACCATCACCAACAGCTGGGTAGAGAGCCACGGTAGCTTGCCAGCCTTACCGGTCGTCTAGTGTTCCAATTCGTATGGAGTTGTATAACTAGACTGAACTTCCATGTCGATCCAGCCTACAATTGGTACGAGAACATGCCTGGGAAGTAAAAGCGGCCGTCTAATACCAACCACATCAGCCACTGAGTGCCATCTAATACCGACCACATCAGCCACTGAGTGCCATCTAATACCCAACACATCAGCCACTGAGTGTCATCTAATACCCAACACATCAGCCACTGAGTGCCATCTAATACCGACCACATCAGCCACTGAGTGCCATCTAATACCGACCACATCAGCCACTGAGTACCATCTAATACCAACCACATCAGCCACTGAGTGCCATCTAATACCGACCACATCAGCCACTGAGCGCCGATTATTTAACCTTTTATATCACCCACTGAGTGCCGATTATTTAACCTTTATTCTCAACAGGGCAGAGGCCGTTAACTAACTGACTTCAAGCCCTCGTACAAACAGTATAAAATAACACAAAATAATGCAGCTGTACAGAACAGAATTATGAAAAAATACAAGGATGTTGCGGCGACTGTCCTTCATCAGCAAACAAATACATACACAAATCCCAACATAATGTCACGGAGAAGACTCTCCGGTGATAATATTAAGGCGTAAGGACGGGATGAGAAGAATGACAAGATAAAGAAATGAGAGCAATGAAGAGAAAATGAAAATTTAAAAAAAAGAAATGTTGCTACTTATCTCAGATTCCCAGGCTGTAATACTAACACGGATAGTCACCTGTGTCCTCTTGTATACACAGCCGTGGGAGTCTGTGGGTCATGGGGACCGGGGTGAGGGTTAGTATCGGTTCAGTGAAGATCCCAGGTAAATGAGTGGAAGTGGTAGATGAAAAAAGGGGACAGGAAGGTGAGGCGAGAAACTGGAAGCAATGGAGATATGATCGTGGTCCGAGAGTGAAAGCTAAAGTGTCCATGTGGATGTCTGTACAATGCATGAGTGGGTGCCAGTGAATGGGTTGGTCATAGTGGATGAATATTAAAGAGCAATGGTGTGTGCACCTAAGTATGACGATGATATCTTATAACCGGGGCCGATTAGTATACAAAATCTGTGTGTAACACCACATACCTACTATTCCTTATGGCGTGAAACAGGGTTATTTACTTGACTTACTTAATAGCTGGAGAATACTTGAGATTAGTGAAATAACGCCAGGTATAAACTCTCATCATGTACCATGTACTGAAGCCTTATAGATAATCAGAGAGCTGATGGCTGTGGAAATATGGTTTCTGAGGAAAATGCAAAGAATACCATGGACAGACAAAAAAACCAATGAACAAGTCCTTCAAGAAACAAATGAAGATCGTAAACTGATTAGAGATATTAGACGTAGACAGTCAAAAAAATTTTTGGCATGTTATGAGAAGAAATGAATTGGAGAATTTGGTGACAACTGGCAAGATCGAAGGGAAGAGACCACGGGAAAGACCGAGAAGTAAATACCTGGATGGCTTGGTCACGTGGCATGGTCGAGACAGGAACACAGAGCTGATCCACGACTGTGGTGAACGAGTGAGATGGCAGGACATGACCGCCCACGCTTATCGGCATGGCACATGATGGATGGATAAACTCTCATGTAGCGACTGACACTCGTAGAAGTATGAGAAAATATCATCATCATCCAGTGCCTTGCCGGCTAGCCTAGGTGATCATTCCTCTCCGTACATTGCGATTTCCGACGTCATGGATCAATTCGTGTGTTGATTCCCTTCCGCGCCATGACACAAGACTGTCAAGAATCTTCTCACGCTGTCTCCCTCTATCTCTCTTTCAAAAAATCTTTCCGGTTGTCACAACATGTTCCATTTTTTGTCTTCCTCATAACGTGGCTAAAAAAAAACGATGACTGCCTCTTTCTGGTGTTTGTGATAAGTTGTCTTTGCTACTTAGCCTCCGTTTCTCATTTTGGCTGTACAGTTAATTGTTAACATTCTACTCTAAAACCACGTCTTCAAGGCTTCCATTGGTATTTTCGCCTGTTTACTACTTCACCTTATGCCGTGAACAAGGATCGTTTACTTTACTTACTTAATCGCTGGGAAACACCTGAGATTAGTCAAATAATGCGAGGCATAAACTAGCAGTTATTTATTGGTACTCTTAGAAGTATTTGAAAATACATTAGGGGGAATTACAAGACTAAAATAACAAATATGTATAGCGATACACAGCTACAAGAAAGCGACAGCTTTCTTTTGTCATATGATGAGAAGAGAGGCACTGGAGAACATCGTGACAACTGGGAAAATTAGTGGCAAAAGAGGCAGAGGCACACCATGAGAAATTATCCTGGATAAACTGAGACGGTGGCATTGTGGGATATCAACAGCATAGTTGATCCAGATACCATGGACTGAAAGATGGGGGTGAATGCCTACGTCAGCTGGCGGGGCACTTGATGATGGTGATACATATACAGCCACGAAGGGATACGAAGATATCACATCGATATGCATCAACACTTCGCTGATGGAATAAGTGTTAGTTAGTCACTCAGCCAGTCAGTTAGTCACCAATCAGTCAGTCAGTCAGTTAGTCAGCCAGCCAGTCAATCGGTCAAGCTGTCAGTCAGTCAGTTAATTAGTTAGTTAGTTAGTTAGTTAGTTAGTCAGTCAGTCAGTCAGTCAGTCAGTCAGTTAGTTAGTCAGTTAGTTAGTTAGTTAGTTAGTTAGTTAGTTAGTTAGTTAGTTAGTTAGTTAGTTAGTTAGTTAGTTAGTTAGTTAGTTAGTTAGTTAGTTAGTTAGTTAGTTAGTTAGTTAGTTGCATACCATTACCATTATTACTGCATATGCACCGACACTCGATTCCTCTGATGATGTGAAGGATTCGTTCTATGAGGAGCTAGACTCCGTGATAAGGGCAGTTCCAAAATCAGACTACATTTATATGCTCGGTGATTTCAATGCTCGTATGGGCAAAGACTCGAGTTCATGGCAAGTGTGCCTTGTAAAATACAACATCGGTCGTGTGAATGAAAATGGGCAAAGGCTGCTGGAGCATTGCACCAGAAATGACTTATGTATTACTGTCGCAGTACGTGTCGTCCCTGGGGTGAGGGGAATCACCACCCACATTCTTTTAACCCCATATCATTATCTTGAGGATCTCCTAGAACTCTGTCCAAAAAACCCCGTCAGTCCTTGGATCACTCACTCTCTCTCTCTCTCTCTCTCTCTCTCTCTCTCTCTCTCTCTCTCTCTCTCTCTCTCTCTCTCTCTCTCTCTTTCTTTCTTTCTCTCCTACTGCTTACCACTGGACCATGCCCCCTCTCATTCTTTTCCAAAACATACTACACAACTCTAGCTTCTAAAAAAATGACAAATTAATTTAATAAAGAAAAGTGGTCAGGTATGTGCAAAGTGTATGTGTAAAATGTCTGTCGGATAATATAGTGTGTATTCAGAATCAGACCGAACAGCTCAGGATCAAAGTCTTCATCACAGTACTGGCCACACAACAACACCATAGATCAAGGACAGAAGACCTCACAAAATGATGCGTCTCTCCGGCCAAGTGTCGACTTCCTCCAATGGCTCTTGGATAGTCCAGATGCCTGGTCACCAATAGTGGATATAGTCCAATACTGACCATGAATCTGACACACACAGTGTAACTAATATGCCCCTAAATGTTCTGTGATCTGATAACCCTTGTACAGTAAAATAATGTTTACTGTCACTTTGAAAACACAATTTTAGTAGTTACTTTCTCAAAGGAATTCACCAATTGGAAAAACACAATGTTCATTGTTAAGTTCTCTGTATAACTACTATTGTTCCTGTTACTGGTGGTATTGTAAGTATCTTCACTCTACTATGCTGATAACTACCACTGAGGAATCACTCTTAGATGATCATCGGTTCCTGTTCAGCAGAGGCCAGGTTCTTGCAGACCCTCTGGGTCATGGGCCCAGTGCACAGAGTAAACACTGCCTTCAATGCTCGAGCCATAATCTTCTTCTATGACTTTTCTGTTAGCTTTTTTGGAAAACATAGTGGAACCTGTTGAAGAGAGACACCTGGTGAGAGCAACCCGATTCCAACCTTTATTAGGTGAGTGTAGGCCGACGGCCGCACTCAGATATATAATAGAGAACTAAACTCTGTCATAAGGCAGAAGAGCTCATCACATCGGTCTGAGTCATGGTAAGACAAGGAAAGACTAAAGGAAAAGTGCAGAAACCCAGTAGATACCATACTTGAAGATCCCACCATTTGACATTTCCTTTATCCCCCAACCATCCTCAATCTCCCTAAATATCATCCCACTACATTGTTCTTAACTCACTGAGTTAATTGATATCTCACACTAGCTAGTTTTAGCAACGCGATAGCCTACTGCTGCCGACGCTCCTATAATACGTTCTCACGATGCACATTACTACACTCGATTCCTAAGAATCATCTAATTTAGGTCTATTTAATTAAATACCACATATTTATTCCTGTTTGAAATCGAGACTACGAAATCACACAATGGATAGATGTCAGCCGATGTAAATCAACATAAGACACTGTAGTCTCTCTCCCTAATCAAACCAGGAACATCACACACGTCCTTGTTGTCTCACAACATTTGGTCAACTCCCGCCAAAGTTGTTTATCCAGACTGTTTTAATACTGTGTCTGAATGACGTCACAAATCTGACTTGACACTTGGCGTCGAGAAGTTATTTTTCTCTCTCCTTTTTCGACTCGATGTCAACAACTCGCCGGTTGTCCCGTTTCATCTGCGGACTTGTTCCCGGCACTCCAATAAGTCCTGCCGGTCTGTGATCTTGAGAATCTTTCCCCCACAACAAAAGATCTTACCGACTTTCACCAGGACAGTCTGTCTCCAACTTCAAAAGATGGCTGCCGCCTGTAGACGAATGGCGCGACAGTCCTTCATCGATCGACAACTCCAAGAATTTCGCGACATAGGCCCCCTCTTAAGAGAGTAGTCCGCAGTCAACTCTTTCTCATTGGAAGTTCGATCAAGATGATCTATTCCTCTTCTTCAGTCTCTGGGAGATGGCTCAGTACACCAAATGCTGATGGTCTGCCTGTACCCTCAAAGGTATTGCCTCCCCATCCATTAGGCAATCTCACTGACAGCCTATATCCTAGTCATGACAGACACTAGTGTTGACACATCGCCCCTGTACGTTCGGTCGGCCAACTTCCGACTTGCGTAAGCGATGGCTCACAGTACAGACGGAACGTCCTATCCTAACTGTAACAATGTCTTCATACCCGCTTAGTGTCCCCAAGCGTTGCATCCTGGGATCTGCGGTATCGTCCTCAATAGACAGAATCGTCTTCCCCAAAACTCCTGGACCTTTGCTTCCAGGCTCATCTCGGTCGATATTGGATCTGGTCAGCCAATCTTCGGTCGGAGTCTCGGGTATCTCGCGCCGTTCTTGACGTTACCCACCCCTTCTGAACTGGGCTACTAGCGAATCTCTCACCATGGGCCTCTCCCTGACGTGTGATTTCCCTCCTCTCTTCGGTTGGAAAATCTGACCTGCCACGTACGTTTCCATAGGCCCTCCTATCTAGTACTTGGGATCTCTGGTCTTCGTCTGGACCCGTAACCCTTTTCACAATGGCTGCCATCACCCTAAGGTAAGAAGATTTGTCATAGAATCTCTCCTCATATTTCTGGAGGAGATGCCTAGGGAGACTTTTCAGTTCTTCCCCGATCCGGATTTCGTAGGTGGTCTTGGAAACAACCTTTACCACAGGATAAGGTCCTTTCCATCCTACTTGGAGTATATTGTTCTCTGCTGGACCCCACACTACTACTCCGTCTCCTACCTTAAGAGCTACTTTACTCTTCGTCCACTTTTTGGGTGGTGCCATCTGGCACTCTGGGCAAGACTTAACCCACCGGCGTACATCACCGGTCATTCCTGGCCAGCAATAATGGCAGGAAATCTGCTGCAGCGTCTCTCTGACACCCATATTTCGATTCTCGGGTATCTGACTTCCGGATATGGTGTGTCCGCTACTGAAGAATGTGAGGACGGTGGGCCTCTGGGACCACCAGCTGCTCGTGCAGTTTGTCTCCCCTTCCGGCTCTCCGATAAAGCAGCCGATTCCTCAGAAAGTACTGTCCCCGTTTTGGTGAGTCAGCACTTCTGTGCAGCTTCTAGTAGCAAGGACGCAACGTTGTGTCCTTCCTCTGGGCAGTATGCAATTCCCCTGGCACAGGGTTGGTGCATAGTGTGTCTGCCTCTTCTTTCTTCCCTTTGGATCCAGTGGCTACTGCTCCCAGGTGGGCGGGTTGCTTGGGGACCCCCAAGAACACATATTTTATACCAAGGATCACGGGAAACAGGGAATCAGGGAATACAGCTGCTAGAATAATGCCCGTGACGTACCTGGACTTAATCTCCACCTTGGCGATTGGCAGCGTCATGGCAACAGCACTCCTCATTGCAGGCTGTATCTCAATGGTCTCCCCTGTGAGTTGATCTGGACGTACCAGGCTGGCATCAATCACGGCTTCCCCGTCTAGGCCAATGTCATAGAGACAGGTAACCTGCTGGCCGTTGACTTCGATCAGTTCGACCACAGGTAGCCTCTCTTGGTCCAGAGTTCCTTTGACGACCTCGACTTTTTCAGTGGCAACCGACCTTGGAGCCACGTGGCAGGCCGCGAAGTGAGAGCTTTTCATTTTCGATCTGCAGTCTTTCATGTTGTGAGAGGGCGACTTGCAGATCGAACACCTCTTCTCAGACCACTGCCGTTTTGGTTGAGAGTTGAGTGGGCTCTGTCTCTCATCCTTCGTCTTCTGTGAACTCTCCTCTGAAGTCTTCACATATGGTTCCACTTTCTTTGTTTCTTAGCCTTTGAATTTCTTTCGGTCATGTTTCTCCTGACCTTTTATGGTTAGTGTACAGGTTTCTTCCGCTTCCCCATGGACTTCAACGAATCTTTCAGCCAGCTTATTCACGACATCAAGCCGTTCCGCCCCTTGTTCTCCCAAGAATGTCTTCAGAGGTTCTGACATTTGCTGTCGCATCTGGTCGACTATCATCAGCTCTACCAGACTCTCATAGTCATACGTGAACCCAGCCAAATCCATCCGATTTTGGATGTAGGATTTCAGACGCATACTGTAGGCGGCGAATAGTTCTCCTGGCTCTCGTTTCGCTGATCGAAACTTCTTCCTATATGTATTTAATGTGATCTCGTAATGTTTCAGCAAAGCGGCTTGCAATTCGTCATAATTGTTCTCGTGTCCTAGCGGCAGGCGGGAGTAAACCTCGTAACCTATCCTGCGTAATCCCTGGGACAACTTAAGACACCATTTGTCACGATCCAGACCCATAGCAACAAACATTGCCTCGAAGCGTTGTAAGTACTGGTCGATTTTCTCTTTGTCTTCTTCATAGACAGCCAAAGGAAACTTCATAGCATGGTAACTATGTCCACCCACTGGGGTTGAGCCAAGGAGAGAGGAACCTCCAACTGCTCCCTCAGTTTCCCCACTAGATTGCCTCTTAAGCTCGAGTTCCCGCATTCGGTACTCATGCTCCCTTTCCTGAGCTTCTTGTTCGGCTTCTAATCTCTTAGCAGCTTGCTCCGCCTCAAGATTCTTAGCTGCTTGCTCAGCTTCAAGTTTCCTAGCAGCTTGCTCAGCTTCATGTTCTAACCTTTTAGTGGCTTGCTCAGCTTCAAGTTCCAACCTTTTAGTGGCTTGCTCAGCTTCTATTCTTTTAGTCTCTAACTCCATCTTTCATAATTCCATCTCGGCCTTCCGATCTTCCCTTTCTGCTTGACGAAAATCTCTCTCCACCTCCTGTATGTACTCTGTTAGTGCAGAACCCGACAAGCCCATTCCTTCACCTCTTGCCCTCAGTTCTGCCATATCTAGTTTAGGAGTGGCCATATTTCAGAGAGGTGAGTCAGCAGGTTGAGTGTAAATTTCTCTAAACAATATATGGATATTCACTATTTCAAATGTATCTATATATTTAACACCACAC
This sequence comes from Cepaea nemoralis, assembly GCA_014155875.1. Lineage (NCBI taxonomy): Eukaryota > Metazoa > Mollusca > Gastropoda > Stylommatophora > Helicidae > Cepaea > Cepaea nemoralis. The sequence goes on along the minus strand of JACEFZ010018801.1, from coordinate 454,937 downwards.
AGCACAACATAAAACAATCTCTCAATGACAAGAGTAGAATTAGGACTAAAGACCTATGTAGACTTGTGAAGTGTGAACAGGTAAGCTATGTGTCTTAATTCCTATCCACATTCTCCCTAGCTGGATCCTCATTAATATGATATCACCGTCCCGTGTCAATAGATCCCGTGTCGAAAGATCCCGTGTCGATCCCCCAGTAATGTCGTAATACGTGTCGTCCCTGGGGTGAGGGGAATCAACACCCACATTCTTTTAACCTCATATCATTATCTTGAGGATCTCCTAGATCTTTATACAATACCCTGTCAGTCCTTTGATCTCTCTCTCTCTCTCTCTCTCTCTCTCTCTCTCTCTCTCTCTCTCTCTCTCTCTCTCTCTCTCTCCTACTTCTTACCACTGGACCATGCCCCCTCTCATTCTTTTCCAAAACATACTAACAACTCTAGCTTCTAAAAAAAAATGACAAATTAATTTAATAAAGAAAAGTGTCAGGTATGTGCAAAGTGTATGTGTAGAATGTCTGTCGTATAATCTAGTGTGTATGCAGAATCAGATCGAACAGCTCAGCATCAAAGTCTGCTTCATCACAGTACTGGCCACACAACAGCACCATAGATCAAGGACAGAAGACCTCATAAAATGATGCGTCTCTCCGGCCAAGTGTCGACTTCCTCCAATGGCTCTTGGATAGTCCGGATGCCTGGACACTAATAGTAGATATAGTCCAATACTGACCATGAATCTGACCCACACAGTGTAACTAATATGTCCCTAAAATTTCTGTGATCTGATAACCCTTGTACAGTAAAATAATGTTTACTGTCACTTTGAAAACACAATGTTAGTAGTTATTTTCTCAAAGGAATTCACCAATTGGAAAAACACAATGTTCATTGTTGAGTTCTCTATATAACTACTATTGTTCTTGTTACTGGTGGTATTGTAAGTATCTTCACTCTACTATGCTGATAACTACCACTGAGGAATCACTCTTAGATGATCATCGGTTCCTGCTCAGCAGAGGCCAGGTCCTTGCAGACCCTCTGGGTCATGGGCCCAGTGCACAGAGTAAAAACTGCCTTGAATGCTCGAGCCATAATCTTCTTCTATGACTTTTCTGTTAGCTTTTTTGGAAAACATAGTGGAACCTGTTGAAGAAAGACACCTGGTGAGAGCAACCAGATTCCAACCTTTATTAGGTGAGTGTAGGACGACGGCCGCACTCAGATATATACCAGAGAACCATACTCTGTCATAAGGCAGAGGAGCTCATCACATCGGTCTGAGTCATGGTAAGACAAGGAAAGACTAAAGGAAAAGTGCAGAAACCCAGTAGATACCATACTTGAAGATCCCACCATTTGACATTTCCTTTATCCCCCCAACCATCCTCAATCTCCCTAAATATCATCCCACTACATTGTTCTTAACTCACTGAGTTAATTGATAACTCACACTAGCTAGTTTTAGCAACGCGATAGCCTACTGCTGCCGACGCTCCTATAATACGTTCTCACAATGCACATTACTACACTCGATTCCTAAGAATCATCTAATTTAGGTCTATTTAATTAAATACGACATATTTATTCCTGTTTGAAATCGAGACTACGAAATCACACAATGGATAGATGTCAGCCGATGTAAATCAACATAAGACACTGTAGTCTCTCTCCCTAATCAAACCAGGAACATCACACGCGTCCTTGTTGTCTCACAACATTTGGTCAACTCCCGCCAAAGTTGTTTATTCAGACTGTTTTAATACTGTGTCTGAATGACGTCACAAATCTGACTTGTCACTAGGCGTCGAGAAGTTATTTTTCTCTCTCCTTTTTCGACTCGATGTCAACAAATGGCCGGCTGTCCCGTTTCATCTGCTGAATTTTTCCCGACACTCCAAAAAGTCCTGCCGGTCTGTGATCTTGAGAACCTTTTCCCCACACAAAAAAAAGATCTTACCGACTTTCACCAGGACAGTCTGTCTCCAACTTCAAAGGATGGCTGCCGCCTGTAGACGAATGGTGCGACAGTCCTTCATCGATCGACAACTCCAAGAATTTCGCGACAATTACAACCTCCTTTTTTTAAACAAAAGGGCTGCATAAGGTCATATGGAAACATCCAAGATCAGGCAATTGGCATCAGCTGGACTTCATCATCACACGGAGACACATCTGAACCAAACATCATTAACTAGAAGTTACCACAGTGCTGACTGTGATACGGATTATTCTTTGGTTGTTGCAAGAGTTAGACTGAGACCAAAGAGAATCTACACAGCTAAACATAAATCTACCCCCCCCCCCCCCCCCTCTAAGGATTAATATTATTAACACTCACAATCCTGAAAAGTGCTTTGAGTTCCACCAGCAACTTGAAGACGCTTTCACTGATACATCAGAAAATTGTACAGTAAGTCAAGTGAAAAGTGGGGTAAACTTAAGGAAACTCTTTATAAAACTGCGGTAGGAGTTTACGGCACTGTGGATATTTAAGAGGCAGGACTGGTTTGCGGCAAATAGCCAGGCACTGGAGCCCTTGATTGATGAAAAGAAGATAGCTCTCTTAAGAAACAAAGAAAGAACAACTCGTAACACTCTCAGTGAGCTGAAGCAAGCTTGGAAGGATGTGCAAAAGGCTGCCAGACAGTGTGCAAATTACTATTGGATCCGGTTATCTGAATCCATTGAAAACGTAAGTGATAAGGGAAACATCAGAAGCATGTATGAAGGGATATAGAAAGCCTGTGGTCCAATGATCAAAAGAAGTGCATCACTGAAAACCTTGACTGGAGAAATCATCACTGATAAGAAACAGCAGATGGATAGATGGGTCTAGCACTATTTAGAGCTTTACTCAAGTGAAACCAAGCTAGCGGATGATGCCCTCAACGCCATAGAAGCCCTACCAACTCTTGACCAACTGGACACACTTCCTACCATAACAGAAGTTAAGTGTGCTATAAATGAACTTGCATCTTGCAAGACTCCAGGTAAGGATGGGATTCCAATAGAGGTAATCAGGAGTGGGCAAGACACACTCACTCTACAGATCCACCAGCTAATAGAGCTATGCTGGAGAGAAGGACAAGTCCCACAGGATTTCAAAGATTCAAGCATCATAACGCTGTACAAGAACAAGGGCGATCGAAGCGACTGTAACAGCTATAGGTGTATCTCACTTCTGTGTTATGTTGGGAAAGTATTTGCCAGAATTGTTCTGCGCGGTCTTCAAGTCCTATGAGATCAAGTCTACCCCGTATCACAGTGCGGCTTCACTGTAGAACCGGTCTACCATTGATATGATATTCTCATTGCGACAAATGCAAGCAAAATGCCGGAAACAAAATCAACGATTGTTTATTGCTGTCACATGATGGACCAACGTGATTTAACCATTATGAGAATAAAGGCGTTCTGAATTAGCGGCATGGTCGAGGCCAAAGGTTGTTTCAACAAATCCAGAAAATGTAACTGCACGTGTTTACATCTGGTCGACGGATTGGGAACACTCGGTGGTGAGTGAGACAAGTCCCTGCATCGCTGTGACAGTTTGTCAACATTTGAATACAGATGGAACCCGTCGGATCCTGGTTGCAATCGGATGTCAGCCATCACAGGTCGGGCAAAGTTGGGTTGGGGGGGGGGGGGGTTTTTAAACAGGGGTTTGGGAAACGGGGGGGGTCGGAAGGTCCTCTGTTTTTGGGGGTTGGGGGGGGGGGGGTCTGTTGACTTTTTGGGGAAAAAAACCAGAAAATTGGGGGGGAAAATGGGGGGAAAAAAAGGGGGGGGGTGGGTTTTTTGGGGGGGGGTTTGGTTTTAGGGGGTTGGGGGGGGTTTTAGGGGGGGGTTAAATTTTAAAAAGGGGGGGGGGGGGGGGGGGGGGGGGGGGGGGGGGTGGGGTGGGGGGGTTGGTTGTGGGGGGGGGGGGGGGGGGGGGGGGTTTTGGTTGGGTGGGTTTTGGGGGGGGGGGGGGGGGGGGGGGGTTTGGTTTGGTTTTTTTTTGGGGGGGGGGGGGTTTTTTTTTGGGGGGGGGTTTTTGGTGGGGGGGGGTTGGGGGGGGGGGGGGGGGGGGGGGGGGTGGTGGTTTTGTGGGGTGGGGGGGGGGGTGGGGGGTTTTGGTGGTTTTGGGTGGGGGGGTGGGGGGGGGGTGGTTTTTTGGTTTTGGGGGGGGGTTCTAGCCTCTGACAGTGACTAAGCCAGGGAAAATTGATTCTTGACAATGGATGATATGTCCAAATAACACCTGTGTGGACAGGAAGAATACCGTCACGTGACCAATTTTAGGTTTTGCCAAAAACCATGATTGGAGAGGACAGTTGAACTCAAACCTTGGATTTTAGCGGACGTGCTTCGGCACTGCGGTTTTGATTGGAAAATGTCTACCGTGTGCAAATTGAGTTAATTTAATTTTACACGTGCCTGTCATGGCAAGAATGGATGTAATTGGATCTAACTGCGGTGTTGCCTAAGGTAGAACCTATTATAATTAGTTCTAATTAATATAGGCTGTAGCCTTGTTAAAACTAAAGTGTGATGATTAGCACTGTTAGTGGAAAACTAGCTAGAGTAGGGAAGTGATACTTGGCTCTGTTAGTTGAAAATAGATTAGTGAAGTGTTGATAAGCTTTACTAGTTGAGAATTAAGTAATGAGGGATAATTGGGATATTCCAGTAGGTGTCCCTGGTGGGCGGGGTTCCGCATTCTGTTTGTTGATTTTTTTTTTCTTGTCTTGGCCTGATGATAACCTATGTGTTCAGTCATCAGTCCCTGACAGAGTAGGTTCACTTTATTTTCTGAGCGAGGCCGATGGCCACGATCATCTAATAGAGATCAGTGACGGGGAGGCTATCACCAGTTGTATGATTTATTTTACAGGTTCCTCTGGTTGGAATGAAGAACCCGGAACCAATGAAAAATCCGATCCCGGATAAATAATGATGTAGAGAGATGGGCCAGCAACTTTCGCAACGGAAGAAGTTAATACACATTGCTCGGTGGAGCCTAATGGTATATGTATCCTACATGAGTGAATACCAATCGTTAACACACCTGAAGTGATGGATGTTCAGCCCATGAGGAACTAGATCAGTAGGAACTGATGTTCACATTAGATGAAACCAAACATTGAAGTGTAGTTGTTCCATGTATCTAGGAAATCAGAACTTTCAGACTATATCTAGTGAATAAAGCAAGCCATTTTTGTCTAGATACATTGACTGTTTAAGAGTGAAAATACAGAACTAATAGGAACCGTTGTGTTAGGAACAATAATAGTATTTTCCAGGATTATATATTTACATGGGATTCAGATCTCATGGTCATCAGAGCTCCTGGAGGAGGACATGTCTGGAGAGAAGGATACGACTTCGGTGAGGTCTATTGTACTGACTCGTGTGATGTCGTGTAATCCTTGCCATGATGTGTGCACTATGATCCTGAACTTTGAGGGCTGACATATACATTTATGTTATTATACACGACACACATTTTTCTTCGCATACACGTCTCATATACGTTACACTTTTCTTTTAATAAATTAATCTTTATTAATTTTTAGAAGCAAGAGTTGTTGAGTATGTTGCGTTGGGGAAGTATGAGAGGGGACATAGTACGACAGTGAGAGAGTGATAGGAAAAGGTGTCCATGGGCTGATGGAGTGTGTTGGACGGAAGCTGGTGGATTCTCCAGGATATTGATAAGGGAAACAATATTATAATGTGGGTGTTGACTCTCCTCACTCCAGGGACGACACTTTAAAGGAGGACACGACAATTGCCTTCATCGACCTTACAAAGGCATTTGATTTGGTCAGTCGTGAGGGTCTGTTCAATGCAATAAAGAAGAATGGCTGCCACCAACGCTTCTGTCCATTGTGGAATCGTTCCACACCGGCATGAAGGGTATAATCAAGTTTGATGGTGCAACTTCAGAAGAGTTTGAAATCAAGAGTGGAGTTAAGCAAGGTTGTGTACTATCCCCCACCGTCTTTGGAATATACTTTTCACTTCTACTGAAATGTGCCTTTCGTGATCAGGATGCCGGTATATACATTCACTCACGAAAAGTTGCGGCCTCTGTAATGCTCAGAGATTGAAGGTCAAGACCAAAATTAAGGAGGGTACTAATCAGAGAGTTGCTTTTTGCAGATGATGCTGCAATTATGACCCACTCTGAGGAAGAATTGTATCTATTATCTGCATTCTCCAATGCTTGTTCTGAATTTGGTTTAACAATTAACAAACAGAAGACACAGATTATGTCACGGGGTGAACATGGGGTACCGTCAATCTTTATAGACGACGCCGAACTGGAGACAGTAGAACATTTTGCATATCTAGGATCAGAGGTAAATAGCAAATTATCCCTAGATCAGGAAATCAACATCTGGATTGGTAAGGAAGGAACAATAATGAACAGGTTAAGAAAAAGAATCTGGGAGAACAGGAAGCTTACTGCCAAAACAAAAGTCCTCGTCTAACAAGCCTGTGTCCTTAGTACTCTTCTTTATGGCAGTGAAACCTGGACAGCTTACTCACACCAAGAGAAACGCTTAAACAGCTTTCATATGCAGTGTCTGCGAAGAATACTTGGTATTAAGTGGCAAGACAAAATCACAAATACTGAAGTATTGGAAAGATCAGGTTGTGTGACGGTGTGTTCCATGCTCAGTCTTCGTAGACTTAGATGGATAGGACACGTTAGGAGGATGGATGATGGTAGAATAGGAAAGGAAATTTTTTTTTTTGGTGGTAAATTATAGATGGGTAGGAGATCACAAGGTCGGCCTCTACTACGATACAAAGGTTTGTGTAAGTGTGATTGATACAGGCATTGATAATGCACATTAGGAGCAAGTCGCCGCTGAACGTGTTGCATGGAGGGCAACTATCAGAAATGGAATAAAGACAAAGGAGAAAATGATTGCAGATAAAGCACATACATAGCGTGAGAGACGTAAGATGGTGCATGATGGTGGAAATGACTATGTTTTCACATGCATCCACTGTGGACGAACACTTACAGCACGAATTGGCCTTATCAGCAGCCATATTCGCCACCGGCATGGGTTGTAGTTATTAAGTCTTTTTGAAGTACAATGTACCAAACTATCATCTGTCAAGACGGAAAGGTGCCAATGAATTATATATATATATATATATATATATATATATATATATATATATATATATATATATATATATATATATATATATATATATATATATATATATATATATATATATATATATATATATCTTGTGTCAGGTCTTAGTCAGATATGACTGAGCTACCGTATAACAGTAGACGGTACTACCTGCTTTCTGTTAGCGCCGAACGTTGGGCGGCGCTTACCAAACCCGACACCCCACATTGTGCCAACGGCTTCGGGCGGAAGAGCGCAATTGGGAGGGTACAAGCCTTACCCTGGTGCGAGGAAATGCAACCTAAAGACAAAGTGTCATGGCAGGGCAGACCAGGCCCTAAGCCTTGGTTGGCGGCTGGCCTAGGATCGAAGCTCCGACAGGCGGACAATTAGAGCATTGCTTTGCTGATCCGGCAGCTTCTGCAGCTTGTCTTGTTCCAGATGTAGAGGTGTTACCTTTCCTCTGGAGTGAACTAGGCAGGCCGAGAGAGGGATCATGCTGCATGGGCAACACATTATCTCTATATTTTAGCCCAGGCTTTGTGCTATGGAGAGGCAATAACTCCATCCCTTACAAACTATCGTCTGTCAAGACGGCAAGGTGCCAATTATATATGTATATGTATATATATATATATATATATATATATATATATATATATATATATATATATATATAGATAGATAGATAGATAGATAGATAGATAGATAGATAGATAGATAGATAGAGAGAGAGAGAGAGAGAGAGAGAGAGAGAGAGAGACAGACAGACAGACAGACAGACAGACAGACAGACTGACAGACAGAGACAGAGACAGAGAGACAGACACCAATCCCCACGCCCTAAGTCCATGCTTAAGAACCTCTGAGAATTCGAGTTAATCGCAGAGGATACAAGAGTCGACAAGTGCAATCACTTGAGTGCTTGTACGTCATGCAGAAGGAAGTGCATTGTCTCGGTGGTTTTAGCTTCTAACTGGCTGTATGGTTTCGAACCCACGCTTAGGTACATCTGACTGGGAATCTGAGTTCATTGGAAGACGGAAACAAGTAGTGGGAAAGTTCAATTACTTGAGTGCTTGTTTGTCTTGTAGAAGGAAGAAGTGGACTGGATTGGTGGAACCATGTTAGCTTCTAACTAGTTCAATGTGGGATGTGATATGTGTGTCATCCCATCTCATCTTGTTCATCTTGTAATTTTCTGTGTCGAGGTGAAGCTTAAACAGCGGAAGAGAATGCCCGTTTATAAGCTTCGTATATCTGGGTAGACAGATGGTTTGCAATCAACGACAGAAAAACCAATGATCAAGTCCTACAAGAAACAAATTAAAATCGTAAACTGATAAGATAAAATAGACGTCGACAGTCAACATTTTTTGGTCACGTTAAGAGAAGAAATAAATTGGAGAACTTGGTGACAACTGGCAAGATTGAGGGTGAAAGAACAAGAGGAAGGCATAGAGGTAAATACCTAGATGGCTTGACCACGTGGCATGGTCGAAACAATAACACTAAGCTGATCCACGACTCTGGTTATCGAGTGAGATTGCGAGACATGACCGCCCACGTTTACTGGCATGGCACATGATGATGATGATGATGATGATGATGATGATGATGATGATGATGATGATGATGATGATGATGATGATGATGATGATGATGATGATGATGATGATGATGATGATGATGATGATGATGATGATGATGATGATGATGATGATGATGATGATGATGATGATGATGATGATGATGAATCAACACACACATCTTGCCTCCACGTTGGAAATCCTGGCAAATATATTGTATGCAATCAACACAGACGCCTTGTCTTCACACAAAAACCACACAAAAATTTAGGGATATCGGGTAATAACTAGGCAAAATACAATAGGCAAGCTGTTGGAGAATGTAATTGCCAGGAAAATATCAAGTCAGCTAGAGAGGCAAGGTTGTTTCCCACCTATCCTTTTAGGGCACCGTCCAAAAAGAGAAACCTGGACCAACGCAGCAGTTTTTGCCCAGGATGTCTGTCAGAAGTCGGGGTGCCCCACCGGCTAGATGAAAGTATTATTCACTGGCGAGCAACCCCAAATAGTCAGAAACTGACTAGGGACAAAATCTATATGGCTGAACTATAGATTAGGCCCATGAATATCCAACGTACAGCTCTAAGTGGCTCGTTACAAAATTGAAATGAACTGTGCTGAATACTCGCCAAGGAATAGGAAAGAGATGGTTAGCTAGGATAGATTTTTAAAGTCTGAATTAAAGTGTAATGACAACTATCCTAGTACAGGTTTTTCTCCCTGACTACTCCCTTCCTTGGTGTTTAAGTGAACCCCCACCAATGTACACACACAACCACGTATGCACAATTGGAAAAATATAACGCTGAACTTATGAGTAAAACAAACTACAACATTTATTTACTAATCATAATAATCTCCATCTGATGTTTCTTTAAGATGATGATGAATGCATATGAGTTTCTGTACTACAAGTAATCATGAAGGTGAAATGATTAATATACAATACGTAACTCTGAATCCTGTCTGGATCAGTGAGAGATCAGCAAACTCTCCAGTGGAAACAAACAACAGCTTGCCGGTATTCTGACTCCTGTCAGTCCTGGCTCTACATAGTCATCACTCGTTCTTGAGATCTATAACATAGGTGCTCCGTGTGAGAGCTTGAAAGAAAGTCAAGAATGTGTTATATCTAGTTCTACATCAGTGCAATCCTAAGTAATACTAACACATACATATACAATGACCAGTCTGGCCACGTTTATCTTCCAGCTCAACTGCGTTCACCATCCTCCTTCTCCCTCCTACTGTCTTAGTCGGGGACGGGCTTTTCAATTGTCACACACGCCTGTAATGATTACATTTCTGCCGCCCCATGTCCATGCCACTAATACAGAAATTCTCTGTCGTACAGCCGCTCCGTCCAAAGTTGGTTTAGCAGCTCACAGGGTCGGTAATGGTATTATAATAGCACCGGGTCATCCGGGCTTATAAGCCGTGACCAGTATCTGTACCAGACTTCAGTAAATTACCGTCCATCATGAAAAGGTTAAGCACCATATACCCTATAACAATTGTGGGTAATGTCTGTACCATTACACCTCCGTTTCCAACACAATCGATGGCCAGTGTGCCCATGCGCACACAAAAGCACAACACGAATTTATTCTTAATGATTTACCATATAACAAATCACATCAAATAAACATAAGGTATGCGAATACAAAATGACATATAAGATTATACTTACATACGAAATATGAATGCAAAAGGGAAGTAATATCCTTGTCTACAACAAACTGGGAAACATAGTTTCCATATACGTTACAGAACAAATACACAAATTCTGCATATGGCAATTCAACTAAATCAACCTCCGTTATACATACATTATATTACTTCAAGATAGACATATAATGATACTCAAAATATTAGCATAAGGCATTATTAATGAGTAATAATATTGTATACCTTCAAAATGAGATATACAACAAGTCTAATTTAAGTGACCACACAGACCAGCCAAATTGCTGATCTGTCCGGTTTAGTCACCACTTAGTTACTGCTGTGGTAAGAATTAAAGTAACAGTCAATTGACTATATTCTGTACAACAAATGCACACACCAACAGGCAACTAGAATAGTGTACAAAGAAATGACAAGCCTCTACCAAGACACATAAAAGTATACACAGACAATGATACTTCTTGAAATAACCTAGGTCAGATATAGACTGAAAATCAGTACATACATCTAAAAGACTTGACTAGTTACTAAGAAATAACTTTCCTAGTGAAATCTAGCAACATCAGAATCATACATATGACTACAAACGAGCTGGTGGCCTACCTGTTCAGAGATTTTTTCATTTCTAACATGACCAGAGCTAACAGTCTATTTTATGCTGAGTCCAGCAGACAGTATTATCTCCCAGAAATTCCCTTCATAAATTCTTCATATCTCCCCCTGACGTTAATTGCAGTTCTCACTTAAAAACTGGCCATCACTCTCATTCCTCCAGTCTTGCTCTAATAAAATGTTTCACACATTCCTACCAGGCAGACTCATTATCTCCCAACATGTCCATCATAAATTCTTCCTGAACTGGCCTTCACACCTTGCTCCCCTCTGTCTGGTACAAAGTTCACAGGCCCAGTGTTAATTGCCTCTGCCAGACACCCAACACCTAATTTCCGAATCCAGTCCGAATGGTTTATTATCCTTCTAACACCCCGCCTTTCTACCTGTCTACAGGAGTTACTAGCCTCTAGTCAAGTTTAGGATCAGTTTTACAAGGTCTGTTCACACTCTGTTGAGTCTGTGTGAATGGCTGGACTTGGCATGTTTATAGCTCCAGGTTGCTTGTGTCAGGCCTGGGCAGTTTTAATTTCCACTCACAGTCGCGGTTCATTTAACACTGCATAACTGTGTGGTGTTATTATCAATTCTGGGTCTGTTTCTCCTTTCCCCAGCATTCTTTATGATAGAGAATTTCATTCCTTGTTCTGTAATATCTCTACATGGTTCATCAAAAGTGAACCGAAATTTGTTCTGGGAAGTAAAGGCTGCATTTCATGACAATGTCTATGAATGTTTCCACTCAGGCATTGAAACATGTGCTACGGCGATTGATCTTGAGGACGCGTACAACAGAGAACCATTGGATTTTTTAATGCTTCAGCTTTTTGAACTCAAGATAAGTCCATTCCTCCTTAGTTAGATCGCCGCAGCTCTCTTCCAGCGGAATGTACTTTTTAGATGTGACAGTTGGACTCAGAACCAACAACAATATACCCTGGCCTGCCACATGGATCACCATAATCTCCGGTGCTGTTCAACGCCTACACAGTGAGAATTACCAGCGAGCAGATCAGAGAGGACATTGTCATATGCCGACGATGTGTTAGTGTAGCGTCAGGTTAAGGATAGAGATCTAGTGGCTGTGGATCTACAATTAGAACTAAATCGCATAAGCACTTGATGTGTGAAATTTGGGGCAATGGTCAACCCAACGAAGGCAGCGGTGAGATGGTTCTCTTTGAATAACCATATTGTCAACACTCCAACACCAACTGTAAATCTGGGTTCAGAGACGGTGGAAAGAACGCAGGCAATGAACTACCTGGGGATACGTTTTGATCGAAGTCTTGCTTATCATGAGCACATAGACCAGGTGATAACAAAGGCCAAGCGAGGACTGGCTGTGATACCGGTGATGGCGGCCGCAAACTGTGAGCAGCGCCATCTATGTCTCCTTTACGAGGGTCTGGTCATGTCTGTTTTGGAGTACTGCGATGGCGATCCTGACTATCAGCCGTAAGCAGAGGGAAAGGATGGAAAGGCCATGCGCATTATTCTTGGATGTACAAGAGATACAGCATGCAGGGCGATGCGCTATCTTCTTGGTTTTCCGGCCATTGAGGACAGAATACAAATGTGCAGAGCATGGGCCTACCTCAGAGTCAATGCAAACACACACATCCACTGCACAGTGAAATTAAGAAGGTAAAGAACAGCAGGTTAAAAAGAGGAAAGTCGTGAATGGGTCAAGCCGAAGACATTCTTCAACAGGTGTGTTCACTTGAGGACTTAGAACCTGGCGAGGAGTGGGTACGAATGCCAACAGATTCATGTACTTCATTTTCAATTTGCATCAAACTAAACAGAAAATGCAGATCAGAAAATGCGGCTGCTATGGAGGCGGAAGTACAGGCTTTGATCTTCGAGAATTTTTTTGGAGGGTGATGCTGTCATTTACACAGATGGGTCGGTCGTTCGACGAGTGTGAAGTGCATAGGCTTTTACGGCTCAGGCCGGAGGGAGAATTCTGAAGGAAGACTCTGGTGCTTTTGCATTGACCACAAGTAGCCTGACTATGGAAGTCATGGCAGTAAGTAAAGCAATAACATGGTTCAAGACACAGACATTCACTAGGGCATGATGCCTTAGTGACTCAATGAGCGTGCTTAAGAAGATGGGGTGGATCCGAAGAGAGTGGTTGCTGTCTATGGAGCGGTCTCGGCTGGCAACTATTAGTTTCATTGCCGTGCCAGGGCATGCGGGTGTACGAGGAAATGAGCGGGCTAACAAGCTTGCAGGTACTGTGGAAGGTGGACGAGCCATGGACCTGGCTGACATTCTGAAATGCTCTACGAGAAGTAAGACTTTTGAGAGAACCAAGTGATGACTGTGAATCTACAACCATGGTCAGACTGCGAGAACAGCAAATTAAAAGAAAACTACGCAGGAAGCCAAAGAAGATTGATAAACCAACACAGAACTGGTGTCGTTAGCCGCTACACGCTGCGGGATTTGCTGAGGAGGGGATCCGAGCACTAATGGACTGAATGGTTCGATGTGCAATGAGGATGATCTGTCGATTAACTAACTAACTAGCCTTGCCTCTCCGATAGATATCTGGATACACTGATGGTATGCAATCAACACCAACGCCTTGCCTCCACGTGGGATATCTGGATAGACAGAAGGTATGCGATCAACACCCATGCCTTGCCTCCACGTTGGATATCTGGACAGACAGATGGTATGCAATCAACAACCACGCTTTGCCTCCACGTTAGATATCTGGATAGACAGATGGTATGCAATCAACACCCACTCCTTGCCGCCGCGTTAGATATCTGGATAGACATATCGTATACAATTAACACCAACGCCTTGCCTCCACGTTAGATAGCTGGATATACAGATGGTATGCAATCGCCACCCATGCCTTGTCTCCAGGTTAGATATATGAATAGACAAATGGTATGCAATCAACACCCACGCATTGCCGCCACGTTAGATATCTGGATAGACAGATGGTATGCAATCATCACCTACGTCTTGCCTCCACGTAAGATATCTGGATAGATAGATGGTATGCAATCAACACCTACGTCTTGTCCTCCACGTTAGATATCTGTATATACAGATGGTATGCAATCAACACCCACGCTTTGTCGTCACGTTGGAAATTCTAGGCCGAGAGATGGTTAGCAAGAAGCATCCATATCTTATCTTCACGCTGGGTATACTGGGTAGACAAACAAGTTGTTAGTTACATGTCCTTTACAAGATCAACCCCAGAATCAATTTGTGTTGGTGCTAGCTCGCTTCGAACTCACGCATAGCTCATACACGAGTAGTAGTAAGGGGGGATGTAACTAATTATATTTTTAGGATCTGAATCCTTCTGATGACGTCATTTTTTAACTATATAAAAAGTCATGATCCTTTGCTCTGACGTCAAAAAGAAGATCCTTCGGGGACACCTTTTTTTTAAAATTTTGGCGGGTATTTTCTTGGGTCTGGGTGACCACTTCTGGTTGTCCTGATGACTACTTAGGTCCATAGATACCCCCTACCCAGGTCCACCATACCCGACCTGACGCGTTCCGAAGCGACCCGGGGCGAACCGAGCGGACGTCGGCGCGAACCGGACCTCGACGCGGGTGGGGCACCCCGGCGGTGGTCACGTGGTGTAATCGAACCCCAGTCATGTAGATCCCCTGCTTCGATGAGGAGGCCGAGATCCAATATGACAGAAAATGATTTATTCCATCTCTCGAGATAACTCGAGTAAAGTCAATTAATGACCGCCTTAATAAACTTTCCACCATGATAGTTAAGTCGGCATGTTTCCATAGTACCCATGTATCAACATTAAGCGCTTGGTGAAAATCTGTTTTAAAAATATACTAGACAACTATAGAATAATACTAAAAATTAACCCTAAAACTTAATTAAACACCAAAATTTCTTGTATGTTTAGTGTAGAATAGTAATGTCAATAAAAAAAACTACGAATCTCAATTAATTTAAACCATAACTTCCGAGATAATTATAAAAATATGTAATATTATTAAACCACGCAGTTATACCCCTTAATTATAAACGTATGCCAAGGGAGACTATTCGTGGCTCTTGACTCAACCAGAATTGTTTCCCCTTTTGCGTACTGACCTCCCCTTGAATGACTGCATACCTGCACACACAAGCAAAGGTTACAAGCTGACCCATCACGCTCCGCTAGAAATACAATGGCCAGCGACCGTCGTATGAGATTATCCGATACCTATCAACCAGAACGCCTAGGGAATTTTCAATTAACGTCGACGGACTTCAATGCTTATCACAGATACAGATCAGAAGACGTGGTACAACCGGGATTGTGAAGGGACTATTTGCGCAGAAAATAATAAACTATTCTAAAATATAGCTATACGAAGCTGTTACACAAAGTGTATGTGTGCGCGCATGTAGGCGTGTGTGTGAGTGTGTGTGTCTGCGCGCGCATGTAGGTGTGTGTGCGTGCGTGGGTGTACTGTCGAGTGTATGTGTGTGTGTGTGCGCACTAGCAATTATAGGACATCGCAGTCAACCTCAGTATTCTATGGAGTATCTGACTTCCTGGGGCAAGTTTTGCAATTGTCATATTATGTACGAACGGCAGTCATGTCGTGTGTGTGTGTGTGTGTGTGTGTGTGTGTGTGTGTGTGTGTGTGTGTGTGTGTGTGTGTGTGTGTGTGTGTGTGTGTGTGTGCTATCTATTACATGGACGTCAGCAGTCAGCCCCAACATTGTTTATGCAATGCATTTACAGGATGTTGCAGACAGCCCCAATATTGATTAGTTGCTCGTGTGTCATCGTGACATCCGTGTGTGCGTGCGTGTGTATGTGTGTGCGTGCGCGCGCGCGTGTGTGTGCTATCAATTATAGGACGTCGCACTCAACCTCAATATTCTATGGATTGTCAGCCATCCTGGGGCAAGTTTGCAATTGTCATATTGAATGAACGCCAAGTCAGGTCATGTGCGTGTGAAGAGGCTGTATCAAAAACTAGTTGTCTATCTATTACAGGACATCGCAGTCAGCCCCAACATTGTTTATGCAATGCATTTACAGAACGTTGCAGACAGCCCCAACATTGATTGGTTGCACTTGTGCCATCATGACATTCGTGTGTGCGTGCGTGTGTATGTGTGTGCGTGCGTGCGCGAGCGTGTGTGTGCTATCAATTTCAGGACGTCGCACTCAACCTCAATATTCTATGGATTGTCAGCCGTCCTGGGGCAAGTTTGCAATTGTCATATTGAATGAACGCCAGTCAGGTCATGTGCGTGTGAAGAGGGTGTATCAAAAACTAGTTGTCTATCTATTACAGGACATCGCAGTCAGCCCCAACATTG
Organism: Cepaea nemoralis; assembly: GCA_014155875.1. Classification (NCBI taxonomy): domain Eukaryota; kingdom Metazoa; phylum Mollusca; class Gastropoda; order Stylommatophora; family Helicidae; genus Cepaea; species Cepaea nemoralis. The sequence continues at coordinate 438,566 of JACEFZ010018801.1, read as the reverse complement.
TTTATGCAATTCATTTACAGAACGTTGCAGACAGCCCCAACATTGATTGGTGCACGTGTGCCATCCGTGTGTGCGTGCGTGTGTATGTGTGTGCGTGCGCACGTGTGGACTATCAATTACAGGACGTCGCAGTCAACCCCAATATTGTTTTGTTTATCGTGAACCATCATGACATCCGTGTGTGTGTGTGTGTGTATGTGTGCGCGCATGTAGGCGTGTGTGGGTGTACTGTCGAGTGTGTGTGTGTGTGTGTGTGTGTGTGTGTGTGTGTGGTGTGTGTGTGTGTGTGTGTGTGTTTGTATGCTATCAATTACAGGACAGCGTAGTCAACCTCAACATTCGTGCTTCCTGGGCAAGCTTGTCGTTGTCTTTCTGAACAACCAGCACCCATGATCGTCTGTAGTGTCTGTCATCAGGATTACCATCATCATCATCACCCAGCACCACCAACAAAATCATTATCATCATCATCAGCATCAGCTTCGTCAGCAGCTGAAAGTGACCGATCGGGTGACTCACCACAAGGCTATGTCGGCGGAGTGAACGTACATGAACGTGTTCAGACATGTCTTTGGGGAAACTGGAGGATGACTCAGAGCGTACGAACAGCATAACGATACAGCCGATCAAATATGGATATGTTTCCGGTCATATGTCTAAGGTATACAATCGAAACACGTGACTAAAACCGGCTAAAGATGGCGTCGCACTCGATCACATGTGTAAGGGTACAACCACGTGGCTAAAACCGTTCAAAGATGGCGCTGTGACCGGTCACGTGTCTGATGGGACACAGCCGTTCAAATATGGCGATTTTTCCGGTCATTTGACTAAGGTATACAATCGAAACACATGACTAAAACCGGTAAAGATGGCGTCGCACTCGAGCAAGTGTGTAAGTGTACAACCGCGTGACTAAAACCGATCAAAGATGGCGCTGTAGCCGGTCACGTGTCTTATGGGATACATCCGAAACACGTGACTAATGATAAAAGATGGAGTCGCATCCGGTCACATTGCCAGACAATATTCTGATGAATCATTCTACGTCAGAAAATACCGTGTATAAGACGACCAGCATTCGTCGAATAGAAGTACCGGTCTCAGTGAACAGCAACCAGCTCACAATGTTACAACTCGCTAATGGTAAGTTGGTTTTGTGATAAAGCTTTCACATTTTCGTTGTGGTTCTCCAAGTAGGCGTATGGATAACCTAACAATACTAGTATAATACAGGGGATATATGGTGCTAGACGCATATATCTGAAGAGACAAGCAATTTCTTCCTATAGTATTGTAGGCTGGTTCGACAAGGAACAGCGCTGGCACTCGAACCCTCGAACACAGCACTATGGTGGTACCGTACTAATATAGGTAGTATGTGTAGTCGTAGGGAAAGGTGAACTTGTACTGCGGGGTCCACATACCTATTATCGATAGAAATATATGAACTGTGTAATAGAACGTACATGTCAGATCCATAGCTATTATCTGTAATATCCATGTCTATAACGCTGATAAAGTACCCTATTCTTATCTGTTTTACAGATTCCGAGACCCACGAATACCTAATTAGCAAACTGTTGAGTATACTAATAGCTGAACCATACAGCTATTGCATGGCGTGTCTTAATGTCCCACAAAATCCCGAGCGCATCCTCGACTATAATCGACAACATTATACTCCAGAACCAGCCTCACCGAATGTCGAGCGAACATCAATCATCACCGGCATCCTTAACCTTTAGTCAATCCACACTAGCGGACGAGTATTAAAACACCTACATAAAAACAAAATGGTTGTAATATACTTACAGGCTTGTCTTTAATACCTGACCAGGCCTCAAGACGAAGAAATCTACCAGGGGTGTGAGGAGACTGTATATGCATATCACTGGTATTCTGAGTTCGCAGACTATAGCTCACAGTGACTACAGCGCAAGTAACACCGCGACCTCTACGCTATCTGTTTCATCATGGCTAGAGGTCATGTGGCGACCATGACCCGCATTCTCCAACCCACCTCAAGCATACAACAGGTCAAGGAGCGGTTAGTAGAACGCTTAGTCGCGCCATACGAACAGCCACGTAATCTGAACCGCTTGACCTAAGAAACTGGCTGAAACCGGTTTTACGCGTGGCTCAAATAACTAGTATATACACCCGAGGCTGGTAACACTCAAGCATTGTGAACAGAAGATGACTACAGACCTCAAGACTGTGCCTGCTAACTGGGTCTACATGACTCGTAGTGGTGAGACTATTAGACCAGTGGGCGGTGGTGATAAGGCCGTGTATGTCTCATCCTACAGAGGAACGACGACGTTACACATCTGAAGATTTTACGGTGAAGCCGACCAGAAATTCCCGACTAAGACGGGTATGACACTTACTCGACAAGAATATGAACAGATGAGCGCCATGCATCTCGAGATCCTAGCTGACTTTGACAGACTCAACCAAGTTAACCAAGCCAGTAACGAAATCAAACAAGGTACTAACAGAGACAAGCAAGTCAGTAACCAAAACATTCAAGTCAGTGCTCATGTCAAACAACGCACTACCAGAAGCCATCAAGTCCAAAACACTCAAGTCAATGCTCAAGTTAAACAAGGAACTAACCGAAACCACCAAGTAGACGCATACTATACCACTAGTTATCAACCCAGCTACAGTCAGATGTGTGATGACCACAGCAACCAGATGTGTGATGAACCCAATAGCCAGCTGTTTGATGTGCAACAAGACACCAACCGAAGCAGTCAAGTCCAACACACTCAAGACAGTACTCAAGTCAAACTAAATGAAGCCACCAAGTAGACGCATACTATACCACCAGTTATCAACCCAGCTACAGTCAGATGTGTGATGACCCCAGCAACCAGCTATGTGAAGAGCCCAATAGCCAGATGTTTGATGTGCCCGACAGTCAGATGATTGATGGCCCTGTTGTCTACAATACTCAGATGTCAGCCCACCAATCAGGAGACCAGCCTTATGACTACAGACCAAGTGACATATACATACCAGGCTACCAGCTGGAAAAACTAAACTACTCAGACAATGGTGTGAAGAAACCCAGAAACGACATACAATGTGTATAGCTCTGTATGTGAAAATAAAATGCTGTGATGATACTATCTATACCAGCTCATAGCACATCATCCGTTTCGTGTAATGACAATATGAATTTTGTTTTTTATTATTCTTGTAAAATGTACTGAAACACTGTAAAATGCACTGAAATACTGTAAAATAAACAGGTATATAGATTATAATTACGGTTTGGTTGTTGAATATTTAGTGTTTACGGTGTATATAGTTGTCATGCGATGAGAGAATGAAGGGCAAAAATCTCAATCAAGTAATAAGACTTATAAAAAGCTCACCCAAACTCATGAAAAGTAGGAAACTTTGTTAACCAAATGTGAAAAGTTTTGGTCACATTTCATCCAAACTTATAAATAAACTATAATTGAAGGAACAAAATAAAATTTCAACAATAAAATTGTACAAAAAATTAACAATTTAATTTCTCTTTATGTTTCTAACTTGAATGTTTCATGTAGAAATTTAATTGTTAATTTTTTGAACAATTTTATTGTTGAAATTTTATTTTTTTCCTTCAATTATAGTGACTTATTACATAAGATACGTTTAATTTTCTCAAATACACCTGTTGTTTGTATAGGGGACAGGCGAATATCTTATAAGTTTCGATCAACTTTGGTCAAACTTTTCACATTTGGTTAACAAAGTTTCCTAGTTTTTTATGAGTTTTGTTTGACATTTGGTCAAACTTGTCCAAACATTTTCACCTTTGTTTAACACATTTTTCTTACTTGGCCAAGGTTTTTTCCATTTGGTTAACAAAGTTTCCTACTTTTCATAAGTGTGGGTGAAATTTGGTCACACTTTTCACATCTGGACAACAAAATCTCCCACTTTTCATAAGTTTGGGTGACAGTTGGCCAAACTTTTCACGTTTGGTTAACAAATTTTCCTACTTTTCATATGTTTGACTGAGATTTTTATAAGTTTGGTTTGAAATTCGACTAATCTTTTCACATTTGGTTAACGAATTCGGTTACTTTTCATAAGATTGGGTGAGCTTTTTATAAGTCTGGTTGAAATGTAGCCAACATTTTCACCCTCGGGCTAACAAATGTTATTACTTGGCCAAGATTTTTGCCATTTGGTTAACAAAGTTTCCTACATTTATCAGTTTGTTTGAACTTTGGCAAATTTTCCTACTTGTTGATGCTTGTGGTTGAACTTTGACCAAACTTTTCACGTTTGGTTACCAAATTGTCCTACTTTTCATAAGTTTGGATGACATTTGGCCAAAATTTACACCTTTGATTAACAAATGTTCCTACTTTTCATAAGTTTGACTGCGCTATTTATACGTTTGGATGAAATGTGACCAAAACTTTTCACATTTGGTTAACAAAGTTTCCTACTTTTCATGAGTTTGGGTGAGCTTTTTATAAGTCTGGTTGAAATGTAGCCAAAAATATTTTCAATTTGGCTAACACATTTTATTACTTAATTGAGACTTTTGCCCTTCATTCTCTCATCGCATGACAACTATATACACCGTAAACACTAAATATTCAACAACCAAACCGTAATTATAATCTATATACCTGTTTATTTTACAGTATTTCAGTGCATTTTACAGTGTTTCAGTACATTTTACAAGAATAATAAAAAACAAAATTCATAATGTCATTACACGAAACGGATGATGTGCTATGAGCTGGTATAGATAGTATCATCACAGCATTTTATTTTCACATACAGAGCTATACACATTGTATGTTGTTTCTGGGTTTCTTCACACCATTGTCTGAGTAGTTTAGTTTTTCCAGCTGGTAGCCTGGTATGTATATGTCACTTGGTCTGTAGTCATAAGGCTGGTCTCCTGATTGGTGGGCTGACATCTGAGTATTGTAGACAACAGGGCCATCAATCATCTGACTGTCGGTCACATCAAACATCTGGCTATTGGGCTCTTCACATAGCTGGTTGCTGGGGTCATCACACATCTGACTGTAGCTGGGTTGATAACTGGTGGTATAGTATGCGTCTACTTGGTGGCTTCGTTTAGTACCCTGTTTGACTTGAGTACTGTCTTGAGTGTGTTGGACTTGATTGCTTCGGTTGGTGTCTTGTTGCACATCAAACAGCTGGCTATTGGGTTCATCACACATCTGGTTGCTGGGGTCATCACACATCTGAATGTAGCTGGGTTGAAAACTGGCGGTATAGTATGAGTCTACTTGGTGGTTTCGGTTAGTTCCTTGTTTAACTTGAGTATTGACTTGAGTGTTTTGGACTTGATGGCTTCTGGTAGTGCGTTGTTTGACATGAGCACTGACTTGAATGTTTTGGCTACTGACTTGCTTGTCTCTGTTAGTACCTTGATTTGATTTCGTTTCTGGCTTGGTTAACTTGGTTGAGTCTGTCAAAGTCAGCTAGGATCTCGAGATGCATGGCGCTCATCTGTTCATATTCTTGTCGAGTAAGTGTCATACCCGTCTTAGTCGGGAATTTCTGGTCGGCTTCACCGTAAAATCTTCGGATGTGTAACGTCGTCGTTCCTCTGTAGGATGAGACATACACGGCCTTATCACCACCGCCCACTGGTCTAATAGTCTCACCACTACGAGTCATGTAGACCCAGTTAGCAGGCACAGTCTTGAGGTCTGTAGTCATCTTCTGTTCACAATGCTTGAGTGTTACCAGCCTCGGGTTTATATACTAGTTTTTTGAGCCACGCGTAAAACCGGTTTCAGCCAGTTTCTTAGGTCAAGCGGTTCAGATTACGCTGACGTGGCTGTTCGTATGGCGCGACTAAGCGTTCTACTACCCGCTCCTTGACCTGTTGTATGTTTGAGGTGGGTTGGAGAATGCGGGTCATGGTCGCCACATGACCTCTAGCCATGATGAAATAGATAGCGTAGAGGTCGCGGTGTTACTTGCGCTGTAGTCACTGTGAGCTACAGTCTGCGAAGTCAGAATACCAGTGATATGCATATACAGTCTCCTCACACCCCTTGTAGTTTTCTTCGTCTTGAGGCCTGGTCAGGTATTAAAGACAAGCCTGTAAGTATATTACAACCATTTTGTTTTTATGTAGGTGTTTTACTACTCGTCCGCTAGTGTGGATTGACTAAAGGTTAAGGATGCAGGTGATGATGTTCGCTCGACATTCGGTGAGGCTGGTTCTGGAGTATCCTGTTGTCGATTATAGTCGAGGATGCACTCCTCGATTCTATTCAGGCTTAATGTGATTATTTCTTGTTTGGTGAAGTTCTGTTGTAGTACATCCCGCAGTCGAATCGTTACTAGGTCCGCAAAACTACCACCCTCACCATAATCACAAGAATGACTGAATGGATTCTCAGCTTCTTGATTTTGTGGGACATTAAGACACGCCATGCAATAGCTGTATGGTTCAGCTATTAGTATGCTCCACAGTTTGCTAATTAGGTATTCGTGGGTCTCGGAATCTGTAAAACAGATAAGAATAGGGTACTTTATCAGCGTTATAGACATGGATATTACAGATAATAGCTATGGATCTGACATGTACTTTCTGTTACACAGTTCATATATTTCTATCGATAATGGGTATGTGGACCCCGCAGTACACTTTCACGTTCCCCTACGACTACACATTACTACCTATATTATTACGGTACCACCATAGTGCTGTGTTCAAGGGTTCGAGTGCCAGCGCTATTCCATGTCGACCCAGCCTACAATACTATAGGAAGAAATTGCTTTTCTCTTCATATATATGCGACTAGCACCATATATCCCCTGTATTATACTAGTATTGTTAGGTTATCCATACGCCTACTTGGAGAACCACAACGAAAATGTGAAAGCTTTATCACAAAACCAACTTACCATTAGCGAGTTGTAACATTGTGAGCTGGTTGCTGTTCACTGAGACCGGTACTTCTATTCGACGAATGCTGGTCGTCTTATACACGGTATTTGCTGACGTAGAATGACTCAGCAGAATATTGTCTGGCCATGTGACCGGATGCGGCTCCATCTTTGACCATTAGTCACGTGTTTCGGATGTATCCCTTAAGACACGTGACCGGCTACAGCGCCATCTTTGATCGGTTTTAGTCACGCGGTTGTACACTTACACATGTGATCGAGTGCGACGCCATCTTTAACCGGTTTTAGTCACGTGTTTCGATTGTATACCTTAGACATATGACCGGAAGCATCGCCATATTTGATCGGTTGTATCGTTATGCTGTCAGTACGCTCTGAGTCATCCTCCAGTTTTCCCCAAAGACGTACGTTCACTCCGCCGAGATAGCCTTGTGGTGAGTCACCCGATCGGTCACCTTCAGCTGCTGACGAAGCTGATGCTGATGATGATGATGATGATGATGATGATGATGATGATGATGATGATGATGATGATGATGATGATGATGATTGATGATGATGATGATGATGATGATGATGATGATGATGATGATGATGATGATGATGATGATGATGATGATGATGATGATGATGCTGATGATGATGATGATGATGATGATGATGATGATGATGATTTTATTGGTGGTGCTGGGTGGTGATGATGATGATGATGGTAATCCTGATGACAGACACTACAGGCGATCATGTGTGCCGGTTGTTCAGAAAGACAACGACAAGCTTGCAAGGGAAGCAAAAATGTTGAGGTTGACTGCGCTGTCCTGTAATTGATAGCACACACAAACACACTCGACAGTACACCCACACACGCCTACATGCGCGCACACATACACACACACGGATGTCATGATGGTACACGATCAACCAAACAATATTGGGGTTGACTGCGACGTCCTGTAATTGATAGCTCACACACACGCGCGTACACACACATACACACACGGATTTCATGATGGCACACGTGCACCAATTAATGTTGGGGCTGTCTGCAACGTCCTGTAAATGCATTGCATAAACAATGTTGGGGCTGACTGCGATGTCCTGTAATAGATAGACAACTAGTTTTTGATACACCCTCTTCACACACACATGACCTGACTGGCGTTCATTCAATATGACAATTGCAAACTTGCCCCAGGACGGCTGACAATCCATAGAATATTGAGGTTGAGTGCGACGTCCTGTAATTGATAGCACACACTCGCGCGTGCTCGCACACACATAAACACGCACGCACACACGGATGTCATGATGGCACACGTGCATCAATCAATGTTGGGGCTGTCTGCAACGTCCTGTAAATGTATTGCATAAACAATGTTGGGGCTGACTGCGACGTCCTGTAATAGATAGCGCACACGCACACACACGCGCGCAAGCACGCGAGCGCACACGACATGACTGTCGTTCGTACATAATGACAATTGCAAAACTTGCCCCATGAAGTCAGATACTCCATAGAATACTGAGGTTGACTGCACTGTCGTGTAATTGCTAGTGCGCGCCTACACACACATATACACTCGACAGTACACCCACGCACGCACACACACCTACATGCTCGCACACATACACACACACACGCATGTACATACACACACGCACACACGCCTACATGCGCGCACACATACACTTTGTGTAACGGCTTCGTATAGCTATATTTTTTTCTGCGCAAATATTCCCTTCACAATCCCGGTTGTACCACGTCTTCTGATCTGTATCTGTGATAAGCATTGAAGTCCGTCGACGTTAATTGAAAATTCCCTAGGCGTTCTGGTTGATCGGTATCGGATAATCTCATACGACGGTCGCTGGCCATTGTATTTCTAGCGGGACGTGATGGGTCAGCTTGTAACCTTTGCTTGTGTGTGCAGGTACGCAGTCATTCAAGGGGAGGTCATTCCGAAAAAGGGGAAACAATTCTGGTTGTGTCAAGAGCCACGAATAGTCTCCCTTGGCATACGTTTATAATTAAGGGGTATAACTGTGGGGTTTAATAATATTACATATTTTTATAATTATCTCGGGAAGTTATGGTTTAAATTAATTGAGATTCGTAGTTTTTTTTATTGACATTACTATTCTACACTAAATATACAAGAAATTTTGGTGTTTAATTAAGTTTTAGGGTTAATTTCTAGTATTATTCTATAGTTGTCTAGTATATTTTTAAAACAGATTTTCACCAAGCGCTTAATGTTGATACATGGGTACTATGGAAACATGCCGACTTAACTATCATGGTGGAAAGTTTATTAAGGTGGTCATTAATTAATTTACTCGAGTTATCTCGAGAGATGGAATAAATCATTTTCTGTCATATTGGATCTCGGCCTCTTCATCGAAGCAGGGGATCTACATGACTGGGGTTCGATTACACCACGTGACCACCGCCGGGGTGCCGAACCCGCGTCGAGGTCCGGTTCGCGCCGACGTCCGCTCGGTTCGCCCCGGGTCGCTTCGGATCGCGTCAGGTCGTTTATGGTGGACCTGGGTAGGGGGACCTGGGTAGGGGGTATCTATGGACCGGAAGTAGTCATCAGGACAACCGGAAGTGGTCATCCAGACCCAAGAAAATAACCGCCAAATTTTTTTTTTTAATGTGGTCCCCAAGGATCGGCTTTTTGACGTCAGAGCAAAGGATCATGACTTTTTATATAGTAAAAAATGACGTCATCAGAAGGATTCAGATCCTAAAAATATAATTAGTTACCTCCTTCCTTACTTAAACGTGCTATTGTTTCTAGTGTACAGGACTGATATTTGCGTGTGGGCTAGCTTTCCCTATTACCAGTGTCCCTCGCCATCACGGTAACCGACTTCGTAGGAACTTGTACTTTGTGTCCGCAAGTCAAGGACGAGAAGTCAACATTTTAGTCCAACTGACAGGTGTAGCGGTTGAACCCGCAACCTCGGCATCAGCACACCGGATGTACAAGAACGAGTACGCTTATCCATTCGGCGATGATGACCTCCATTGGCTGTTTGTAATATACTAAGCAATTTTAACTCAGTAGTTTGCCATTGCTTTCTGAACAGCCAGTGCCCAATGCCGTAGAAATCAACGCATAGCTGTCTGCTTGCAAATGTCTCGCTGCTGATTTCTAACCCCTTATTCTGTGTGTCGGGAAACTGTAAAACTCCGAGTCCCACTATCCCCTCAGCCGTAGTGTTAAAAAATAAAAAGATGGTAGAAAATCAACCCCAAGTCTTGCATCCCGCGTTATTAACACAATCTTTACATCATCTTCATCAATATCATCATTTTAATAATTGTCATCACCATCATTACCAGCAACTGTTTCATCGTTATAACATCATTATCGTCATTATAATCATCATCGCCATGATCATCATCTCCACCGTCATCATCATCAAATTATTCAGTTCATACACCGGTGTTGAAGGCTTCTGGTTATGTGACCCTCCCTATCTGCTGATCATTTGACCGTCACTATCTTCTGATTATGTGACCCTCACTATCTTCTGATCATGTGACCCTCACAATCTTCTGATCATTTGACATTTCGTTCGTTGGTTGGTTCGTTCGTTGGTTGCTTGCTTGCTTGCTTGCTTGCTTGCTTGGTTAGTTAGTTAGTTAGTTAGTTAGTTAGTTAGTTAGTTAGTAGGTTAGTTAGTAAGTTAGTTAGTTAGTTAGTTAGTTAGTTGGTTGGTTGGTTGGTTAGTAGGTTAGTTAGTTAGTTAGTTAGTTAGTTAGTTAGTTAGTTAGTTAGTTAGTTAGTTAGTTAGTTAGTTAGTTAGTTAGTTAGGTAATCGACAGATCATCCTTATTGCACATCGAACCATTCAGTCCATAAGTGCTCGGATCCCCTCCTCAGCAAATCCCGCAGTGTGTAGCGGCTAACGACACCAGTTCTGTGTTGGTTTATCAATTTCTTTGGCTTCCTGCTTAGTGTTCTTGTTTGGCTACACCTCTTTAAATTTTCTGTTCTCGCAGTCTGACCATGGTTGTAGATTCACAGTGCAGACTGGTTCTCGCAAAAGTCTTACTTCTCGTAGAGCATTCAGAATGTCAGCCTGGCCCATGGCGTGTCCGCCCTCCACAGTAGTCTTACCTGCGAGCTTGTCAGCCCGCTCATTTCCTTGTACTCCTGCATGCCCTGGCACGAATATGAAGATAATCTTTGCCAGCCGAGACCACTCCAGAGACAGCAATCTCTTCGGATCCACTCCGTCTCTGGTCTCTTGAGCATGCTCATTGAGTCGCTAAGGAAACATGTCCTATTGAGTGTCTGTGTCTCTAGCCATGTTATTGCTTTACTTACTGCCATGGCTTCCATAGTCAGGCTGCTTGTGGTCTCAACAAAAGCACTGGAGTCCTCCTTCACAATTCTCCCTCCGGCCTGAGCCGTAAAGGCCCATGAGCTTCTCACGCGTCGGACGACCGACATTTCTGTGTAAATGCCAGCATCTCTGCCTACCGAATTCTCGAAAATCAACGCTTGAACTTCCGCCCCACAGCAGCCGGATTTTCTTGTCTGCATTTTCTGTCTAGTTGGATGCAAACTAAAAAGGACGTACAGAAATCTGTTGGCACATGTATTCACTCCTCGCCAGGTTCTAAGTCCTCAAGTGAACACACCTGTTGAAGAATGTCTTCGGCTTGACCCATCCACGACCTTCCTCTGTTTAACCTGCTGCCCCTCACCTTCCTAATTTCACTATGCAGTGGATGCTGTCTGTTGGCGTTAACTCTGAGGTAAGCACGTACTCTGCAAATTTGTATTCTGTCTTCATTGGTTGGAAAATCAAGAAGGTAGCGCATCGCCCTGCATGCTGTATCTCTTGTACATCCGAGAATAATGCGCGTAACTTCGTTCTGTATCCTTTCCATCCTTTCTATCTGCTTATGGCTGAGAGTCAGGATCGCCATCGCATACTCTAAAACATACATGACCAGCCCCTCGTATAGAAGACATAGATGGCGCTGCTCACAGTTTGCTGCCGCCATCACCAGCATCGCAGTCAAGCCCCGCTTGGCCTTTGTTATCACCTGGTCTATGTGCTCATTATAAGCCAGGCTTCGATCAAAACGTATCCCCAGGTAGTTCATTGCCTGCGTTCTTTCCACAGTCTATAAACACAGATTTACAGCTATCTTCTGATCATGTGACCTTCGCTATCTTCTGATCATGTGGTCCTCACTATATTCTGATCATCTGGCGCTACCTATTTTCTGATCATATGATCGTCACTATCTATTGATCATGTGGCCCTCACAATCATTTTATCATGTGACTCTCACTGTCTTCTTATCATGTGGCCCTCACTATCTTCTGATTATGTGAACCTCACTATCTTCTGATCATGTGACTCTCACTATCTTCGGATAATGTGACCCTCACAATCATTTGATCATGTGGCTCTCATTGTCTTCTGATTATGTGACCTTCACTATCTTCTGATCATGTGGCCTTCACTATCTTCTGATCATGTGGCCCTCGATATCTCAAAGAAAATAGCACAAAAAGTTTACCAACTTGCTAAAATTCAGCACTTCCTGGACGAAAGCACACGAAAAATATTCTATACATGCTATATCCAATCACATCTCGATTACTGTTCCACAGTTTGGGATGGTTGCCCTAAATCTAATTTAAAACGACTATGTTCTCTACAAAACCGCGCTATTCGTCTGGTTTCTGACATAAAGCACGTTGAAAGTAATAATTTGTACAGTCATCTAAGACTTCTACCACTACAAAAGCGCTTCCTTTTCAACAAAGCCAAATTAGTGAATAAAATTATATCTCAAAATACCCCAGAGTATCTTCTGCCGCTGATTCAATCTAATGCAATGAACAGCAAACGCGTAAATTTGTTACATGTCTCAAAGCCTAGATTGGACCTATACAAAACATGTTTCGCCTATTCTAGTGCTCACTTATGGAATGATCTGCCTCCAGATCTGAAAACTCCAATGAGTCCCTACACATTTAACCGAAAACTCTTTCAATACTTAATCCATACCGACTATATGCCACCATAATTCATTTACTGGTATAATTGTTCAGTATAATTGTTCATTATAATTGTTTAACTATAATTGTTCACTATATATGTGTGTGCGTGTGGGAGCGAGAGAGAGAGAGAGAGAGAGAGAGAGAGAGAGAGAGAGAGAGAGAGAGAGAGAGAGAGAGAAAGTGGGTGTCAGAGAGAGGGAGAGAGTGAATGTGTGTGTGCGCACGTGCATGCGTGTGTGTGGAGAGAGTGATTGAGAGAGAAATGGTGGGGGAATGTGTCAGTGCATGCATTCGTACGTGTATGTGTGAGAGTGAGTGAGGGAGTGTATGCGAGCGTGCATGCGTTCATGTGTATGTGTATGTGTGAGAGAGTGTGATTGAGAGAGTGAGTGTGTGTGTGAAGGATTGTGTGTTAGAGAGTGAGACAGTGGGAGAGTTGATGTGTTAGTGTGTGTGTGTGAGCGCGCGCATGCGTGTGAGTGTGTGTATATGAAAGAATACAGAGAGAGAGAGAGAGAGAGAGAGAGAGAGAGAGAGAGAGAGAGAGAGAGAGAGAGAGAGAGAAAGAGCTGAGCAGATGCATGTCATGTAACACGCATGTTATGTAACACGCGAATCCATATGTTTGTGTATTCTCATCTGTCATATTATCAGTTAAATACCATTTGATTTTATCATGCATAATATAAACTCATGTTCATTACTGTAGTTTGAGTGAGTTAGTCAGTGAGTGTGAATGATAGACAGAACGAGTGAGCGTGAGAGTGAATGAGTGAGCGGGAGAGTGAATGAGTGAGCGGGAGAGTGAATGAGTGAACGGGAAAGTGAATGAGTGAGCGGGAGAGTGAATGAGTGAGCGTGAGAGTGAATGAGCGGGAGAGTGAATGCGTGAGAGTGAATGAATGAGCGGAAGAGTGAATGTGTGAGCGTGAGAGCGAATGTGTGTGTGTGTGTGTGTGTGTGTGTGTGTGTGAGCGAGAGAGAGAGAGAGAGAGAGAGAGAGAGAGAGAGAGAGAGAGAGAGAGAGCATCACTATTTTTACGTCATATACATTTTATGTACACATTTTTCTCCATGTTTAACATTTTTATGAGACTGCTCATGACAAGTGTCAGTGTATGTGTGTGAGTAAAGTGTGGGAGTTTGTTCATACTAGTTTCAATACTAACGTGAGACATTTTGTATGTGTCTAGATGTGAGGAAGTGTGAGTGTATGTGGAGGATGTGTGTGAGTGTGGGGATATGTGTGGGTGGGGGGGTGTGGGGGGGTATGCATTTGGATGGGTTGGGGTGTGTGGGTTTTGGTGGGTAGTGGTATTTGTGGGTGTTGGTGGGATGTGTGGATGGATGTGTGGGGGTGAAAGTACGGGTGTTGGAATGGGTGTGGGGGATGTGTGTATGGGTGGAGGATATGTGTATGGGGCGGATGCAGGGGATGTGTGTTTATGTGGGTGGAGATGTGTGGATGGTTTGAGGAAGTATGTGTGGGAGGCGGGGTTGTGTGGGTAGGGGATTGTGTTGGGTGGATTTGGGATGGAAGGGCGGGTGGGGAGAATTGTATGGTGTGTGGGTTTGAGATATGTGTGCGGTGTGTTGGTGGGGGATGTGTGAATGATGTGTGGGTGGAGGGTATGTTTGTGGTGGTATGGGTGGAGGATAGTGTGTGGTGTGGGGGATGTGTGTGATGGGTGTGGGGAATGTGCGTATGGGTGGGGTATATGTGTGGGTGAGCAGGGGATTGTGGTGGTTGGGGGAAGTATGTGGGGGAGTGTGGGTGGGAGATGTGTGTATGTGGATGGGGAATGTGTGGGTGGGGGTGTGTGAGTGGCTTAGGGATGTGTAGGTGGGTGACGGAGTTGTATGTGTCGGGGTGGGATGTGTGAGTGGGTGGAGGATGTGTGTGGGGGTAGGGGTATTGTGATCGAGAGATGTTTGGTTGGGAGTGGGTTGGTGGCGGTGTGTGGGTGCGTAGTGGAGGATGTGTGAGTGAGTGTGTGTTGGTGGACGGGTAGAGAATGCGTGTGTGGGTGGGGAGAGGTGTGTGGTGTGTTGGTTGGTGATATTGTGTGGGTGAGGTATGTGTGTGTGGGTGGGGGATTTTTGTGGTGTGTGAGTGGGGGTATGTGGGGTGGATGGGTAAGGGTATCTGTGTGGGTGTGGGTGGGATCATTTTGTGGTATCTGGGTGGGGGATATGTGTGTGGTGTGTAAGTGGGGATGTGTTGGTGAGGGATATGTGTGTGTGTGGTGCGTGGGTTGGGAATAGTGCGTGGTAGGGGGTGTATGTGATGTGCGGGTGGGGGATTATGTGGTGGGGATTAGGTTAAGGCATGTGTGGGTGGGTGGAAGTTGTATGTGTGGGTGGTGGTGTGTGTGTGAGTGGATTGGGGATGTATGGATGGTTAGGGAGATGTGTATGTGTGTGTGTGTGTGGGGGGGGGGGGGGGGGGGGGGGTAGGGACATGTCAGTTGGTGGGGATGTGTGTGTATGGTTCGGGGATGTGTGAGTGGATGTGCGATGTGTGGGTTGGTGGGGGATTGTGTGTGGGGGGGAGAATATGTTGTCGATGGAGATGTGGCTGGGGGAAGGGTGGTTTGAGGTGTGGGTGGGGAGAGGATGTGTGGGGTAGAATGTGGATGGGCGTGGGATGTGTGGGTTGGTGGGGGAATGTTTGTGGGTGGCGAGTGTGTTTTGGTTGGGGGATCAGGTGAGGGCAGTGTGTGTGGGTGGGGGATGTGCGGGAGGGGGATGGGTCGGTTGGTGGGTATGTATGTGTCCCTTGGTGTGCGTGTGTGTCGGTAGGTGGGGGTGTGTATGTGTCCCTTGGTGCGCATGTGTGTGGGTAGGTGGGGGTGTTGTGTGGGTGGGGTGATGTATGGATAGGTGGGAGATGGGCTTCATACCATGGTAATTAGCCTTGTTTATGTTTACAACATTCATTTCACAATGTTTATTTTTCTTCCTATGCAAATGTATAATGCTCTTGATGAACGAAAGACGAGTGATTGGAAGGGCCGAATGTAAGACGGGCCTGCGCGCCCAATTTGTGATCCTAATAAAGTTGATTTGATTTGATTTGATTTATCTTCTGATCATATGACCTTCACTATCTACTGATCATTACCCCCCACCCCCACAATCATTTGATCATGTGACCCTCAATATCATCTGATCATGTTTCCCTCACTATCATCTGATCATGTGACCTTCACAATCTACTGATCATGTGACTCTCACTATCTCCAATTCTTGGTAATTCTCGTTGGCTCTCCGCAAATCCGACATTTGGCAGCCTTTGTTATTTTGGTTCATAGATATCTCCATCATCGCAACAGCTGTTATTTTTTTTTAATGTTGCATATCCCTTACAGCACGTTGCAGTCAACACAGCATCTTTCAGCTGCTGTTGATGTACTAGGCAAGATTACGCTCAGTAGTTTGCCATTGCTTTCTGAGCGACCGGCTCACATACCCCGAATCTCGCGCAGCGGCGTTACTCACGAGAATATACGGGATTACGGAGAAAGACGTTAACACCTAGGCCAGGAAGACCGCAGAACGCCACAGAACACACAGAACACCTGTGTAGACTTGAAATCTAGCATGGCAACAATTACAAAATGAGAACGTTGATCTTCGTTCCGAGACATGCGTGAGTGGAGGGAAATGAACGAGCTGATAAACTTGCTGGCTCTGCATCCCTTGCAGATGGCCAGCCCATGGATCGTCCCGGTGTTATTAACGCCCCTAGATAGATTTCAAGAGCCGATGGCTTTTACGCCAGTGAATCCACTTCGTTGTCCATAAGGAGAGACTTGTAAATTATAATTGGAACTGCCAGACACCAGGGGCACGTCAGGAGAACGAGGGGCTCGTAAACAAACACAGAAGTGGTACTATTGGCCGTCTGTCTCCGTCTCTCTCTGTGGGGGGGGGGGGGGGGGGCGCGCTGATTCTGAGCAATTATGGACTTGTCCGCAGTACAATAAATTACTAACTGTCTAACTAAGTGAGAAAATTAACAAAATAAAGAATACAAATGTTACCATGAAATACATCATATTCTTCTCTATATTCACATCTCTTTTCGACTTTGTAATTGCTTGTTCATTGTGTGGACTCTGGTATACACACCATGGCATGCTCACGGGTGCTACAGATTTCATGTACAGTGATGAAATTCTCATTGAATAGTCTACGGTTGGAGACTGTACAATGAAATGTTATATCGGGCCGGTGAGGTGGCCAGACCAGCTCGGGGTCTTGCACTGGTCAACACCTTGGAGCACATCACCGCGGTGCTCAAATACACAGTCTGGTCACCGTTCCTGAGATAGCCAGGCCTCTATGCAGATGTGAGGTTTCAGTACTGGTCATACCACCCCGCTATCGCGGCTCTCAGTACTCAGTCGGTGCTGTCTCCACAATGAAGGTTGGCTGCAGTGGGTCTCCAACACTGTCTGTCTCTCGCCTTGACTGTACATTATGTCAGATCGATATTCGTCAATCTCTTGATGTTATCTTCCCACTTGAATGATTGTATACCTAAAAAAGTTTGCCTTTTCCGGATACTAAGAGGGTAAGTTAATAAGTAAGTCACAATTGGCTGTAGAAAAATAACTAACTATGACAACAACTTAAAACTAGTTTATTTTTATACATACATTGTCCCTTTATTTCTCAACATAATTTCCACCAACATTGATGCACTTATCCCATCGTTTTATCAGTCCTCCAAAACCGGCTGCATAGAACTACGTGCTCTGTTTTCTAAACCACTTTTTCACTTCACATTCAACTTCGGCGTCACTCACTAAATATCTCCCAACAAGGTGGGTTTTCAGTGAACTTGGCCCTAGCGATTTCCCGTAAAATGTTACGAGGGTGAGTCAATAAGTAAGTCACACAGTTCTGTGGGATGTCAAGTAAATGAAAACATAGCACATAGTTCTATGCAGCCGGTTTGGGAGGAGTGATAAAACAATGGGATAAGTGCATCAATGTTGGTGGAAATTATGTTGAGAAATAAAGGGACAATGTATGTATAAAAATAAACTAGTTTCAAGTTGTTATCATACTTAGTTATTTTTTACAGCCATTTGTGACTTACTTATTAACTTACCCTCGCAATATCTAAGCCACATTCAGCACTATATCTGTTTACTTGTTCTGTTCCACTAGGTTTTGTATTTTTTAAAATCAGAATGACAATTTTAGCGCAGCCAAACTAGATGCGGCAAGACAAACATTGCATAATTAAATGGCTAGAGGCCAAATTCCAGAAGTTATGAGATGACATCTTGAGCGTAATAGGCCTCCGGTGTCGCCTCTAGGCATTGTATCTGATTGTGTTTCCTGTCTTCATACGAGGGCAAGTCAATAAGTAAGAGACACAGTTCTGTGGGATGGCAGGTAAATGTAGTTGGTGTTTTCTACAGGTGTCATTAGGTGACAGCAACATCGAATTTTATAGTCCCGTTCGTCAGGTGGTGCTAGGTGTCTCATACGCATGCACAGCGCATAAATAAAATGGCGACTGTACTTACAGAGTGTACAACAAACGAGTAACGTGCTGTTGTGCGTTTTTTTTTTTTTTTTGTGGGCAGAAGGACTGCCTGCAAAGGACATTCATAAGGAAATGCTTCCTGTTTATGTTGACCACCAGCCCGAATCAAAGCGTGCTTCAATGCAATGGGAACATCCTTTTTCGCCTTGTGTCCAAAAATTCAAGATTACGCCATCATCAGGGAAGGGTATGCTGACAGTGTTCTGGGTTTGTCAAGGAGTGCTATTAACCAATTTCAAGAAGAAAGGTGACAATGTGAATTCTGATTCGTACTGTGAAGTTCTATCCATGCTGCGTGATGCAATTCGAAGAAAACATCCAGAGGCGTGTTGCTTCTTCGTGACAATGCCAGACGACATACGGCTCGATTAACTCAGGGGAATATTAACCAACTAAGATGGGAAGTTCTGAAACATCCACCATACAGCCCCGACTTAGCCCATAGCGATTTCCATTCTTTTGGTCCACTAAAACCCCACCTTGGTGGGAGACATTTCGCGAATGACGCCGAAGTTGAATGTGAAGTGAAAACGTGGTTTAGAAAAGAGAGAACGCAGTTCTATGCTGCCGGTTTGGGAGGACCGATAACGCGATTGGATAAGTGCATCAATGTTGGGGAAAATTATGTTGAGAAATAAACATAATATTATGCATGTATATGCATGTATAAATATAAACTGGTTTCAAGTTGTTATCATATTTAGTTATTTTTCTACAGCCATTTGTGACTTACTTATTGACTTCCCCTCGTACAAACCCACTAATGCATAGGTCTGTTTTGCTTCATCTTGCGAGCAAGCTTGCTTTTGATTTTAAATGTTTTGTGGGCTTCCATTTTCCACTCACTTTCTCTGACCCACTCCTTGCCTCTGCCAATCTTCTCAAGTGGGTACGTTTATGTGATGCTATCGTCTGCCTGAGGCATCCATGATCTACTCCTTAACATCCTGTGGCATCCAGGGAATCATGCAGGAAATGTTCCTTGTCTGCAGCTACCTTGAGGTATAACCTTGCCTGCACCACTTTGAATGTCTTATTTGACAAGTTTTGGAGGCTCCCATTTTCCTCTACTTTCTGATCTGCGGGTTGAAAGAACTTTCCCTCGCTTTCTGCTAGTTCCAAGTACAAGGTCATAAATATCGAACCCACTACCGTGTGGGCAGCCTTCAGTGACACTAGGACAGCGACATGTTCGCCAGAATTACGAAAGGTCTTTTCAGTGGCGCCAGTGTCTGAACCTGTCCGACAGTAAGGTCAAATACATAATGTGGTGTTTGTCCATCAAGAATGATGATGACCATTCATTCCATCCAGTCTGGGAAGCTAACCCGGCTAACAAATGCATGAAGAAGTCGGATGTGTCGGCCGAAATTTTCAAATATCGCAGCTCTGCTGCAAAACGCAATTACGTCTAAAACAACATTCCTGACGAACGCAGAAGAAGTAGAAGATTTCATCCAGTGGGGTTGAAAGTATGGAGCCGTGAGTTCTAAGATGGCTGGTCTATTTTGGCTCGAAATGTTCTTTGACAATGTGGGCACAGAATGCTTGACGTTCCAGGAGGAGGATCTCCTGCGGTGGTTTGTCCAGCTTTTTGTTTTCACAGCTTTTGCAGTCCTGTTTGCTTTACAAGTGACTACACCCTTGCGTAATGAGGTATGCTACGAATGTCGGTCTTTGGCAGCAGTCTCCCAAGTGTCTTAATAAAGTCCAAACGTTTTTAGTGAGATTCATGGGTAATATATAATAAATTCTTAATTCACCGCAAATTAACAGCGTAGTTATTTTTTATCACTGACCTAGGTCTGCTTGGATCATCGATTTTTAGAATAGGGATATCGGGATTCACTTCGCTGTCGGTCTACAGGTGTGTCTGCAGCAAGATGTACCCAAAACCGCATGTCATTGACTTCGTAAACTGGCCCCCAGATACACCACAGATGCGTGGAGACAGATGGGATATACACAAGATAAGACGAGTAGCACAAAATATGGACATAATAATATATACAGAAACATCGACAGAAACATTGATTGCACCCACTCGATCGGTCTAGCAGCCCACCACGCACTCAGCCGGAAGTATTCGACAACACATTCAATTTATATGATTCTGTATTTCAATAAATACATTACACAATAGCACTAGCTTGCCTTCTACTTGTGAAAGCATATCAACACACCCCTACACCCACTATAGAATCACTCTGATGTCATGTGATTTCCCGGAACTCCCGGAATGTCTTTGTTTGCGGTGAATTAAAAATTAAGTACTGCTCCTTGCATTCAGTTCGTCATCAATTATGGCAGCTTGTGACACAGTGCTGTCATGATAGGTGAATTTGTCCATAACACTTAGTCAATGAACATTCACTTTAATATCTGGCTCAGTGAGATTAATCCCTGGAGCTAGCCAAATAAATAATGCATTAATGAAACAAAGTGATCCTTTTAGGCAATTCAATTATGCGCAAGCGATCTATTCCCTGGGTTAAGAGAAGTCAATCCTGGCTCAGACACACCTGATCACGTATC